>JAEQBH010001841.1:0-573017 GCA_016808115.1 Tetrastigma voinierianum | reverse complement strand
CCACGCCAATCCTTTTTGTTTCTTGTTTTTGCATAAGAGTCCAACGTATGGAGTCAACGGACCTACCCAGCAATTCAATCACGCTTCAACCCAGTTCCGATTGAAAAAGCATCATCAGGTACAAACAATATATATATATATATATATATATACACTATAGTTACACAGGTAAATCATTCCACTGGACCCCAAACCTGTAACTCCTCATTTCTCTTGAACAAGCCACAAGACTCTGGCTCACGTGAAGTTCTATTTGATTACATAGAAACCATTAACGAAAAAATAAAAAATAGGAAAGAAAATTTATTAAATAATTTATAAAATTTAAATTTATTTTTAAATTTTATTGACCAAAAATAGCTTAAAATTGAAAAAATAAAATATTTAAAGAAAAAGTTACAATGTAGTAAATGTCCCGATTTAATTTGTTGTATTTATAAGTAATTTTATAATAATAATAATAATAATAAATACAATAATAATAATTATTATTATTATAATAATAAGAATAACAGACGTTGGTCCGGAGGTATGACTCAAACATGCAGTTAGGATTTTGCCTAGGCCAACTGTCTGCTCTGAACACAATGATGGTTGGTGGGGTTGCCTTCTTTATATAAATATAGCTTTAATCTTATGAACGAAAAACCATTTTCGAGAATGGAAAAACAAGTTTGTTAATTTTGTTGACAGAAAATTGTTTTTTGAGAATTTATTTTGAAAATTATATGATATTATAATTGTTTTACAAGAGGATTATTAAAATGAGGAATTATACTTCAGGATTAGACGGGGACTCATATTTAATAAAGTGTCTACCAAAACACCTAAATTAAGCCCAATGACAAATATTTTGATCTTCTCAGCCAACACCACCATGTGCCCAATTTCACCCTTCCCCTTTTTCTTTTTCTTTTTTTCTTTTCACCTCGGGTGGCCCACCCTTAACCAACCCCGCTTCCTTTTTTTTTTTTTTAATTTGTCTTCTGGTATTTTTGGTGCTTTTTCATAAATTAAATTTGTGATTTTAATTATTTTATAAGATAATATAATATTTTCACTTATTTGAAATTCTTAATTAATAAAAACAAAATTTACTTCAAAAAATTATTATTTTAAAATTGTATTTATTTATTATTTATTATTTTCTTTATTAGATTTTTTTTATGAAATAATTATAATAAAGTAAACTGACTTTTAATATACAAATACATTCACCTATACCAATAAGTAATTTAATAAATATGAAAAATAAGAACTTATATTGCATATATATATATATATATATATATATATATATATATATATATATATATATATATTTATTTATTTATTTATTTATTTATATTTATATATTCTCCTATTCATAATAAATTTAATTTATAACTATCATATATAATCTATTTTTTTTACTTCTTTATATTTAAAATTTTTTATAAACCTAAAATTTTAAAAAATTAAAATAAAAGCTCACAAGTCAAATTATTTCTTTTAATAAAGATTAACAGTCATATAAAAACATCAACTATTTAACCAAAAAATTAGTGATAATCATTTAATATTTAATTTTAAAATTAATATTTGAAAGTAAACAAAATTAAAAGTAAATGTGTTAGAAATTAAAAGTAACAACATTAATAACTAAAAGTATCAAAAGTATTGTTACTTTTATTATGAATATTATTACTTTTAATTTTGTTACATTATTACTTCCAATTTCAAATATTGTTATCAAAATTTAATATTTAAATTATTATTAAAGAAAATTGAAGATATTTAATATTTTTTAATATTACTTTTTTTTAATTTATAAATAATTTCAAAACCTATTTAAAAACATGAGTATACTTGCATTTAATAGCAAAAAATAAGAATTTGTTATAATGTACAAGGTGATTATATTAACTGTATAAGATGTATACAAGCTAATATTTTTCATATAAATTGAATATTTTTTTATCTTAAATCTCTTTCTTATGTCGTATGTTATTATACCAACCTAGTACATTCTTTATATGCATTAGTGAATGTCATATTTAGCTCACACATATTTTATAACAAAATATATGTTTATGCTATAAGCTTTTCAAATTAAAAAGTATGAAAATTTTAATTAGTGTGAGATGAAGCAATATTTTTTAGGAATATTCTTCATTCTTTGGTTAAGGAAAAAATCAATTGAAATCCTTGAAAAAAAGTATGTTTGTACACTCCTTATACACTTCGTTCATATACTTTGTACAATTAGTATAAATACCTTTAACAAATATCATAAGTCTTGGTACTAGATGTGAGCATAGACATTTTTTCATTTTTATAATTAAAGTGTTCATAAAATGAATATGTACGAGTTTAAGAAAATGTATAGGATGAGTGTGAGATAAAAAAATATTTATAAAAATAAAAAATAAAAAATATGTCCCCCATCTTTTAGTTAAGGAAATAATCAATCGAGTTTTTAAAAATTAATCCTTGAAGAAGAGTAAGCTTGCACACAGCATGTATACTTAGTTCATATGCCTTCCACAGTTAGTGGAAATACCTTGTATAGCGTAACAAATCTCACAGGGCTCATTAATGTGAGCACGTGCATGTGTTTCATTGTTATGATTTAGAAAAACAAAAAAATAATAATATTAATTGACCCAAATCTATTTTTATCCATTACACAGTGTTTCTATTATTATTGATTTATTATAAATTTACTTATTGTTGTTTAATCTAATTTTACTTTTTAAATTTGCTTACTTTTTTATATTTAATATTTAGGATTTGTTTTCAAAATTTTTTGACTCAATAAATTTAAAATTTTTTAATTTGAATTTTAAATTCAAAATTCAATTAAAACTTTTTTACAGTAATTGAATTCTAAAAATAGATCATATGAACATTAAAAATATTATAAATAAAAGTTATCATAAATAGAAAACAAAATATAATACTTTATATAATTAAGATATTTAAAATTTTTGTTATTGTTTAAAATATTTTATATAATTGAATATGATCTTTTTTTTTAAGGCTAAACACTTTAGTTATAATGTAATAAACCGTTTTTAATCAAACTTGAACCTGAACCCGTCACCTCAACTCGCTCTAGGCGGATGAAGGGGGCGCGAAACCATAAGAGATCTTTACTTGCTTTTTAGATTATCAGGCTGCAGCCTTATAACTGAATGAAAATATCATATACAAATATACAAATAAAAACTACCAATCGTAGGTGGTGTTTCAGTACAATGTCAATACATACAGTCCTAAATCCCATTTACATATACATGTGCCGAAAAACCTGCACATTTACATTTATTACAATCGTAGTGCAAAACCTATTGTGATGGACTCCTACTAGTTTGTTGGTCCAAAGAAGATAAAGATCGCGAACTGCCCTCCTCTCGTACCTACACGGATTAAAACTGCGGTTAAGCTAACGCTTTAGTGAAACATATGTGACTTTATACGTATGTCATGCATTCAATACTCATTTACAAGAAGCATATACCAAGATCAAATATGGCCAAGTAGTGTGATATTAGAATTTTCTCATGAATTCATATAATAAAACTTATACACATACTTATAGTTATAGCGTGACTTATACTTATTCGCATCCCATAAGAGACGTAGAGCTATACTTGTACCGGAGGCAATCCGTAGTTCACGAAGCCTATACTTGTACCGAAAAGTACCCGGCATGTACCACGTAGCTATACTTGTACCCGGAGGGTAATCTCATAGGTACTATAGGAGTTTATACTTGTATGGAGGCACCATAGGTACTATAGCTTATACTTGTGCCGTAGGTAACTGTGAGGTACTATAGAGCTTATACTTATACAGAGGTACCCGTAGGTACTATAGAGTAGAACGATGTACATTACTTTACTCTTATTCGTTATTCAGACTCTTATCACATAACTGTTTGACTACCTAGACCATTAATAAGAAATGAGTAGGACACAACACAATAAGTACCCGAAGGTACGGTACAATACTGAGGTGCCGTAGCATAAAGCAGGAGTGTCGAAGCATTGACAGAGAGTGTCGTCGCACTAATCAAAGAGTATTGAAGTACTAAATGTGCCGAAGCACGGTCAAAGAGTGTCGTCGCACTAATCAGAGAGTATCGAAGTACTATACATGCCTGCCCACATAACAGAAGTGTCGTGTCATTCAATATCCGATCTTAGGCAGTCCTACAATTATATGTGTGCAAGAACTTACTATCTTATCATAGGGGCATTAAGTTTGCCAACTTCGCTTCGCCTCGGGCGAGGCACACGATTCTTTTCTCGACACTTAGGGGACCTTATTGGGCCAATAGACAAGTCCTCTAAGCAAACGTAAAAATAAAAACAAAATAAAAAACACAAAAATTCCCATAGAACGTATACACCGGGGGGCGGGGCGTAGCACCGCTATGTCGCTGCGACCTTCGCCGCGGCGTAGCTTTGATATGCCTCGGCGTACCCGAGGCTTGTCCAAGCCTCCCTCTCAGCCATGCCGCAACGTGGACATACCACGCCTCCAAAAAAACATCTCCCAAGTGTGCTCTAACCCAACCAAAACCAAACATAGAGATTAATTAGGGTTTTTCCAAACCCAAACTCCAATACTTGTAAGTTAGGTTAACTTCCTAATACCCAAATACGTATCCATACATTATAAACCAAGAATCCATACTCAAAGGGAGGATTCCTTACTCATCTTATACAAACTAGGGTTTTACCAACCCAACTTTCAATAAATCTAGAGTTATGAAGAATTCCTAACTAAACCCTAGAAATGAAACAAACTAATATCCATACAAAAGTCCAAAAATCCATACAAATCCATACCATTCCATACTTATCCATACAAATCCATACTAATCCATACTTATCCATACAAATCTATACCTTTCTTGGCTTTTCTTCTCTTCTTCTTCTCCCCTTTCACGCGTTTGTTTCCAATGGGTATGAGAAAAATATCTCCATCCTAGACCAACTTGGTTCACTTGGTCACCATTTTATTACTTGGTCCCTCAAACTCCTTCTATTTTTGCACCACAACTTGTGTTATTTCTATAATAGCATATCATCTTCTTATATTATGACTTTTATATCCTCGATTTGACAAATTCTACTTTACCCTTGTATCTTTTGTAAATAAATTCTGTGTTTCGAAATTTTCTCACTTAGCAAAATAATAATTGCAAAAAATGTCAAAATGCACTTATAATATACCCTAATTATGTTTTAAAACGACTAGGATGTATTTTGGGATGCCATTACCTCCCTTAAAAATACCATCCCCGGGAATTACCCGAACCTGGATCATGTTTCCTTTGGGTGAGGGAAAACCTGATACCTTAAATCCATAGTAACGTTATCCCACCCTCCATTGGGGAATTGGAAGGGGATTCACAAATCAGGATGGTACCGGTGTTCAGCCTTTACTTGCTGGACACGCAGACACCCTAGGACACGTGCTCAGAAATGTCCTTTTTCATCCCTCACGCACTAGTAGTACTGTTTCATATCCTGGTACATCTTAATACCTCCAGGGTGCATGGTGAAAATAGTATTGTTGCTTTCATATAATATCTTCTTTCTCAAATCCATAACAATCGGTACACATAATCTGCTCTTGTACAACAAACCTCCACTTTCATCTATGGCATAATTAGTCTTGTCTCCAATACTGACTAACTGAACTATCTCTTGTAACTTGGTATCATTTTTCTGATCATTTACTATCATTTGCTTCAAATCCGGTATAACTCTCAATTGAGTGATTCGTGCCACGGTAGGGTGAGCGGAATCAACAAAATTTGTTTCCTTATAGTTTCCTTCCATCGCCGTAGTCAAGCTACCGCAAAGATAAGCGATCTAGGGTCGAACACGGGATGGGTTTTCATCCTGCGCGAATGACCTACATTAGTGTTGCAAATGGTGAGGCTTTTAGTTTGATTTTTGATTTGTTTGTTTCAAAACAAAGGGGGAGTTGCTTAGTTACTGAATAAATCGTAGTGCTTAAAATTATGTGAAATGATAACTTTGAAGATTTAGGTCACTAACTTGATAACATGGGGAAATTGGGTAAGTGTCCTCTGGTTATATCCTCGCATTATGACAAGCAACCTTATAGTCCACGCCATAACCGGATCTTTGTTTAACTAGCAAACCTTAACCCCTAGGAATCACCCTAATTGAGTCAACACTGTGTAACATGCATTTCTATGTACTCTTTAGTGAAACCCTAACACTCAACCTCATTTCGCGGGTCAGAAAAGGCCATCTAAAGAATAACAAGGCATCTAGCACAAGTATGCACCGGCACTTAAAGCATGATAGTATTGGCCAAGGTAATGACATTAAATGATATTCAACCCTAAGAAAGTATGGGAGCCATAAATGGCGCACTGAAGTATTTAAAAGCATGAAGACAACCCGCACCGCCCCAATAACCAAGCTAGCTACCTTCCTCTTCAAAGAAAAGGGCTTAGCCAAGATCTCTGAGTTGTCATCCCAAGAGGGATGTTTGGTAGCTCAGAAAATGAAAAAAAGAAAGAGGAGAGAGAAGAGAGAAAAACAAACCCTAATCAAGTCGTGAGATATTTACATAAATGAAATGTGCCAAAAGATTGCTTAGGTTACAAACCATGGGGTTTATATAGACCTCACCCAATGTATGAAAATACAAGAAAGCTCAACATTTTGCTTAAAACAAGGGACAAAGAAGTAATGGCCACCAAAATGAGGCTCCGCTTTGCATTACTCACACAAAAGATGACAAGGCGAGATTGTGTTAACAATTTCGCTAGGTAATAAAATTTCGCTAGCACGAAAATTCTCGCAGCAAATGAAAATTTCCTCGCTAGGGTAGCGAAATTGCACAAAGATAGCGAACGATATTCTCGCTTATGCACCGCCACTCGTTATTAGCGAAATTTCGCTAGCCTAGCGAAATTCTTTTAGAGATAGTAGGTGAATGTGTATAATTTCTAGCAATGCTGATTAGCTTAAATTTGAAAGCCTAGTTTAGCCTTTCAATTTCGCAGATTGCGTGTTCTTTCGCTTATGATTCATGGCCTTTCGCGAATCCCAAATAAATTTTCGCAATCATACGGGGGCCTCCGGGTTTGCATATTCTTCATCACGCACACCGCATCTTCCACTGCATCCATTTCTTCTTCACTTTGCCTCCATTCCTTCACCGAATTCGACATGCTTGATGGTGGAAAATAGTTTCGATCTTCATTATTCAACACATCTCGATATCGAATTCCCAAGATATGCAAAAACCTGCAAAATAACCAAAAATAACCTCTAAACAGCATAAGTGATACTAAGTAGACCTAAACACCTCAATTGGCTTAAATGGTATGATTAGTGCGCAAAAGCACTCAAAACCTGAGCTCCGACTAGGGGCTCAAAAATGAAGACTTCGTACCAATCATCGGGAGTCAACAAGGCTCCATCAGAATCAAATCTCTAGTCATAATCTTTCAAAGACAAAGAAGAAATCATTTTCCTACTCAAGGCATCCGCCACTACATTTGCTTTCTCGGGGTGGTAATCAATTATACATTCATAGTCTTTAAACAATTTAACCAATCGACGTTAAGTTCTCAAGTTCAAATCTTTGAAGTTAGAAAAGCCAAACTTTTATGATCAGTAAAGATTCTACATTTTTCTCCATATAAATAGTGCCGCCAAAATTTCAAAGTGAACACTACAATTGCTAACTCCAAATCATGAGTGGGATAGTTTTGTTCATGCGATTTCAACTATCTGGAAGCATAAGCCACCACTTTCCCACCCTGCATCAATACGCATCCCAAACCTATCCTCAAAGCATTACTGTACATAGTATAATCCCTACCCAAAGTAGGTTGAATCAACACTAGTGCTTCAACCAGTATTTCTTTTAACCTTTCAAAGTGGGATTGGCACTTATCATCCCACTCAAACTTCACCCTTTTGGCACTGCAAGTGAGGATGCTATAACTGAAAATCCTTGTACACATCTCCGATAATAACTTGTTAAGCCTAAGAAACTTCTCACCTTGGTTACATTTTGAGGAGGTTTCCAATTCACAACTGCTTCAATTTTCGCTAGGTCCACTCTAATACCTTCAGCAGATACAATATGACCTAGAAATGACACTTCCTTAAGCAAAAAATCACATTTACTTAACTTTGCAAATAACTGTTTCTCTCTCAAAATTTGCAATACTATCCTCAAATGGTGTTCATGTTCCTGTGCATCTTTAGAATACACCAAGATGTCATCAATAAATACCACAATAAATTGATCCAAATAGGTGGAAAACCCTATTCATCAAGTCCATAAATGCCTCGGAGCATTGGTCAACCCAAATGGCATTACTAAACTCATAGCCGGCTTCACTGGGTTTTGAAAGCTATTTTTCTTGACATCAACCTCTTTACCCGAGTCGGAGCACATCCCAATCGCAAGTCCATCTTTGAAAAGACACTTGCTTCTTTCAACTGATCAAATAAATCCTCTATTCTTGGCA
The DNA here is from genome assembly GCA_016808115.1 of Tetrastigma voinierianum. Taxonomy (NCBI): domain Eukaryota; kingdom Viridiplantae; phylum Streptophyta; class Magnoliopsida; order Vitales; family Vitaceae; genus Tetrastigma; species Tetrastigma voinierianum. Next base: position 564,493 of record JAEQBH010001841.1, on the reverse strand, counting down.
ATGGATACTTATTCTTAACTGTCACTTTGTTTATTTTTCGATAGTCAATGCACATCCGAAGAGTGCCATCTTTCTTCTTAACAAATAAAACCGATGCACCCCAAGGTGAGACACTAGGTCGGATGAAACCCTTATCCAATAGCTCTTGTAGTTAAGTCTTCAACTCTTCGCCCGCTGGAGCCATACGGTAGGTGCCCTTGAAGCCAGGAGTCGCTCCCCGTACAACTTCAATGAGATCCACTTCTTCTCGTGTGGTACCGTAATTCTGAAATACATCGTGAACCCCAATCACGTAGAATAGATGAATTCACTTGCTCTCTTTTGGAGTCAAGAATTAAAGCCAAAAAGGCTTCACAACCTTTTCTAAGAAAACGTCAGGCTTCCATAGCTGAAATAACTTTCGGTATTGATTCAGATCGGATACCCTGTACTGTTACTTCTGATAGGTTAGAACATTTAAGTAGGACTATTTTCTTTTCACAATCAACTATGGCCCGATGTTTGGATAACTAATCCATTCTAGACAATATAAAAAACAAGGACATCCACATTAGGCCAACACATTACTATGTAGGTACATCCTTAATCTAAGACTCTTCTAGAAACGCCTAATCCTAGGCTCTGATACCAACTTGTCGCACCGTTAATCCCCGCCTAGGCAAATGAAGGGGGCGCGAAACTATACTAGGACTCTTTACTTGCTTTTTCAGACATTGGTGGGCGCAAGTCTTATAACTGAATCAAAATATCATATACAAAGATACAAAATAAAACTACCACAAGAGAGGCTGCCAGGGAAAGGTGTCAATACATACAATTCGGAGTCTCATTTACATATACATATATAAAAACTATACATTTACATTTGCATAATCGAGCACGAAACCCATGTGTCGGACTCACTAGTTTGTTGGCCCAGCTAAAGAGGCGGAAGATCGCTGATCGCCCTCCTCTCTATACCTACACGGATTAAAACCTGTGCTAAGCTTAATGCTTAGTGGGAAAACATATGACTTATACGTATACACATGCACTAATACTCATTTACAAAGTAGTTATTATAATTCAAGAATGTATATACGATCTTTTCATGAATTCATATATAACAAACTTGTGCCACACATACTTGTACTTATAGCGCACTTATACTTGTTCGATCTCCTCGTAGGGGTTACAAAGCTATACTTGTACCTGAGGGCAAATTGCACGCACTATAGAGCTTATACTTGTACCTGAGGTACCCGTATCGCACTAGCAGAACTTATACTTGTACGGAGGTACCCATACGTACTATAGAGCTTATACTTGTACGGAGGCATTTTGGTAACGCATCACGTGAGCTTATACTTGTACGAGGTACCAGAGTGGCTCACGCAGCTTATACTTGTACAGATACCGTAGGCCAAACGTAGCTTATACTTGTCTCGGAGGTACCCATAGGTACTACAGAGCTTACTTGTACCGGAGGTACCGTAGGTACTCACAGAAGCTTATACTTGCACGTAGGCACCGTAGGTACATCTCGTGTAGCAAAAAGATGTACATTACTTTACTCTTTTATTTGTTATTCGACTCTTATCATATAACCTGTTAATTACCTAGACTAGTAATAAGAAATGAGTAGGACACAAGACAATAAGTAAATTCGGTTAAAAGGGTACGCATCGAGGTGTCGAGTATAAAGCAGAGTGCCAGCAGCCACAAAGAGTGTCGTCGAGACTAATCGAGAGTACTAAGTACTAAATGCGGCCGAAGCACGTCGAGAGTGTCGTTGCACTAATCAAAGAGTACTGAAGTACTATATGTGCCTGCCCATGTAATAGAGGTACCGTGTCATTCAATATCCGATCTTAGGCAGTCCTACAATTATATGTGTGCAGGAACTTACTATCTTATCATAAGGGCATTAAGTTTGCCTACTTCGCTTCTCCTCGGCGGCGAGGTACGGTTTAATTTTTCCTTTACCTTACAAACATGAATGGACCCTATCATACACTTATAGGGTTCTCATTATACCAATAGTCAAGTCCTCGGAGCAATGGAAAAACAAAACAAAACAAAAACACGTGGCCCTTTCATGTCGTGAACAAGAGCTACGCCGGCAGGGCACTACTATGTTGCGGCGTAGACCTCAATCGTATGAGCTTTGTTACCCTCTACGGGGCATTCGAGGCTCTTCTAAGCCTCCCTAGCCACGCCACCTATCGCGGGACTTATTATCGCCGTATTGGCCACGCCGTGCGGCGTAGGACCCCAAATACCCGTATTTGCCGGATTCACCCCTTCCCATAAATCCAACCAAAATCAAAAGAAAACTTGTATACTATCTAGAAAAACATCTCTCAAGTGTGCTCTAACCCAACCAAAACCAAACATAGAGATTAATTAGGGTTTTTCCAAACCCAAACTCCGATACCTGTAAGTTATGTTAACTTCCTAACACCCAAATAGGTATCCATACATCATAAACCAAGAATTCATACTCAAAGGGGGGATTCCTTACTCATCTTATACAAACTAGGGTTTTACCAACCCAACTTTCAATAAATTCCAGGCCACGACGACTTAACTAAAACCCTGGAATGAAACAAACTAATATCCATACAAAAGTCCAAAAATCCATACAAATCCATACCATTCCATACTTATCCATACAAATCCATACTAATCCATACTTATCCATGCAAATCCATAATTATCCATACAAATCCATATCTTTCTTGGCTTTCTATCTCTTCTTCTTCTTCTTTCTTTCTTCTTCTTCTTCTTCTTTCTTAGCATTTCACATTTTTGCTCTCCTAATGGGTTTGAGAAAAATATCTCATCCTAGACCAACTTGGTCTTATCCCAATTTGGTCATATTTTCATTTTATTACACTTTGGTCCTCAAACTCCCTTCTATTTGCACCACAACTTATGTTATTTCTATAATAGCATATAATCTTCTTGTATTATGACTTTTATATCCTGATTTGACAAATTCCACTTTTACCCTTGTATATTGTACAAATTCCGGGTTTCGAAATTTTCTCACTTAGCAAAATAATAATTGTAAAAAATGTCAAAATGCACTTATAATATACCCTAATTATGTTTAAAAACGACTATGATATATTTTGGGATGTTACAAAACCCCTCTCCTCTCTATTTCTTGTCTTTTTTAAATTTTATGTGCCTTTACCACACAGCCCAAGCTTACGATAAAAACGACAAAGCTTATATTTAATACGCATCACACAAAATAAAAATATTGGAGTAAAGAAAATTTTTTAAAATAAAAGGCATTTATATTAAGTAGATTAAATTTAAAATTTATTTAATAAAATAAATTTAATTAAATGTTAAAATATTTAAAATTTTATAAGCTAGTTAATAAATTAATAAATTAAATATCTAATTTATTATTTTCATTTCCATTTTTCAAAATTTGGGTTTATAAAAGTTTAAAATTTAAAAGTATAAATGTAAGATTTAGTATGAAAATTATAAATTTTGTAAATAAAAATTATTATGAATAGTTTATATATATATATATATATATATATATATAGTGAAAGTATAGTATATATATATATATATATATATATATATATATATATTATTTAAAATATTAATACTTCATTAAGAAATGTTAGTACTCATTTGCATATTATTAAATTATTTACTACAGTTATATTCAAAACAAATTATTTACTGCCTTGAATGTATTTATAATGAATATAATAAAAATAAAATAAATGAAAAAAGCAGAAAGTGAAAGGAAAAAAACCCTGAAGATTAATTGCAGATAATAAAATAAAATAAAAACAAAACAGAAACAAAAAACAAAGGGAGCCTTGACGCTAGGGTGCGTGGGCGCTGGGTAAAAAGGGGGCTAGGTGACCCCTTAGGATGCATGGGGTGTTGGGTGGGTAAGGGTATTTTTGGCATTTTAATTTTTGTATTTCCTTGATATTAATTTTACTAGGTGTGATGGATTTAGGGCTTAATTTGAATGCTTTTATGGGCTTTATAAACATAGAAAACGAGTTGCCATAATACCAATCTCTGTCCACACAATCCGTTTCTACATCTTTCTTATGTCTTGATATAAAGTCACATGGATTTCAAATAAAGACAACACAAAAACATGTGCATGCTGACGGATCTTGAAGAAGAAGAATATAAAAGACAAGCTATCCTAATCCCACAAACAACTTTATTAAAATGGAAACTCTCTCTCCATCGACCATATCTTTGATGGCTCACATAGGCTAAGCGCCACCATGTCTTTTAGCGACAAGGCTAAGAGGTGTCTTCCTACCGGCGGTGGTGCCGCTCAGCTCTTCTTCAAGTCTAAGGTCCTCCATCTTCATCCCACCAGGAAGTTCCCAATCAAAACAGTAGACAAGGTTAGCTAAAGTGAACTCTGCGGTGGTGACTCCCATGTCAATTCCTGGGCAAATCCTTTTTCCACCCCCAAATGGCAGCAGCTCAAAATGCTTCCCATAATACCACCACACTCAAATCTTCTGGGTAAACACATCTACGACATTTTGGGGTCTCTCTTCCTATTGCCCAGGCATTGACTAGGATTCTGTCTCGAATGTCATATCCTCTGCCGCTGCTTTTGTCGTGGATCTTGAAATGGTCTATTGTTTCACGGGGGACTAAGAGTGGGCCAGTGGGGCTGGTGCATGTTTCCTTAGTACTTCTTTTATTACCATTTTTAAGTACTTGAGATTCTTGAGATCATGTCTTTCCACTCTTGGTTTGCTTGATCCACAGCAGGCCCTGACTTTTGCTTGTAGCTTCTTCATCACCTTGGGTTTGCCGTCAGCTCTGACATTGTCCATCTGAGTGTAATTGCAGTAGTGTTATCCCGCCAATAAATGCATTCTGAAAATTAGAACACATTTTTGTTATCTTTAAGCTTAAAATGTTATCCATTTAAAATAAACAGGGAACCGGTGTTAGATTATATTATATATTTGTTTCCTATTACCAGTGAGATTCTTATTCCTAAGTACTGGGTAAAGTTAGAATTTAAGGTTTTATTTATTATTTCTAAGATTCTTATTCCTAAATGCAGAGTTAGAATTTAAGGTTAGTTGGGCCAAAAATGAATAGATGTGAGGTTGTAGCTAGTCCAGTGGTACAGGGTTACTGAATTTCAGTAGTAGGACCAAATACGTCTTGTGTTCCGGCTGTAGGGGGTTTTTAGATATTTAGTTTAAAAAAATAAAAATTTTGGCATTAGGTTTAAAAATATTTTTAAATCTAATATAGTTTATGGCACCTGAAAAGTGTTTATTGAAGAGACATCTTTGAAACGCTCTCTTTCAAAACACTTTCTAAAATTCCTGAATTTAATTTACACTGAAGTTTTGTTTTCAAGCACACATTTTCTACTTATTTCATTGAAAGTATTAATGTGACACCTTTATACTGCGAAAAAATTTCAATTTACACTGAGCTGCTCTTTTAAAGTTATATCAATATTTACACTATTTTTTTTTAAAGTGTCTGAAGCACTTTCATAATACTTCAAATTTTCACTTATTAATCGAAAAATATTCGAATAGACATCTTTGCAATATTTCATTGAGTGTCTTTTGAATGCACACCTTCATAATTTCGAAAATTTAATTTACACTAAAAGTGTCTTTAAAGCTATAATAACATTGCACTATTTATTCGAAGTCATTTTAAAAAGAAACAACTTCATATTTCGAAAAATTTTCAATTTACATTGAAAGTGTCTCTCGAAGATACATATTTCGCAATTTTTATCGAATGCTCGAATGTATTAATCTTCATAATTTAAAAAATTTTGAATTTAATCGAAAGTTGCCTTCTAAAGAGACACATTTGCACCATTTGAAAGTGTTATTTTCACAGACGTTATACTTTGAAAATTTTCAATTTACATCGAAAAGCAGTCTTTGAAGAGCACACCTTTACACTATTTTGTTAAAAGCGCTCTTTGAATAAACACTTTCATAATTTCAAAATTTTCAATTTACACCGAAGCTGCCTTTTCGAAGACACTTTTTACACTATTTTCACGAGTTCGCCTTTCTCAGTTGGCACACCTTTATATTTTAAAAATTTTTTAATTTACACCGGAAGTTGTCTTTTAAAAGAGACACCCTTTCATAATTTCAGTAGCCTTCAATATTCACATGACAAGGTATTGATTGATTGAGAAAACTACATTATATATAGAATTATTTTTCAAACTATATTTTTAATATTTACTTTTAATTTTCTTATTATTTTTTGAAAGTTCGGCTGTAAAGTACCTCCAAAGGTGGGTTCTTTTTGCATATGCCCATTGGGCATAACCTAGCTCCACCCCCACTTCCTTACATTATAGAGTTTATTTCCTTTTATTGCTGGGGTCATTCTATATAATATATTAGCCTTTTTTTTCTAGTAAGTCTACATAAACTACCTTGTTACTTAATTTCCTTATATTATAAGTTTTCATGAAATAAAATAAGTCTAAAATTTCTAATTTTACTTCTTGTTCCCAACATTGTAGAGTTTATTTCCTCTTATTGCTATGGTCATTCTATATCAGTCTTTCTTCTAGCAAGTCTACATAAAGTCATAAACTAGTAAAAAAGAAAAGAATTACCATGAGCATTGCCCTTGATGTGATCATCGGTGAACCGAAATGTACCTTTCGGAACTTTCAACAACCGTAACAAGACATCAACAAGGTCATCTTGTTCTGGTTTCGGCCTGGTGGGATCAAGATGATGATCAATCACCATTTGGAGGAAACCATCAAGGTTCCTGAAACAGTTCTTGCGCCTAGCCCGAAGTCCAGAAATGGCGTCTATAATCCACCCTGCGGTCGGGAAGAAGTCCTCAGCTGAGAAACCCTGCGTCACTTTCATAACCTCAACGAGAATGTCACGAAACTTCTGGTTCCGAAACTGCTTCCCTTCATAATTCTTTCCAAAAGCAAAAACACCCACAATTCCATCAACAAGATGGAATACTTTCTCTGTGATATCGATTTGGAGCGGTGAAGATTGAGATATAGAGCAGATCAAGCGGGCAACCTCTGCTTCCCTGGCATTCCAAAGCGACTCGGCCCTTTTGGGGCTTAGAAGCTCGGCATTGAAAAGCTTCCTCATCTCCTTCCAGTGATCTGAGTATGGGCTGAATACCAAGTCGAGAAAATTAAGAGCAGCTTCGCCCCCGGAGAAGAAGAAGCCGGCTGCAGCAGTACTGTCTCTGGTTTCAAGAATTGTTCAGCCATTTCAGCTGAAGATATTACAATGGTGGGAATGTTACCAAGTCGGAGAAAAATGACGGGCCCGTATTTCTGGGAGAGTGTCCGGAGGGAGCGATGGGGGAGTTTGCCTAGTTGGTGCAAGCCTGATAATTGGAGTTTTGGTGGCTTGAGGATGATTTTCTTTTTTCTGAGCACAGTAGATCTGTTTCTCCAATTTTTTGAAGGAGAAAGAAACAGTGACTGACAAGAAGACCCCCATTACAACCTCTGCTATTTCCATGGCGATGAAGCTATGAAATTGATGACTGGTGGGTGCTGCTTGTGCTTGCGTTTGTGCCTCACAGTTGAGATATCAAAGAAAATCTTTTATTATAACAAAGAAGAAAAATACAGTAAGACACAGATAAAAAAAAATACACTCTGGTTTTTAGAAGATACAGATCTGCTTTTTATACAACCTCCGAACATTCTCTGGAAAGTGAGATAAAAACCGTGAATCAAGTAACCACAGGTGCATTGTTAGTTTCATGGATAACCGTGACTCAGGTAACCGCAGGATTAATGTCTAAAAATACCCTGGGTTTTTCACTAAAATGCAATTAAATCCCTGTGCTTTTTTACTAAAAAAAAATGTCCCTCTCCTTTTTTGAGCTAAATAAGTCATGACATTTTGAACCGTAGCTTTAAAAGGTCCTGAACCCTGCCTTTATTAGCTCTATTAAATACTGACATAGCATAGTAGGACCACAGACTCTTCTTTGACGTGGCTCTCCCTATGTCCTTCGTCACCCTTAATTATAACCATCAAAACATATAAATAAATTATTTGTTATTTATTTTTACCATAAAAGAATATTAACACATACGTAATCACATTATGTAGTTGGTGATTACAATTTTTTTTTTTTTGAGAATCTTGTGACTATAATTTTAAACTTATTCAAAAGATTAAAACTGTGTATGGTGTTGATAGTGCAGATCTAAGCATGATCAATGTCCTAAAAGTCAAGCTGCTTTCGTAGATCGGTCTCAATGCTTTGCTTTTTAAAATGCTTTCGAGACTATCCAACGCTTTTAATAAAGTCGGCTTATCGAAGATTATCTAACGCTTTGTTTAGAGCATTTTCGAGATCGTCTGCCAATGTTTTTTATTTATAAAAAACCTGCTGATAAACGACCATCGGTTGAAATACCACGGTGAGTTTCACCCTAGGCATACATGTGAGAGCCAAGTTGGGACTCGAGTTTAAGAGGGAGCTCTGGCAAGGGGCTCTGGCACATGGGGACATATTGAGTCGCATCTCATCTACGACACGTAAATATCCATTCTAGGATGACATCTTCGCAGGGAGCGTTTATTTGTCGCACGACCACACGTACGCGCACTTACGCGTGGAAGCCCTTGCAAGGATTATACTTTGTCGGGCATTGCTCACCCGTCGTAGACCCCTTCGTGCGCAATAAAGAATGTGTAGGGAGACGACGTCACTAGAGGCCGATATCGGTAAGCAAAGTCTGGATTGTGACTTTGATTTATATTTTGTAAAACATGTATTAAAATGCTTAATTTTGATATATGTTTTGTATAAGAGTGATGTAATTTAAACTTTTATGGACTATGATTTTATAGTCATGTGCTTATATGTTTGAGTATGGATAAATGGGCCCTACGTGGCCATTTTTACTCGTATGTGGACCCGGTGAGGTTGTTGTATAATATTGGGCCATGATGCCATGTAATTGCACATATTATATTTTAGGTAGCTCCCCGTACAAAGGAGACTCTGTCCGATTGCTAAATTGGTCCCTAAAGTGATTCACCACAAAGAAGTTAACCGAATATCCACCGACACTCCACGCGCCGACTCCGTATGTCAATGGACCCTCGAGATACGCCACGTTTGGTATCAAAGCTTAGGTATACAAATACCTAGGCTCGATGGATATGGGCTCCAGTCATTAGATTCATCAGCTATGATGTCACTTGTGTATCGTAAATCATAAGTATGTGATTACCTAGGACTCGTGGACATGGGTTAGGGACATATAGTATTGTAGCTTAGGTTATGAATGCCTAGGGCTCGATGTTTGATATTACGGCATAGCTTGGTATCAAAGTATTCATCAGGTATTTTGTGAATCATCAGCAGATGATTGTGTTACATAATGTGTGTTACATATTGTGTGGACTATATGCATGTGATAGGTTGTATATAGAAAGCAAAGAACACTGTGGTTGGGGAGAACATAACCCTTAGGGGTTCGAAAATAAACGAGCATGATATGTCGATTAAATACCGAATACAACTTAATCGTTTTTAAACATAATTAGGTTATATTATAAGTGCATTTTGAAATTTTTCGTAATTATTATTTTGCTAAGTGAGAAAATTTCGAAACCTGGAATTTGTACAAGATACAAGGGTAAAAGTGAAATTTGTCAAAACTAGATATAAAAGTCATAAGATAAGAAGATGAGATGCTATTATAGAAATGGCATAAGTTGTGGTGCAAATAGAATGAAATTTGAGGACATAAATGCAAAAAGAGGAAATTGACCCAAAAATAGGGTTAGCCAAACATGGCCTTAACATTAAAAAGGTGGATAAGACTAAAAATCTCATTTTTGGCTTTGTGAAGGCTAGGGCTTTACGTAGAAGAAGAGAAGGAGAAAGAAGAGAAAAAGAGAAAAAGAAGAAAAGAAGAAGAGGAAGAAGAAGAAGGAGAAGAGGATTTCAGGTATGGATTACTATGGGTTTGTATGGATTTGTATGGATTACTATGGGTTTGTATGGATTTGTATGGATTACTGAGGGTTTGTATGAATTTGTATGGATTACTAAGGGTTTGTATGGATTTGTATGGATTACTATGGGTTTGTATGGATTTGTATGAATTACTAAGGGTTTGTATGGATTTGTATATATTACTGTGGGTTTGTATGGATTTGTATGGATTACTATGGGTTTGTATGGATTTGTATGGATTACTAAGGGTTTGTACTTGTATAGGACACGTGGGTTTGTATGGATTACTATGGGTTTGTATGGATTTGTATGGATTACTAAGGGTTTGTATGGATTTGTATAGATTACTGTGGGTTTGTATGGATTTGTATGGATTACTATGGGTTTGTATGGATTTGTATGGATTACTAAGGGTTTGTGACAAGTTGAAAGTGAGTGTTTAAAAGTTGGTCACTTGCGGCACTGCACAACGCAAAGTATGGCGCGCCGGAAGTTCACGTAGCGTAAAGGACTAAGTCAAATGTCGCCCCACGAAGCATAGCTTGCCGAAATATTGGCTTAGAGATCTAGATAATATTTAGATTCAGTCCTATAGTGAATTATGACTAAATTAACTGATTTAAGGAAAGCCTATTATTAAAACTTTGATTTAAGGTAATGATGAGAAAATTAGGTTTTTTCTTCGCCTACCACACCTGATGGATTTTAACCTAGATATTGTATTTATTTAATATTTCATATGATTTATGTTAGCGGGTTGATCGTGCCTACAAGATATTCTCTCTCGAGATATAGCTGCCTATCTCGCCAATGGGGTGTATTGCATCTTTGCTTAAACCCCTTGACTCCGAGATGCATAAATGTGCAAAACCTAGTGCTACACTTGGAATGCGGGATATCTCTATTCCTTGATTAACCAAGTGTTGCTTTACCTATGTCCCTACGAGTCATCATCTCTCGATATCAGACTCCTAGCATTAGCATGCCACAATTGGCCAAATAATAGCATGTAATTAAATTCAGGAGTAAAGCAACCATACAAATTCATACCAATGCTAAATAAACCACAATTAATGTATTAATCCATAAAGGTGCGGTTAGGGTTGACAAAACCCTAGAGAGAAAAGTTAGTTCATAGTGATTTTCATTACAGACTGAAAGATTTTCATAATCAAACGAATCGGGGAAAGGAACACGTAAAAGCCATTTTCGGCGATCTTCGAACCGTCCCACCTCAATCTCTTCTCTATCCGTCTCTCCTCAGGTTCGCCCCGCTCCGAATCCCCCCTCCCCCACTTCAAAATTGCTTCCTTTATATTCAGGTCCAGCCCATCAATGGCCCAAAAAAATAAGAGTTTTTAACGCTCACGTATGAAAAAAAGGACTTCGCTACGCCGAGGTGAAGGAAGCCACGCCACGACGTACCTCGAGCCAATGGAATCCACCAATCTGGTTCGTTGCAGAGTAGGGCCTCCACGTTGCCGCTACGCTATGTCAGAAGCGCGGGAGCGCCTCGGGCCGCCGCGCACCGGTGTGGCCCACTACACTTCTCATTGCTTTCTCGCTTTTGGTTCTTTTCTTCATTATTTAGCTTCCTTTATTCCAATATCGCCATAACCTATAAAAGCATTAAAAGTATGGGGGATTAGCGCAATATTAGTGAATATGAATGTGAATCATGCAATTGAGCTATAAAAACACATAGAAATTTTACAGAAATGCATGCATGATTCACTCCGATCAGTTTGTATGGATTTGTATGGATTACTAAGGGTTTGTATGGATTTGTGAACTTTTGTATGAAATTCTCCTGCTTAGCTGAGGTGGGCTTAAGAAAGTATGAATACTTGTTTGGTGTTAGGGAATCCTCTTAACTTCCTCTTGTGTTTATGTTTAAGTTATGAACCACTTTGGGAGTTGTTTTCGTGATGCTTGGATTATTTTGGGTTTTTGATTGATTTTGGAAAATGGATCTAAATCAAACTGGTATTGGGTCCTACGCTATGGCTGTGCAGGCATCTCAATAATGGCTGAAGATAAGTCCACGCTACTCTGCCAGGCCGAGAGGGAGGTTGGACAAGCCTCTGCACGCCGAGGCATAGAAAAGCTACACAGCTGGCGGTTTCACGCCACGCCGTAGCAAAGGTTACGCCGTGGCATAGTACCGTTCAAAGACATTACGTGTTTTACCATGCTTTTCTATTCGTTATTTCGAGAACTTGTCTTATCGACTAATGAGGACCCTATGCAGGCGAAAGGGGTTCATTCATGTTTGTAAAGATAAAAGGAAAAATTAACCGGCATTCCTCACGCCGCTTTTGGCAAACTTAATGCCCTTATGATAAGATAGTAAGTTCCTAAGCACATATAATTGTAGGACTGCCTAAGACCGGATATTGAATGACACGACACCTCTGTTACATGGGCAAGCACGTATAGTACTTCGGTTCTCTCTGATTAGTGCGACGATACTCTCTGACCGTGCTTCGGCACATTTAGTACTTTGGTACTCCTTGATTGTGCGACGACACCTCTCGGTCGTTGCTTCGAAAATCCTCGCTTTGTGCCACGGCACCCGCACGCATCGCCTTCGGGTACTTATTATTATGTTCTACTCATTCCTTATTACCGGCTCCAGGTGAATAAACGCTTATACGATAAAGAGTCCGAATAAATAAGAGTAAAAGTAATGTACACGTTTCGCTTCGAATGTACCTATCGGGTACCTCTCTGCACAGTGTTTAAGCTTTGTAGTACCTACGGGTACCTCTGTACAAGTATAAGCTCTGTAGTACCTACGGGTACCTCTGTATAAGTATAAGCTTTGTAGTATCTACGGCTACCTCCATACAAGTATAAGCTCGATAACTTCTACGGGAGATCTGAACAAGTATAAGTCTGCTATAAGTATAAATATGTGCATAAGTTCGTTATATGAATTCATGAAAAATTCTGATATCTGCTACTGTATATCTGTTACTGTTATATGCTTACTATAAATGAGTATTAGTGCATGTGTATGTCGTAGATAAGTCATATGTTTCACTGCCGTGCTGTTTAGCATGGGTTTTTATCCCGTAGGTACAGAGAGGACGTCCGGGCTGATCGCTAAGCATCAAGCCACAACAAACTAGTAAGAGTCCATCACAGTAGGTTTTGCGTTTCTAATTATGTAAATGTAAATGTACGCTTTTTTATATGTATATGTAAATGGGACCTGGGACTATATGTGGGTTGGACACCGAAACACCACTACGGTGGTAGTTTTATTTTCTATCTTTATATATGATATTTTGATTCAGTTACAAGACGGGCCCACCAATGTTTGAAAAAGCAAGTAAAGAGTCCTAGTAGAGTTTCACACCCCCTTCATCCGCCTAGGTGGGGGTTGGGGGTGTGACAAGGATTGTGAGTTAGAGATCTCCGAGATCCTACTCACTGTGGACCTAAGGGTCATGGACATGTCGGAGTTTGATGTCATCATTGGGATGGACCAGTTAACGGCACACCAAGTCATCATTGATGGTGATTGTAGGAGAGTTACTACCTACACACAGGATGGTGTTTGTATTGTGTTTGGTGAGGTAAGAACTAGAGCGCACCAGCTTTCATGCAGGACTCTAGGTGGCATGGGCGGTTGATGGGTTGGCTGACAAGCCTTACCCTAGAAGACGAGGCGAGACATGAGTTGAGTCTGCCTCGGGTGGTTTATGAGTATGAGGATGTTTTTTCGGAAGAGCTACTGGGATACTCCACATGGGCATGGGTCGAGGTCCCACAAGGCCCACTGTGCTCCAGACTTGGACCTGGGCTTGCTCTATGTCATTACACCCCGACTAAGTCACTGCATCAATTGATTATCTGGTGGGTATGTTTCTACTCTCACGCCTATGGGTAAAAGTATTGTTTGATTATGTAGCATATGCATGTGATTGTGTGTGCTAGTGTGTGTGAATTTCGGGGATGAAATTCTGTTAAAGGAGGAAAAATATAAAATCCGGGAAAAATTTAATTTTTCTAAAAAATGGCAAAAGTAGTAAAATTGCCAAAATCTGCTCAGCAGTTCTCAAAATTTTTATGTATTCGGATGACGAACTGGACTTCAACGCTGTGATTCGTTACGAAATCTAGTTACTTAGAAAATTTTCGCCTAATTCCGAGACAGTCATATTTTTTCGATTTTCGGGGCGTCGGGTGTCCGATGGAACCCAAAACTATTTCATGGATGTCTTGCCTTTCTAAACTCTACCAACTTAGCTATGTGGACTAAATAATATTATTTCAATAATATATTTTTAAGTCATTTTATTGATTTTTATCAAAATAATTTCAGGCTATCTTAATACATAAAATAAATTAGTTTTTAACAAAATATTAATTAATATTTTTATTTAAAAATACCTAGATGAGTTTGAAATAATATTTTAATATTAATATTTTTTCAAATTTATGAGTTTTAATATTTAATATTTTTTAATTTAAAAATTATTCTATTTTAAATGAATGATTTTTAATTATTTAATATTTTTATATAAAGGGATATGTTATTATTAGATATTATTTAATGGATGGGTTTTGATATTTAACATTTATATTTAAAAACTACCTATTTAATATTAAATATTTAATATCTAATTTATTTTTTATTTATATTTTAAAATGAATTTTGATTTTTCATTTAGTAAATTTAAAATAAAAAATAATTTATATATATTTAAAAAATAAATATTGAATTTTTATTTAGTAGATTTTAGAAATTAAAATAAAATTTTTAAAAAAAAGGTTTGGGAGTGGACCGAGGTGTAGCAAGGGGAGGGGGGTTGGGTGGGGTGCTGAGAGATGGGTGTGTTTCAATGGTTCCAATTTGGAGGTGTGGTGAAGGAGAGAGGATCGAGTAGAGACTGTGTGGTCCCACTATTCCATGTTAATACTTAATGGAGCTAATGACCGTTGTAAGCTGACATGACAAAATGTTGGATTCTTATACCAAATTAATACAAATTTTATAAAAATTATTAAAAATAGACGAAGTTCATACACGCCGCACGCGCCGTCATTATAAATTTTTTTTAAGTTAATATCGTAGTCAATAACTGCGACATTAACTAAAAAAATTTTAAAATTTTTTTCAACGCCAAGGCCACCGACATGGGCAATAAAAAAAAAAAAATTAACGTCATAACCAATGACAAGACATTACTACGACACACACTAATTTCGATATTATTTTGCCAACCCATATTGGCACTTTTTCTAAATAACTTATTTATGTCCAAAATTCAAAATATTGGACAATAGGGACCTTTTTGAGCTACGGTTCAAAACGTCAGGGACTGATTTCACTCTAAAAAGCATAGGGACTTAGTTGCACCTTAGTGAAAACCCTAAAGGTATTTCTAGACCTTAATCTAGTAACATAGGTGCAATGTTAATGTCAGAGGCTAGGCAAAGGTACTTTCCATGTTTACCATTAAGAAAAAATTTCTCAAAATAATTCATGTTTCAAAATTATGTTCAAATTAATGTTTTTTTTTCATGTCAAAAAAATCGTGGTTGGTGATTATAATTTTTTATTTATTTATTTTGATAATCTAGTGACTACAATTTTAAACTTATTCAAAAAATTAAAACTGTAGATAGTGACTACGACTTTAAGCTTAAAGTTAAAACCGTGGTTGGTGACTGCGATTTAAAAAAATAAAATCGTAGTGATCAATCACTATTTTAATTTTAAGCCTAAAGTCATAATCATCAATTATGATTTTTACTTTTGAATAAGTTTAAAACCGTAGTGACCAGCTATGATTTTAGTGATGTGGTAAGAAGAGACTAATTTGAACATTATTTTAAAACATGAATTACTATAAAAAAATTTAGAAAAATTTTATTTTGGGACATCACTCCCAAATATCTCTAATACTTACCAATGGAAGGTGGCTACTTTGTAGTCGAAAACTCTTCGCAAAGCGCACTGACGGAACCGTCATGGAGACGAAAGGCTAAGTATGTAACAAAGATATCATTATGTCAAGAATTTAAAATGGACAAGTAGTCAGATATTTAATACACATTTTTCCATGTTAAAATGTGGTATGCACACATACTTATTTTTCAATAATGTTGAACACGTAACATAAACGATGTATTATCTACTTATCTTCGTAGGAAAGCGTCGGGGAAATTGATTGATCGTTGACAAAGTTGTGACAAAAGGTCCTACTCTTGAAAAAGTTATACCATGGGCAGATCTCGTTTTAAAAATCTTTTTAAGTTGTGATTCTTTTTGTTTTTTTTACAAAATCATAGATTTTAAGAGTATGTTTGGTTCTAATTTTTGAAAACTGTTTTTTGTTTTTAAAAATAAAGAAAATAAAAAAAACATTGAGACGCATTTGGTT
This sequence comes from Tetrastigma voinierianum, assembly GCA_016808115.1. Taxonomy (NCBI): domain Eukaryota; kingdom Viridiplantae; phylum Streptophyta; class Magnoliopsida; order Vitales; family Vitaceae; genus Tetrastigma; species Tetrastigma voinierianum. Next base: position 548,117 of record JAEQBH010001841.1, on the reverse strand, counting down.
CTCTTTTATTTTTATTTTTTTTGAAAAAAAAAACATTGAACCAGTTTTCAGATAACACCAAAATATTGTTCTCTACTTTCAAAAACTTTTCTCAAGATTACTTTAAAAAACAAAAACCAATGTAGTTCTAACTTTTATTTTCTTTATTTTTATCTATTATTTTCTCCTTTTCACAATTTCCTCAAATTTTACACAACCAAACAATTTGACAATGTTTTTTAAAAGTGTTTCTAATCTTAAAACCCATTTTTTAGATAAAAAAATATGTTACTGTCGGTGATCCAAATTCTTGAGTTGAAAGATGAAATGTTAAAAAATAAGGCTTCAAACAGTGGACTTTTTCGCGACAAGCGCATGCTTGTCGCAACAAGCCAGTAGATAACACGGTCACACCCCTTCTTACTTGCCACGACAAGTACTCGCTTGTCATGACAAGCATATGCTCCCTTAGTTGCCTCGTTATGACTTGTCGCATCAAGCACTTGCTTGTCGCGACAAGTGAGCTCTTTCTCTACTACTCATAGTACTGGCTTCCACCACGCACCGCTTTTTGCCAGTCATTCACTTTATGGGCTAGCTCTTTATGCATATATATATATATATATATATATATATATATATATATATATATATATATATATATATATATATATATATATATATATATGTGTGTGTGTGTGTGTGTGTGTGTGTGTGTGTTATGTTTTTTGGGTTTTCGGTAATTTGAGATTTTAGAGAGGCTGAGATTATTGTAACCTCCCTTCTTCTTCTCCCTTTCTCTTCTCTTTGTACCATCTTTAAGAGTATTGATTTATAGCTCTACTCCATGACTTTTTCCCGATTTGGGCTTTTCCACATAAATCTTGGTGTTCTATCTTTTGATCTGCTTTTATCTTCGCCATCGTTTTTTTTAACAACCTGAATATAGCCATTACTTTTTTGGTTTGCTCTTAGTTTGCCCTAATAATGATGTCTATGAAGTACGATCTTCCGTTGTTGGATCGCAACACCAGGTTTTCTCTATAGTAGGCCAAGATGTGAGCTATTCTTACATAGATGGATTTGGAATAGGCGTTGTTAGGTTCTAATAAAATGTCGTCTTCTCGGACAAAAGAAGAGAAAAAGAAAAAGGATAATAAAGCTATAACTCAGATTCACCTTCATCCATCGAATGACATTTTGCAAGATGTATTGAAGGAGAAAAACACCTATGCGTTGTGGTTGAAACTGGAACAATTGTGTATGACGAAGAGTCTGCCCAGTGAATTGCATCTTAAACAACGACTCTACTCTCATTGTCTAGCAGAAGGCACATCTATAGTTAATCATATTTCTACCTTTAAAGAAAGTGTCAATGATTTAGAGAGCATGGAGGTCAAATAAGATGATGAGGATTTGTGGTTGATTTTGTTGTGTTCATTGCCCGCCCTATATTCAAATTTAGAGATAATAATTTGTATAGTTGTGATACTCTCACTTTGGAAGAGGTTTATGAATCTCTGTGTTCGAAAGAAACTATGAAGCAACTTGTTAATAGATATGAGGCAAAGGCTAAAGGTCTTATTGCTAAGGAAGGTTTCAGGAAAAAGGTTTCGAGAATAGTGACAATGGTAGATCAAATCCCAAAACTAGAAACAAGTCTTATAAGAAAAAGGGGCACGTTATTAATGATTGTTATAGGTTGCAGAACAAGACTAAGGCGGCTGTAAATCATAAAGGAAATCAATCGATGAACTCTGGCTAAGTCAATGTTGTAGAAGATGATCACAATGATAGAGAACTCCTCACCGTTTCTAATGGCGATTCCATGCCTTCTAAGGAATGGGCTCTTGATTCTAGCTGCACATTTCGTGTGTCCCAATTGAGACTGGTTTTCAACATATGATACTGTGTCAAAAGGTGTAGTCTTGATGGGTAATGATGCATCCTACAAGATTGCATGTGTTGGTATAATTAGAATTAAGATGTTCGATGGATTTGTCATAATGTTAGCAGATGTAAAGCACGTCCCAGATTTGAAGAGGAATCTCATCTCGTCGAGTACTCTTTATTCAAAAGGGTACAAGTATACTGGTGAAGGTGAAGCATTGAAGGTTAGCAAAGGTGCTCTTGTTGTGATGAAATGATAGAAAAGAACTGCAAACTTATATATTTTGTAAGGTACTACGATTACAAGTGATACTATTGTTGCCTCTAAGTCTATGAAAAATGGTGATGTTACCAAACTGTGGCATATGCGCCTTGGGCATATGAGTGAGAATGGTATGACAGAATCGAGCAGAAAATGACTTCTTGATGGTCAAAGTACTAGCAAATTAAAATTTTATAAGTATTGTGTCTTCGAGAAGCAAAGAGGACACACACACACAATATCACACACACACACACACACACACACACACACACACACAAATACACACATATATATATATATATATATATATATATATATATATAGTATATATATATATATATATATATGCATAAAAGAGCCCTAGCCCATAAAGTGAATGGTAGCAAAAAAATGCGTGTGGCAAGTCATAACAAAAGCAACTATATAAATGCTTCGTCGCGCCAAGTCTAAGGGGTATGATTGTGTTGTCTATTGGCTTGTCACGACAAGCGTGTGATATAGCAGCAGGAGCAGGCAGAGTATATATATATATATATATATATATGCAGCAGTATGCATAAAAGAGCTCTAGCTCATAGAAAGTGAATAGTAGCAAAAAAAATGTGTGTGGAAAGTCATAACAAGGCAATCCAGGACAAATACTGTCGTAGTGTTTAGAAGTGCTTGGTTAAGTACAAGTCGAAGGGCTATGATTGTGTTGTCTATTGGCTTGTCACGACAAGCGTGTGATATATATATATGCATAAAAGAGCCCTATCCCATAAAGTGAATAGTCGCAAAAAATGCATGTGGCAAGTCATAACAAGGCAACCGAGGGAGCAAATGCTTGTCATAGTAAGTGAGTGCTTGCGGTGTCAAGTCGGAAGGGGTATGATTGTGTTGTCTAATGGCTTGTCACGACAAGCATGTGATTGCCGCGAGAAGTCCCCTATTTCTGGACTACCTTTTTCTTCCTTCATATTTTGGCTCAAGAATTTGGGTCACCAACACTAACAATCTCCACCTTGACATGAATTCAACAAAGGGAACTAAAACACAAAAAAAAAAAAAAAAAAAAAAAAAAATCTCCGATAAGAAATAGCCAACTTCTACCAAAAGCCCCAAAGGGCTAAACTCAAAAAGAGCACCAACCAAGTCCATGCAATGCTCAAACTTGATAACTGGAAGTGTCATGGTCATCATATCGGTCGGATTATCATGAGTGATAACCTTACTAACAATAATTTCACCATGAGCAAGGACATCACAAACAAAGTGGTAATGAACATCAATGTGCTTTGTCCTCTCATGAAACATCTAATATTTCATGAGAAATATGGTACTCTAACTATCACAAAAGACTATGGTGGTTTATCACCACATATTTCACCATGAAAGTCTCTTAACCAAATAGCTTCTTTACAATCTTCTGTAATAACCATATATTTTGCCTCGATAGTCGACAACGCAACTATAGTTTGCAAAGTAGCTTTCCAACTAATAACACAACTTCCAATAGTAAACACATACCCAATAAGTTATCTTCTTTTATCAAATCTCCAGCAAAATCAGAATCAACGTACCCAATAACACCATCTCTCATTCTCCCAAAATGCAAACTAAAATAAGGAGAACCTGTGACGCCCCAAAAGTTCGAGGGTCCGTTGACCAACTATCAACACGCAGAAATACCCATGGATATGGTGTGTCTCGATACCACACTGTCCAATCCCATCTATCGGAATCCGTTTATTTACATTTAATGAACATTTTATGTTATTTTCAAAACATATTACTATGAGTTTAATTACAACCTCATACAAAAGTATATTACAAAACTTGTTTGTCCAATACTTTTACAAAAAGGTTACAAAACCACAATCCGACTTTCTTCACAATTGCGGCTCCTAATGAGAGCCATCCATCGGTGTCTGCTCTACACCTTAAACGTTATCCCATATAGGGTGAGCCACGCCAAGAGAGAACTTCCGCTGAGGCTACCCCCACCTGGTAATATGCAATGCTAACACCGCATTCATTATCAACCATTCCATACGTATCATGCAATTCTGTCATGAATTCTATATGTCATGCCATGAAATGAGATGAGACTCAATCATATACCATGCTCCGAGTCATTACCGACTCCTATCACACACCACAATACCTATGGGTGATAAAACTGTCATTGATGAATTGCAATCCACGATCATTTTCAAACAAAATTTCATTGGTTTTTATAAACCAAACCTGATGTCATATTCTAATGACCAGCTTTTTACAAAAATTCATAAGGTGTCTTTTTGTGGGTAGCGACTTTTGGGTTCACCCCCAGCTTTCGCACGCCGTCCTACACTTTCATGGGCTTTCATCATCGGGACACATATGTATAACAAAAATACTGTGGCCTTTCTTTCACCGAGGGGGTATCTATCCCCTGCCATAACTGACAATACAGTTTAATGTCTATGCAACCAGTAAAACCCCAGAAAATATAATTTTTTTAAAAATGGTAAAACAATAAAATTGCTGCAAATGGTTCGTGGAAGCCTAGAAATTATCCTAGATTCGATGATGAAACGGACTTCACCATTGATTCTCGTCTTTTACGAATCTGTTTCCAAAAAATTTCCTCGTCACCCGAGACACTGATTTTTTCACGATTTTTAGGGTAACGGGATGCCTAGTGACTCCCAAAGACCCAGATTTTATGAGAATCTTGGGAGTTAGACATAACCCCAAGCTAAGTTCATTTAAAATAAATCGAACTTGAACCTGTATCAAATAAACTGCTTTCAAGAAAAACGAACCGATAGTCATGACACGTGGCGCCGACGTGGGCCAAGTATCCTTAAGTGACAAATAAGGCAAAAAACTTAGTTTTGGGAAAAAAAGAAGCAGATTTTCTACTAGAGAGAAAACGTTAGAGAGAGAGTAAAGAGAGAAGTTCAACTTTATGATCTACCTGAGCCTATTGTTCAATTTTCGCTGGGCCGCTAATCCAGTGTTCATCTACGCGATTTAGCCACATCGTGGGTAGGAAAAAGCGATTTCCTCAAATAAGATTCACGTGAAGAGTTTGGGAGTCATAATAATCCCTGGACTTCGAAAGCTTCGCGCTCCAAGAGGTAGGGATTCTTCATACTTTGATTTATTTTCCATTATAGGGACTGTTTGGTTGAGTTTTAATGCCCTAAGGGGTTGTTTGGCCATTTTTTCCCCTAAGGGGCTGTTTGACAAAATAATGGGTTATGGGAATAGTGCCCTGTTTTGACCCTATATGATGTCCAGTTTTTTGGGCTAATTTTTGGTTATAAAAAGGGAGAATTTAGACTAGTATCCTTCAAGGAAATTGTAGCTCTATCAAAGAACTTGATGTTAGGCTTTTTAATTACCAAAATTGGACCTCTATAACTAAAGTTATGGTCCATTTTTCGGGACTGCCATAGGTTGCCCTATTTTGGCTGAACCTACCGACTAGATTTTTGGGACTTATTTTCGGTTAGGAAAAAGTGAGAATTTGGACTAGCATACTTCAAGGAAATTGTAGCTCTATCTGAGAAATTGATGTTAGGATTTTGAATCACCTAAATCAGACCTCTATAACTCAAGTTACGGTCCATTTTTCGGGACTGCTATAGCTTAGGTTGTTTAATGGTTTGTGTCCAGATTTTAGGACTGCTAGGGGGCTAGTTTTTTGAACCGAGTTTAGAACTATCCTGTGGTCTGTTATGACTTATTGTGTGGAATTTTTTGTGGGCATCTCTATGCCATAATTGGTCTTAAGGATGAGGTTGTCATTGCTTGAGTTTAAATGACACGCTTTGGTAGTACTGACGGATGTCAATATGTGCGTCCTAATGTATCGGGACATGTGATGAATGGTGTATGTGTAGACATGGCCATTACATGGCATGTTGTAGGCTATTTTGTGGGACATGTTATGTCGCTACTTAGCCTTAGAGGATAAAGTATAGCTATTGCTTGACTAAGTAATGATTTGATTGTGATATTGATATATGCGTGTGTAATATATTGACATGAATGGAGTTTTATGGAAATTACATGCATGTTTGATATAATTGTCCACGATACATGGGTGATATGCATGAGTATAATTTTCCATATAGAATTCATCATTATAGGCATGAAATGGCACATCGCATTGCATATGCACGGGGACATCGCATGAATTGGGTGTGAGTGCATGGTTATAATCAACAATGTGTTTGGTGTTTGATTTGGTGGGCTTAGTACAGTAGGACAACGTCCAATAGGGTTGCACGGTCAAAATGGAAACGAAAGATGAAAATATGTGTCGGGTATTAGAAAATAGGGATAGACACCCCCTCGGGTGAAAGCCCTGTTAGTTTTGGTTATATATATGTGTCCAACGGTGAAAGCCCGTAAAAGTGTAGGAAGACTTGTGAAGCTTGCGGTGAGACTCCGGAAATTTGCTACTCATAAAAAGATACATGATTTTGAATATAAATGATCATTGAGGTGTAACATCCAAAAATCTTTTGGTTTGAAAAACAAATAAAATTTGTTATGTAAAATGATTATCGGATGTAATCTAAGAATGATGGATTTTATCATGCATGGGTTTCAGCATTTTGTGATAGGAGTCGGTTGGGACTAGGGTTTGATGGAGTCGGTGAGGACTCGGTACATGGGACATGGTGAGTCGCATTTCATTTATAGCATGTAGAATTCCATTCTAGGTTTGCATAATCTTGAATGAAATGTGTTTTTTTTTTTGTGACATGACCGTTGCATGTGCACCTAGGTGGGGAGTAGCCTCTATAGGAGTTTAATCTATTAGGCATTGCTCACCTTGTCGTGGGACCCCCTTCGAAAATAAAGGAGTGCAGAAGACGACGCTCACTGAGTCGCCATTGTGAAGAAAGCCGGGTTGTATTTTGGTTCTACATTTGTAAAATATATTAGAACAAACTGTTTTGATATATGTTTTTGTATAGAGAGTATTGTAATTAAACTCTTAGGGACTATGGTATTATAGCCTTGTGCATTATGTTTAAGTATGGATAAATGGACCCTATGTGGTCATTTTTACGCGTAGATGGACCCGGAGAGGTCATGATATGATAATTGGCCCCGGATGGGCTAAGCTATTATATGTTGTATAAGTTGTAATTTTTGGTAGAGCTACCTGTACAAAGGAAACTCTGTCCGATTTTTGTTAAATTATGGGTCCCGGTAAAGATCACATAATAGTGTGGTATCGGATTACCCGACATCCACAAGTTTTCTGTGGGTTGACTGTTGGTCAATGGACCCCCGAGTTTTAGGGGGTCTCTGTGATGCCTTGAAACCCGGAGTGTCTCGTTGACGGGTCAACCTGCGGAATACTCGTGGATGTCAGGTAACCCGACACCACTTACGAAAATTGGGTAGAGTCTCCTTTGTACCTGAGCTCCCACCCAAATAGCCAACCTCGTCCCAATAGTTTACAATGATCACACCGGGTCCACATGCTTAGTAAAATACTGGCCACTTAGGCCCCTGCATCAATACTCACAAAATACATCAACTATATTACCATAGTTCAAGAGTTAATAAATCACTTAATTCAACATATATTAAAACAGCCACTTTCTATCACATGTTATACCAAAACAAATCCACAACTCGGCTTTCTTCTAAACGCGGCTTCTAGTGAGTTAACCGTCCTCCCTCACATTCCCCGTATCTGAAATAGTGGTCCTCGACACGTGGCGAGCAGCCCAAGAGGAAAATTTCTCCTACATGGGTAGCCCAATCTAAGTGCACACACATGCTCAAATCAAACACACTCAAGTAAATACGTGATCCTACTTGAATGTCTACATGCCCAATCCCAAGACTCGAGTTCTCACCAACTCCCTCACACATGCCTAAGCCAAATGCGAGTAAAAATACATTTTTCAAACAAAAGTTTTTGTTCTCAAAAACTTACTACCGAGATTTGGTAAATACATTGGATTACCCTCTGAGGCGAATCTGTTGGATAACCCTCCGAACACCATAAGCCCTTCCAACGTGGAATTGTTGGACAATCTCCTAACAATACCGAAAATCTTCCATCGAAATTCCTCTTTCACAAACATTTTTCCTTTCTTTCATTTTCATGTCATGCACCTTCCTAATATTCTAGTGGTGCCCCAAAGGCATATGGAATGCATTATGCCAATCCCAAAAATATTCATGCTAATGTATAAAACATGTATATATTAACATAATTAATTCACACAATTCATGTTATTAAATTCACATCAATAACACCAAAATTAGCTCACATGGGCTAATTAACAATTACAAGTAATTCATTTTGAATCACTCAATAACACAAAAATCACACCAAAATCACACACACAATTATTCACGTGAACGTTGAATCCCTGGTCGGGCACTGCTCACCACCACACAATTGGGAGATTTCTCCACTAAGTTCAAAGTCTTTGAGACGATGATCACGGCCCTTTAGGCCTCAACAAATCCCTATCCATAAAATGACTCTTAGCCAAAGAATAAATAAAGTAGGAAAAGATCCCTACCTCTTGGAGTTGTCGGAACTCCACCAAATCGGTGTCCACACGTAGCCCTCGCTGTGTAGAACATCTTTACATCTTGGCCTGAAGCGAACCGACGGTCCGAACGGCGGGAAATATAGAGAGAAGACACTCTTTCTCTCTCTAGAATCCCAAACTAGTCTTCACGATCGATTTCCTCTCCATTTGGAGAAGAAAACTACTGCTATTTTGTCTTTATTCATTTAACATTTCCAAAATTCCATCATACCCTTTTAAGTGTTGATTTGACATTTGGCTTAATGTAAGCCATTAATATCCATTCTCTCTAATCATGCACATGTCACATGTGCACATGTAATAAAGTGCTTTTGTCATAACACATGTCTTTTTCACACAAGTCAGCTTTTTACAAAGACCGATACCGACGCTCAGTGTACCGTGGAAATTTCGACTATCTCGAATCTCGACATGGTAGCTAGATTTGTGAGACGATTCCAATGGTTAAGTCCAAGCCACATCCGGGAGATTTAGAAAAATTTTGGGTTTTAACCCAAATATCGCTTTTTACCATTTTTTCTCGAAAATTGATTTTCTGGTTTCACGTTTCTCGCCTTGGTATTTACGAATACTTAGGGCTTGAGGGGCATGGGCCTAGGCTATGACATATATGGTGCATTTGATGCACCAAATAAGCACAGCCTTAGCATCGAGCCTAGGGTATACCTAACACCTAGGGCTTGGTGGGCATGGGTTTAGACCATTGCATGTTATCAGGCATTTCATGTTTTGTACTCTAATATGCTGCCATTATTGTGTAAGCTAGGTTGTGTGAATTATATGCATGGTAAAATGTATATGGAAAAAAAGGAACACTAGGGTTAGAAAACATAACCTTAGGAGTTTGGAAAATGAATGAACGAATTAGTTCAGGATGTGATGTTTATTAGTGGTTGACTTATGTACTACTAGTTAAACTAGAAAAGGAATCTCAATTTTCTATTTGACATGTGTAGATGGTAAGTCGATGAAGAGAACGCAGAGGCGGTGGACGAGGCAATAACTGAATGCCACCGGCCTTCGATCAGTAAGCCTTCATGGAGGCTATTACGTTGGCGACCGGACCACATATCAGCGAAAAGGCCAGGGTTGCTACCATAACACAGGCTAGTGCAACGATGGGCCAAGGGGGGTCAAGTAACCTCCAAAGGTTTAAGGAACACCATCCTCCAACATTCATGGGAAGAGGGGACCTGATGGTAGCTGATCATTGGTTCCGAAAAGTCGAAAAGATTTTGGAGGCTATGGAGATCACCTTCGATGCCACAGGGATAAGACTAGCAGCATTCTTGCTGGGGTGAATCCCGAGTGGTGGGATTGGTCAGCCTCGAGGACTTGGAGCGATGATATGGGAAGAGTTCGTGAGCTCTTACGTAGACCGAAGAAATATTCCCAGAAGCGTCTTCACGGCCCGGTAGCTGAGTTCAGAGTTGGAAGCAAGGAGCGATGTGATCTTCTAGAGTATGTGGCTAAGTTCCTTGAGTTAACTGTTTGATGATGATTATGTGACCCTTGGAAACATGGCCAAAGTGAGAGGGTGAGGATGATTTGAAACTATCCATTCGAGGGTGGTGGGACATCTCTGAAGACATGGACTCGATGGTGAGAGACGGCTTTGGCCATTGAGAAAGTGGATGACGCGCGGGCATCGGGACTGATTCTTAGTGGTAAGGAAGAGGACCGACCTTCTTCTTTTAGCTCTGGAAAGAAATAGAGGACTTCTACTCCACAGCGGGTTCAAGGACAGGACCACAACTATCAGGGCTAAGGCCAGGATATCGTCGTAAGGTGGGGAGACGCGGGACTCCTAATCAACCGGGACGGGGACATGTACCGTGCCACGACACGGGCACTTTAGGCGGTTGCCCGAGGCGATCCCGAGTTATGGGACACCTTAGTCCCGATCGGTGAGTGGGACGTGCGCGGGCGTAATTTGTTTCTCCTTACCCAGCATGGGCGAGGAACCGGCCATCGGTCCCAGGTATTAGCATGACATAATATAGCGAGACCGGGGCCAGAGGGCGAGGGCATGGTCGAGGTCGAGGGCCAGAGGCTCCTGAGCGAGCCTTCGAGGGACCCTAGGGGCATTCTGCGCCAGATACACCTCAATGGGCCCCAGATCAATTAGTTATTCAGGGTACCTTTCTACTCTTTTGCTTATGGGGAAGAGTATTGTTTGATTCCGGTGCATCTCATTCATTCATTGTTGCATCTTGTGTGAAAATTTGTATAGAGGTTGAAACGCGAAAAAGTGGATTTCATGTGAGTTCTCCTAGGAACGGTGAGTGTTGATAGATGTCTTCGGGATTGTGAGTTAGAGATCTCAAGGATTCTCCTCACTATGGACCTAAGGGTCATGGACATGTCGGAGTTTGATGTCATCCTTGGGATGGATTGGTTGACGACACATCAAGTCGTCATTGATTGTGATCATAGGAGGGTTACTGCCTACACACTGGATGATATTTATGTTATGTTTCAGGGGGATAAGCATGACGCTTTACCCCGAACCGTGTACGACTCTAGGTGGCACGGGCAGTTGATGGGTTGGCTGGTAAGCCTTACCCTGGAAGACGAGGAGAGACAGGGGTTGAGTCTACCTCGGGTGGTTTGTGAGTATGAGGACGTTTTTCCGAATGAACTACCGGGATTACCTCCGTATAGGGATGTAGACTTCCTTTATTGGGTTACACCTGATGCGTACTTTATTTTATAACCACATAGAATGACACTGTGAGTTGCAAGAACTCAGGTCGATTACAGAATTGTTGGATAGGGGCTTTATTGAATGAGCACTTCACAACGGCGCTACGGTGTTTTCCAAGAAGGACAAGACCCTTTGGCTTTGCATAGATTATCGGTAGTTGAACAAGGTTATTATCAAGAATAGGTACCCTTTGCTGAGGATTGATGATTTATTTGATTAGTTTAGAGGGCGCGGGTGTATTCCAAGATAGATCTCTACACCGGTTACCATCAGTTGAGGGTTAGGGAGGAAAATATCCCAAAGACAGTGTTTCAGACGCGGTATGGACATTTCGAGTTCACAGTGATGCCATTCGGATTAACGAATGCTCTGGCGGCATTCATGGATCTCGCCATAGGGTGTTTCCAGCCCTACGCCGTTGGTTTGTTGTGGTCTCGTTGTGACATCTTGATCTACTCAGTGCGAGGAGGAGCATTGAATCATTTGAAGATGGATTCTCTAGGCGTTGAGACCATCAGTGTATCTGCGAATTGATGAAGTGTGGTACACGGCTTTACTAAAGTGAGATTCTTGGGACATGTTGTGTCAACTTCAGGTGTATATGTTGACCTGGAGAAGGTGGAGGCAGTTATGAGTTGGGAGAGACCAAAGTCAGTCTTCGAGATACGTAGTTTCTTGGGATGACGGGAGTATTGGAGTTCATTGAGGACTTTCGGATTGTGGCGCTATGTGAGATTAACTTGGGAAGAGGTCAAGTTTCAAATGGAATGACTTATGTGAGGAAGGGCATTCCGGGGGTGAAAAAGGAGGCTTACTTCATCTCCTATTCGATAGTCGGAAGAGGGACCCAGGAGGTGCCTGATTACGTGTGATACCTCCAAGGATGGACTAGGATGTGTTTTGATGAAGTTTGGGAGGGTCATGGCTTATGGTTCTGGGCAGTTAAAGAACCACGATCAGAGTTACCCCACTCATGATATGGAGTTGGCGACCATTGTCTTTGCCTTAAAGATTTGGCGCCACTATCTATACGGTGAACAGTTCGAGGTGTTTTCGTACCATAAGAGTATGAAGTACATCTTTACACAGTGGGACCTTAACATGAGGCAACGCAAGTGGATGGAGTATCTGGAGGATTGCAAAGTCACTTTTCATTACCATCCCGATAAGGCAAATGTGGTGGCTGATGCGCTTAGCCGGAAATCATGGGGAATGTTGGCTAGTGTGGCTTCCCAAGAGTGGCAGATGCTCGAGAGTGTGGGACAGTTCGGGTTATAGTACAGTGATCAAGCTCAAGGTACCTTGACAAGTTTAGTGGCTACGCCTTCCCTACTGAGCAGAATGATCGAGTCTTAAGGACAGGACACATAGATCTTGTCCATTAGGGACCGGATACAATCGGGTACATGTGACGAAGGTTGGGCCATTCACACGAATGGTATTCTTTGGCATAGGGGAAGAGTTGTGGTTCCCCAGTTAGCAGATTTGAGAGAGGAGATCCTCAGGGAATTCCATTGCTCCCGTTTTGCTGTGCACCCAAGTGGTACGAAGATGTATCATGATCTTCATCGCCAGTATTATTAGAGCGAGATGAAGAAACACGTTGGGGACTTTCTTCGTCGATGTATCACATGTCAATAGGTAAAAGCTGAGCACCAAAGTCCAACGGGATTACTCGAGCCCTTGGAGGTAGCTGAGTGGAAGTGGGAGCATGTCACGATTGATTTTGTGACCCAATTACAATAGACATTGCGAGGACAAGACGCGGTGTGGGTGATAGTGGATCGGCTTACCAAATCGGCACACTTTTTGGCTGTGCGGATGACCTTCATGCTGGAGGAATTCTGCAGGTTATATATACGAGAGATTGTTTGGTTACATGGAGTGTCAGTCTCTATAGTATCGGACCGGGATCCCAGGTTTACGACTCATTTTTAGGAGAGTTTCCAACGAGCCATGGGAACACATTTGATGATGAGCACCGCTTTTCATCCCCCTCGAGCGGATGGTCGGTGAGAGGACCGTCAGTTTAGGAACTGATACTACGAACATCGTCTGGAATTTTAAAGGGTAGGCAGGAAGATCATTTGCTCTTGTTAAGGAGATTCACCTACAACAACAGTTATCAGGCAAGCATACAAATGACACTGTATGGGAGGCCATGTCGATCTCCAATTTGTTGGACGGAGGTGGGAGAGAGACTCTCCACGAGTCCGGATTTGGTTAGAGACACCTTTGAGAAGGTGGACTTGATACAGAAGCGTCTTCTCACGGCTCAGAGCCGATAGAAGAGCTATGCCAACAGACGGCAACAACCTCTAGAGTTTAAGGTGGGTGATCATGTCATCTTGAAGGTAATGCCTAAGAGAGGAATTAGTCGGGTTAAATGACGGGAAGAACATTAAGGTATATCAAGCCCTTCGAGATACTCGAGAGGGTGGGTACAATTGCTTATCGGTTAGCTTTACCACCAAGTTTATCAGGTGTTCATGCGATGTTCCATGTCTCCATGCTCCGGAAGTACACTCCAGATCCGACTCATGTAGTGGATTGGGTCGAGCTTGTTGTTGATGCGGATGGAACCTTCGAGGAGGGATCGGTACGTGTCATGGATAGCCAGGATAAGGTTTTGCGAGGCAAGACTATTAGGCAAGTGAAGGTGTTGTGGCAGCATCGAGGAGTAGAGGAGCAACATGGGAACACGAAGACATTGTGTGTGCCAATTATCATTTCTTGTTTGAGGATGAAGGTATGTTGTTAGTCATTTGGTGATTCAATGACTATTCAGTATGCATGTGATTTGAATGTGTATGTGTGTGTGAATTTCGAGGATGGGGGAGATGTAAAACTTGAGAAAATTTTAATTTTTCTGAAAAATGGCAAAAATAATAAAATTTCCGAAATGGTTAAGGGAAGCCTAAATTTTTTTTTTGCTAGACCTCAGATGACGTAACAGACTTCACCGTTGGATTTGTCTCGCGAAATATAGTTACCTAGAAAATTTTCATCGAATTGCCAAGATAATCATATTTTTCATGATTTTCAGGGTAATGGGTGTTTAGTGACTCCCAAAGATGAAATTTTTATGAGAATCTCGAGAGAAATAACTTAAGTTAAGATCATTTAAAATAAATTGAACTTGAACCGGGACGAAATAAATTTTTCGGGGCAGGAATGGACTCGAATAAGTCAAGGACACGTGGCGCCGACGTGTGATATAGGAGCTTCTATAAACACACAAAACATTGGGAATTCAGCCCTAATTATTGAAGAATTGGACTGGGAGGTCAAGAAGCATTGAATACATGTGAAAACTGATTTTTTGGACCTCATTTGGGCATTGGAAGGCAAAAAAACGTGGTCAGACTTGGACAAACCCCCTGATGTGGAGCCACCATATTGATTTTAGAAAGATTTTCCGTAGGATCTTCTGGAGGATTTGTTTTATATTCTACTGTATTTCTTTTAGAAATATTTGCTCCAATATTTTATTCTATCCCTTTTAGGAAGATTTGCTTTATTTATTTTAAGTTTTTCTTTTAGGAGTTGCTTTGTAATTTAAGTTTCTTTTCTAGTTAAGTAGAAGTTGCTTTATTTGATTTACAAAGTATGAGGCCCATACATAACCTAATGTAGTCTTTTAAGGGATTGAGTTTAATAATATTTTGATTTCTCTTTTTAAGAGTTCTCTTGTTCTCTTATCTCTTGGGTGGATTCCCTTGGGGACGAGTTTGTGGCTTCTCATACCTAGGTCGATTCCTTGGTGGCGAAGTCTTTTTCCGGCTTATCAATCAACCCGTCCATAATTGATTGTTGCGCCTTCACTCTGTCATCTATCTTGTGTGGATCATTTCATTAACCCGGTAAGTAACCACTCTTGTGCAAACTCTACTCTCCTCACCATCTCATCTTCTCTTTAAACTTTCCCACACAACTTGATTTTCAACCTCACACCCAAAACTTTCATATCTTGTTCATACTACTAAAACATTCCTAAATACCATTTTCCTTATATACCACAAATATATATTCCTAACTTAGAAAATCTCATAAACTTCGTCCATAACTGTTTGGCCCTAGAAAACTACCCAAACCCATATTTTGACTTACAAAACTTCTAGATCATCCATCCACGGTCCCAACCTTGCATCAAAGTGGTATCAGAGCTCAAGGATTGATGGCTAATCATAATATAAAGGGTATTCTTGGTTTCGGAGACAAGAGTCCTAATCATGGTTCAAGTGGTTCTTAATCCCCATTGCTGATCTTGAATTTGTGGTTCAGCGTCTATAAAAGCAGATGGCTATCAATAATGATCCTATGGCGACAAAGACCTTCATGGAAGGTGAAGGTGATGAAGTTTGTGAAGGAACTATGCAGCCCTAGCCAAGTTCGGAATTACTTGTTGCGGCTTCAAGACAAGCATTCAAGAGAATATGATTATGGAGGAAGGTATGAAGATCGTCTGCGATGATGATTACTATGAAGCGTAATAATGATGAAAGTTCGATTGATCAAAGCTTGATATTAGAATTTGGAAGGAAGAATGCATGCGATGACTTCTTGGATTGGCAATACGTCGAGCAATGTCTTTGAATATTGTGATCCCAAACGGTAAAGGTGAAGTTGAGTGTAGCTATAGAGATGCGTAAGAATGCTTCTTTTTGGTGGGAAAAATTTAAAGAGGCAACGTCGAATGAAGAAAGATTGAAACTTGGGAAAAGATGAAGAAAGAACTAAAAGGTATCTTCCTTCCACTATAGCAGATATCTTCCTCAAAATTCCAGAATTTGAAACGAGTAGAATCGACTATGGAGAGTATTCGATTGAGTTTGAAAATTTGATGATGAGAGACTTGCAAAGAGAATTGTGATGATCCATAGCCGTACCTTCTTTGGTTTGAGGTTGTTTCATTGTTCAATTGCGACCATATAACACTCTTGAAGATGTGATAAAGCACTAAAAGTTGAGGCTCTAAGCAGTATGAGGTTTACTACCGTCGGATTAAAGAAGGATTTATCAAAATTCTACTTGAGGGTCTAGTAGTGCTAAAACCACCCTTAAACCTCAGCAAAAGGTGAAATTGCACAAGCCCCGCAGCCAGTGTACGTGACGGACCCGACCGGATACCCTCCCGAAGGATTTCGGGTGGTCATACTAGTGAAGTTCAGCATGCAGTCCGCAGGGAAGATACGGTGGAGCTCCACTTTAAGGAGAAGTAAACACATACATTAGTTTAATATCCCAATTATATAAAGTCCACCATATATAAATAAGGACCCATAAAAGTTCAATACGAATTCAAGAGCATTCTAAGAGTATTTGAGAATTTAAAGGTCTGAGTAGAGATGAATAAGTCCCGTCTGACAAAAGCGGATAGAGGCGACAAGTCGAGCCCGGCTGCGAAGAGAGGTGTGAATTTGAAACGTGAGCAGGCCACCTGGCCATGCGGACTGGGAACAGATTTAAAACAATAACGTTGAGATAATAAATCTCAGTGAGTGGCATAGTTTATAAGGAAAATAACATTTTTATTTTCAAAGATTTCTTCTCTCAAAACCTTCCGTTCACTCTTTTAAAGGTTCCCCGTTTAGAAACATTTCACAAAACCCAACTTTACCCCAAGACCAACATATGTAAATCATGCTCAACAATTTGGCGAGCCTGATATTAGAACACTATAATGCGAGATTGTACACAACATAAGGTCAATCACGTAATAAAATAACCATGAAAAGCACCATAACCATAAGTATTAAATAGTATACCATGTTTAGAAATCAACAGCGTACCATACCATGTATCCATCATAAGCGCGTCCAGTGGCTTGGAGCCTCACGTGCCGTGTGACTAATGAACACAATGGTTACACGACCATCACGTAACTAGCCAAGCCTCGGTGAACTGTTATCGCGTGGCGGCTAGCGAACTCGGTGGGCCGGCCGTCACGTGGCGACTAATAAACCTCGGTGGGCCAGGCAAATCGGCGTGGCGACTAGTAAACCTCGAGCTGACTCGGTATCACGTGGCAACTAATGGCATAAAATAAGCGCGGCCCATCCGTGGCACCTAATAAACTCGGGCAAACTTGGCCATCCGGCACCTAATAAACCTCCGGGTAGAACACATCCCGTGCGTGTCATCTAATAAACCTCAAGATAAGCATTGTCAGTCTTGATAATAAACCTCGGGTAAACATTTATCACGTGGCAACTAATATAACCGTTCCCTTACTCACATGTACTTTCCCAACAATACCGTATTAGAGTCATTCCACAAAATCTCAAGATCCCCCTTTTTAAAACAATAGTTTTTCAAGGTGGTATATAACCTCAATTCACGTACTCAAAATATCCTAACACCACAGACTCATCCACGAACTCAGTAAAACCTTCAAATAGTTAAAATGTAGACAAAACTCACATGAAATGATAACTTGTTTAATATGAGACAGAAAATCATATATGTATGCAACCTACCATCTGATCAAAACAGTATATATGTAAAATATTAAATCACCAATAGATATATCAACATAATACCCAAATCATTTAAAAACATATTAGCAGGCTGCAGGCTACGGACGCTCAGTCTTGTTCCCATGAGCTCGTCTCGGCTCGTGAGTGCTGTGTATAAATACCTTACCTGCTGTAAAAAAAAAAAAAAAAAAAAAAAAAAAAAAAAAAAAAAAAAAAAAAAAAAAAAAAAAAAAAAAAAAAAAAAAAAAAAAAAAAAAAAAAAGCAGGAAATGACTACCAAACAGGAAACAATAATTGAACCCAGCGACATTGGGATGCCGAAGGCTAACTTAGTATAATTTTAGAACTATGAAACCCGCTAAATTTGACCCAGAAACGAGGCCTAATTACAGTGTGCCTTATAGACCGATACTTTGAAGTTGGGGCTTTTTCGAGCTAATTTCTCGAAATTGAACCGCAAATAATTCATAACAACATCAAATTTCACTAAAAATCCATCTCAATTTTCTTGACCAAGTGGTACTCGATTTCAGTCCAAACTTCTCGGTAATTACACGAATGCCAATGGAAAACTAACCAAGCGATGACCAAAATTCACAAACCACATATCAATGGAAAGCCCGAGAGACCGGGAACTCATCGGTGCCATTGCAGCGGTCCCGGCGGCGGCTGGTGGCCGGAAGGCTTCGATCGACGGTCGGCCCGACTTTGTTTCGTCGTATCATTCAACCGGTGAGAATGAAAGGACCGGAAGTAGGTTGAGGGGTCGAATGGTGGGAGGGAGGTATGGGGTGGCCTGAAGTGGCCGAAAATTGCGGAAAAGTTGGAATTTTTCGGTGACCACGGTAACCGCCGCCCAGCGCTGCCGCGGGCTGCAATCACGAGAAGCGCGTCGTGGTTGGCGGGAAACTGCAGTGATCATGCGGATCCCCACCATCACGATCGGTGCATGTTGCAGGTGGCTGGACGGTGGTGCCTCCTTTGGTCCAAACCCCATTTCATGAGTAGATTGAAACTGACCCGACTTGGTGTTCACGATTTTGGAGAGTTTTTTCCTAGGGTTTGGAGTTTCGAGGGTGTTTTGAAATTTGGGGTTTCATTTGGCATCGAAGATATGTTTATATAGGGCTAGGAATTCGCTTTTAGGTAAAACCCCGGACAGACTTGGACCTTTGGTAAAAGTCTTCTTTGTTTGAACTTCTCATGGCCCAGTAACTTTTATCCGAAAGTCGGATTGTGACGATTAAGCGTCTATGAACTGTGTCGGCCAGGCTACGAGATGGTGCCTTTAGTTAACAAAAACTATTCATACTTGAAAAAGTCAACTTGGGCCTTGCTAAGTGTTGAACAAACAGTCAAAATGTAATTAAAACTTCGTATTATTTAGTGCGAATTCGATTACAACCTACCCCCCTTAAAGAAAAATTTCGTCCACGAAATTCGTACCTGTGTCATGGAAGAGATGAGGGTACTGGCTCCGCATTTGGTCCTCCCGCTCTCGGGTCGCCTCCTCGACTAGGTGGTTTCTCCACAGAATCTTCACTAAGGATATTGTCTTGTTGCGAAGCTTCTTCTCTTCTCTACCCAGAATCTGCATTGGTTGTTCCTCATAGGATAAGTCATCCCTCAGATCAATCTTTGATTGCCTCCGGCCACGTGTGAAATTACGAGATATACTTCTTTGTAGCATGGAGATGTGGAAAACATTATGGACTCGAGACAGCTCCTCCGGCAAGTCTAATCTATGGCCACTGGACCTATCATCTCAACAATCTCAAAAGGTCCGATGTAGCGAGGACTTAGCTTCCCTCGCTTCCCAAGGCGTACCACGCCCTTCCAAGGAGAGGGTTTTAAGAATACTCGATCCTTGACCTCAAACTCAAGATCCTTTCTACACTTGTCCGCATACTCAAGATTCTTAAGAAAATCCACATAACACTAAATATTCATCAAAATGTATGCTTTCGACCACCATGGTAAGTTGGCATCTGATCCTTCAAATCCTCAAAAC
Source organism: Tetrastigma voinierianum (assembly GCA_016808115.1). NCBI lineage: Eukaryota > Viridiplantae > Streptophyta > Magnoliopsida > Vitales > Vitaceae > Tetrastigma > Tetrastigma voinierianum. Next base: position 528,217 of record JAEQBH010001841.1, on the reverse strand, counting down.
CACTGGTCGACCTTCATGTCACCTTGACGGCCTCGTACTGCATCTAAGGTGGAGAAATAGTAGGGGTGAGTTCGGCCCGGCTCGATGCATTGAATCCCTAACAAGCCATACTCACTTAGTATTTCAATTTATACATAATTAAGACTCTCAAAACATAGGCATTTTCTAGGATAATAGGTTGATAATTAGAAACACATGAATGCGATACTACCACCATCTCGACCCCTGCATCATTGACTCTTTTGAAACTTTACTGAGGACTAGCCGATCATCCCGAACAACGACAAATTCTTTGGGACTTACCACTGAGGATATGCCCACATGGGTATATGCGTAGGCTTTACGGGACTCTGACCCGAGGGGACTAGTCATTGTCCCAGTGTCCCTTTACATCAATGGGACTCTCACAGTATCGCTACCCGTGTCATGCTTTAAACAATTTCTAAATCATTCAACCACGCCGTATTTAAAATATCATGCTTGATTAATTCAAAAAGATTTCCATATATAAAAATATACGTTTATATCATTTAGAAAAATCACAGTCAAAGCGGAATGAGTATCGAGTTCCCCTGACATCAAATCACAGTAAAAACGGGAGAAAGGTTATAAGATCCCCATACCTTAGATTGAGTCATGAGTCTCAGGAAGTCAAAACCCGGGGCTACTCAGAAAGTGCACCGATAACAAGTCATAAGATTCCTTAGCCTCTCACCAATCCAGATGTCACGCAAAAAATTACTTAAGTCATCATTACTTTATCACCCTCGACTCCATATATCATATACCTTCCCTGACATAAACCTTGATCCCCCAGTGCACTCTTACACTTACTAGGATCAACATTTGCCTCCCATTATTAGGGTTACCTGAACAAACGCCTCAACACAAAACACCTCTTGTGATCTACATCTCCATATTACTCATTTGAAGATAAAGTGCTAGAGTTCTTTTCAAGTAGGAATCCTTGATTAGACACCCAAACTTGAGATATGTCCTACCTGACCATAGCCCATTTTTTTTCCATAAGTTCCCGACAAGTCATGACACTCGAACACACATCAAAACCACTCTATTCAACCCGAAACATCTTCTAAACCACCTTAAACAAGAATCTTGGGTTTGCCAACTCATCGCTCAGCTTGATCTAAGGTTGGGATGAAACCTAACTTCAAAAGGAGAGAAAGTCACATAAATCATATCCCTCATACAAAATCCCCTCAAATCCTTACGAATAACCAAGTTGAGGTTTTACCACCCATATCCTTCAAATCTAGGGTTAGGAGAAGTTTCCCTGACAGACCTAAGAAAAGAACATTTTACAAGAATCAAACCAAAACTTACCTTTGGCTCAATCTCCTTTCCTAGTCAAATGATGAAGTGATCTGCTTATTTTTGAGAACCGCACATGTGAACTTGGTAATACCACTAATCTTAGGAAACTCAGCGCCATCATAGTAGTTGGTTGCTCCCATTTGCCTTGCTTCTACTACTTTATGAGGATCCACATAAATGCCATCGTGAAGCATGTCAGAGAAACCCACTCATTGACAGAAATTCACATTCTTTGAAATTGGCATACCAGTATTGCCTTAAAGTCTGCAACACAAACCCAGAAATATCTCATGTTCCCGACTCGCTTCTCAGTACACGAGATGTAGTCGATGAAGACAATGACAAACGATCTAAGTATGGGGCGGAAGACTGCGGTTCATTAAGTCGTAGCTGGCAGGGCATTGGCAGGTAGGTCGGAGGACATCACTAGAAACTCATAGCGCCCATATCTCGTTACGAATCACGGAGTCTTGAGAATGTCAGATTCCTAATCCTTAGCGATGGTACCTTGACTTCAAGTCAGTCTTGGAGAACACTCTTGCACCCTAGGTACATTGGAAATGGGTCATCGTCAGAAACGAAGGATATTGGTTACGAATGGTGACCTTATTCAATGGGCATGAATCTATACACAGCCTCTAAGTGCCATCAGGAAGAAACTATATTCCAAGAATAAATGAAACATAATCGATTTCAAGGATAAGGTTAGGAAGGTATACAAAACAGGATGGGATTACCTGTGATATGTCCCCCGAGGAATTTAGAAACCTAGAGGCTACGATGCAAGGCGCGGGACCAGGCAGGACCTCGGGATTTCGGGTGGTCAGCTAGTGAAGTTCCAGCACATGCAGTCCACTAGGGAAGATCTGATTGGGCTCCATATAGGAGGGGAAATAAACACATACATTAGTTTAATATCCCAATTATATATAAAAGTCCTTACATATATAAATAAGGACCATCAAAGTTGATACGAATATCGAGGCATTACAGAGTATTTGAGAATTTAAAAGGTACAAGTAGAGATGAATAAGTCCAATACTATGACCGAACAGATAGAGCGATAGAATGGCGATTGCGGTGGGAAGAGAGGTGTCGAATGCGCTGCAGCTTGAGCCTACGGTATGCGGACCCTGGGAACATATTTAAAACAATAGCATTGAGATAATAAATCTCATTAGGTGGCATAGTTTATAAGGAAAATAACATTTTTATTTTCAAAGATTTCTTCTCCGAAACCTTAGTTCCTCTTTAAGGTTCCCGGATTTAGAAACATTTCACAAAACCGACTTTACCCCCCAGAGACCAACATATGTAAATCATGCTCGACAATTTAGCCGACCTGATGGCCCAGAACCTTATAATCACAGATTGTACACAACATAAGATTGATCACGTAATAAAATAACCGAAAAGCACCATAACCATAAGTATTAAAATAGTATACCATGTTCAGTATGGCGTACCCATTACCATGTATCCATCATAAACCGTCGGTAAGCCGACCTCACGACCGTGGCAACTAATGAACACATGGATTACGCTGACCATCACGTAGCTAATAAACCTCGAGGTGGGCAGGCCATCCGTGGCAACTAATAAACCTTGAGGGTAGACCCGACCGTCACGTGGCGATGTAAACCTCCGAGACGAAGCAAACCATCCGTCAGTAATAATAAACCTAAAGATAAACACGGCCATCCGTGGCACCTAATAAAGCTCGGGTAAACCTGGCCATCCGTGGCACCTAATAAACCTCCCAGACGGCTTGGCCATCACGTGGCACCTAATATTACTCAGGGTGAACTTGTCCATCACGTGTCATCTAATAAACCTCACGATAAAACCGGCCATCACGTGTGACTATAATAAACCTCAGTTGACCCGGCCATCTTGTCTTGACTAATATAACCGTTCCCTTACTCACATGTACTTTCCCAACAATACCGTATTAGAGTCATTCCATAAAATCTCAAGATCCCCTTTTTTTAAAACAATAGTTTTTCAAGGTGGTATATAACCTCAATTCACGTACTCAAAATATCCCAACACCACAGACTCATCCACGAACTCAGTAAAACCTTCAAATAGTAAAAATGTAGACAAAACTCACATGAAATGATAACTTATTTAATATGAGACAGAAAATCATATATGTATGAGACAGACGCTCAGTCTTGTTCCATGAGCTCGTCTCCCAGGCTTCGGCGTGAGTGCACAGTAATATAAATAAATACCACTTGAAGCTCCGATAGGTGAGACAGCGACATTGGGATGCCTCTCGAAGGCATAGTATAATTTTAGAACTATGAAACCGCTAAATTTGACCTCGCGAGGCCTAATTACGGTGTGCCTTATAGACCCAGATACTTTCGAAGTTGGAACTTTCACGGGGAGCTAATTTCTTGAAATTGAACCGCCCGATAATTCATAACAACATCGATTTCACTAATCCATCTCGATTTTGCTAACCGACAAGCGGTACTCAATTTTGGTCAAACTCTAGAGTAATTACGAATGACCCGAATGGAAAAACAACCAAGCGATGTCAGAATTCTGACATATCAATGGAAGAAGCCGAGAGACCGGGGAACTCATTAGTACCATTACCTTGGTCCAACAGCCAGCGTAGTTCTTGGAAAACAGTCATGGTCGGTAACTTTGTTTTATTGCATCTTTCAGCCGTGAGGAATCTGCGGGACCTGAAATAGGTTCAAGGGTCAAAAATGGTGGGAGGGAGGTATGGGGTGGCCTAAAGTGGCCGAAAATGGCCAAGAAAAAATTGGAGATTTTAGGTGACCCGGTGTGCCAGATTCTTCATGGCCTCAATCCGAGCGTCGGTGGCGGTTGGCCGGGAAACTTCATCGGCGTGATCGTCTAGATGTCCCCCTCCTCCCTGTCTGGCGCGTGTTGCAGGTGGCCGGCCGGTGGTGCCTCTTTTAGGTCAGGCCCACGACTCGCAAATGGTGGCTTGACCCGACTTGGGTGTTCACGATTTTGGAGAGTTTTCCCTGGAGTTTTAGACTCGAAGGGTGTTTGAGGAACTAGGTTTCATTTGGAATCAAAGTTATGTTTATATAGGGCTGGTGCACAGGTAAAACCCCGGACAGAGACTTGGGCTGGCTGGTATAGTCTTCTTGTTTGAACTTCTCATAGCCGTAACTTTTTATCCGTAAGTCGGATTGTGACGTTCCGCCCGTCTATGAACTCGTATCAACGAGGCATATGAAATGATGCCTTTAGTTAACCAAAAACTATTCATCCTCGAAAAAGTCAACTTGGGCCCACATCTCTTAAGTGTTGATGAACTTGAGGTCAAACTTGGTCAAATGTATTTAAACTTCGTATTATTTAGTACGAATTCGTTACAGTCTACCTCTAAGTCAAGGCTGTGCTTTAAATGCCTGGTTGGGCTTATAAAACTGTAATGTCTAATCGGCCAAGAGTGGTTGCCACAGTTGAAAAATATGAAGGCGAGAAAGAAGGCGATCGAAGAGAGGCAAGTTGAATCGACCATGAAGATAAGGATGAGCTTACTATGCCCGACCATGGGACTTCCTTAGTTGTTCAAGGAGTCTTAAGATAGGGCGGTGCTAGTGAGGAGGTGGTTGCGGTCTGATGTCTTTCACCTGAAAGTGCACATCCCAGGACGGGGTTTGTTTGGTTATTATTGATGAGTGGGAGCTTCTGGGAATTGTGTTTCCTTGGAGATGGTGCAAAGCTTGATTTGAAGATGGATCCACGCCCGAAACCACATAAACCCAGCGGCTTTGGAGGTAGTAATATCGGAGTAACGCCTTAGGTGCCTTGTCTCTTTACAATTGGAAAGCACTACCGGGGCCCGGGTATGGTGTGATGTTGTTCCAATGGATGTTTTGTCACTTGCTACTTGGGAGGCCATGGCAATATGATAGAAGGGTCATTTATATGATGGCTTGAGAACACTTACACATTCAGGGATGGGCACAAATTGTCTTGCCCAGATTGAAGCCGTGATTGCTCCCGAGCCTCGAGCTGCGAGGAGTAGAATTCTTTGTTGTCAAAATCCAAGTTGGAGAAAGAAATCAGAGATGGATTCGGTCTTGAGCCTTGGTTGCTATTGAAGAAAGCGAAAGTGAAGAATCCCAAAGGAAATAGAGCTAATTCTAACGAGAATTTGTTGATGTAATTACTGAGGAGATTCCGTGGGTTACCCCATAGAGAGATATTCAACATCAAATAGACCTTGTACCGGAGTTACTGTTTTTCCCGATAAAGCCGACCTATAGGATGGAGTCTACAAGAACATGAAGAGCTTACAAGGCAAGTTGATGGGTTGCTTTCAAACAAGGGCTTATTCAAGAGAGTAAAAGCCCTTGTGCGGTTCACCCTTTTTGCTAATTGCAAGAGGTGGATCTTGGAGGATGTGTGTTGATACTAGGATGGTCCCAGCCAGTTACTATTGAACCTCTCGTTCCCATTCCAAGACTCGATGATTTGTTGGATCGACTCTATGGTGCCTCCATATTTTGAAAGATTGATTTGAGAGTGGATACCATCAAATTCATTATGAGAGAGATGAATGGAAGGCGACTAAAACTTCGAGATGGACTACATGGTGGATGGTGATGCCATTTGGACTATCGATGCCCCCAGCACTTTTATGAGGTTTATGAATCATATCCTTCATGGCCATTGGAAATTTTGTGGTGAGTATACTTTGATGATATTTTGATTTATAGAAAAAAATTCGATGGAGCACTTGGAGCATTTGGGCAATTGTTCTCTATTACAGGGAACGCGATTATTTTCGACTTGAAGAAGTGTGACTTCTGTCTTAGACGGAATCATATTTCTTGGTTATGTGGTTACCAAAGATGGAATTGAGATGGACAGAAGCAAGATAGAAGGCGATTAAATTTAGCCAACTCTAGCTCGATCCATGATGTGAGAAATTTTCCTTAAATTTAGTCTCTTTTTATAGGAGATTTATTCGTGGATTTAGCTCATAATGGTTCTGTGTGAATGTAAAGGGAGACAAATTCAAGTGGACTAATTTGTGAAAGCCGAGTTGATTAAGAGAAAATGGCGAAGCCCATTGTTTGGTTTCACTTGATTTGACAAAGTCTGAGTAGAGTGTGATGCCATCTCTCAAGTTGGGATTGGTGTTGTCCTTAGTCAAGAAGGAAGACCCATCGCTTTCTTTAGTAGGATGTTAAATGAAGAAAAAGAAGTACTCCACCTATGACAAGGGTTCTATGCATCTATAGAGCTTTATTTCATTGGACTCAATACTTGCTTTACACAAGGAGCCATTTTATTGCTTTCTCGGATCATGAAGCACTAAAATTCATCCAACCACAGCTTCAGTTAAATCGAAGACATGAGACATAGGTGGAATTCTTACAAGCTTACAACTTCACAATCAAGCATAAAGCGGGTGTTCATAGCGTTGCGGATGCCTTGAGTAGGAGACATGCCTAGTGACTTCCATGCAAGTCCAAGTAGTTTGGATTCGATGTGTTGGAAAGAACTATACGAGGAGGATGTTGATTTTGGTGAATCCTAAGAAAGGTATACTTGACAAGCCTTTCAAGGGTTTTGTAAGGATGAACGGTTTTCTCTTTAAAGGAAACACTTTATGCATCCCGTCTTGTTACTTAAGATTGAGTATTTTGGATGAGTTGCATGGTGTAACATTAGGAGGACACTTTGGTGAAACAAAAACCTTGAAGCTCACAGTGAAGGCAAACTACTTTGGCCTAAGCTAGAAAGACATTACTAGATTTGTCCAAGAGCGTGTTGTGTGCATGATGGCTAAAACTCATGGAAACAATGCGGGACTATATACACCATTTCCAATTCCAAATATGCCATGGGAGGAGGTAAAGTGGATTTTGTTTTGGGATTACCTAGAACACAAAGAAACAAAGGTCGATTCTGTGAGTCGTTGTGGGTTTTGAAGATGGCTCACTTTGTACCAGCAAGTCTAATGATGCTTCGCATGTTATGACTTGTCTTCAAAGAGATTGTGCGTCTACATGGTATTCCCAAGACTATAGTTTCGAATCGAGACTCTAAGTTTCAGTCCACTTTTGGAGAACTCTGTGGAGAAGCAGGACTTCTTTCTTGCATTCGGTACCTCTTATCACCCTCAAATGATGGTCAAACAAAGTTACTAATAGAAGCTTGGGAAATTTGCTGAGGCTATGGGAAGAGCATTGAAACAGCTAAGGTTGTTTCTACTCCAAATTGAGTTTGCCTCTGATAGGTCCGTGCATAGAAGCTGATGGGAAAAGTCCGTTTGAGGGTAGTATGGACTCTGTGATTGGCCCATGGAGTGGCACCCCATCAGAGCTATTCAACAATTTAGTGGAATCTTTGAAGTTAGAGCCAAAGAGAGATCAAGAAGTTGCATGAAGAAGTTTGCTTGAAGATTGAAAGAATGCGAAATATATTACGGAACGAAGCAGAAATGAGCGTCGCAAGTATGTTGGGTTTGGGTTGGTGGTTTGGGTACACCTTCGCAAGGATAGGTTTCCACCAGGAAAGTTTGAAAAGCACAAGCCAAGGGTAGATGGCCCTTTCAAGATTATAGAAAAAATTGGAGAGAATGCCTACAAGTTGCAGTTGCCAAACGAATATGAAATTTCTCGATATTCGATGTCAGAAGGACTTGAGGGGCTTATCACGGGTGAAGACTTAAGGGCAAGTCTTTTTTCCAGCTATGGGGGATGCGGGAGCTTCTATAAACACACCAGACATTGGGAATTCAGCCTAATTATTGAAGAATTGGATTGGGAGGTCAAGACGCATTAGATATGTGAAAGCTCCTTTGGACCTCATTTGGGCCTTGGAAGGCAAAAAAAACATTAATTCGAGACTTGGACAAACCCACGATATGGAGCCACCATGATTTTAGAAAATTCTTGTAGGATCTTGGAGGATTTGTTTATGGTCTCTTTGTATTTCTTTAAAAGATTTGCTCCAATATTTTATTCTATCCCTTTTAGGAAGATTTACTTTATTTATTTTAGAAAGTTTTCTTTTAGGAGTTGCTTTTTGTAATTTAGAAAGTTTCTTTTCCTAGTTAAAGTAGAAGTTGCTTTTTTTGATTTAGAAAGTATGAGACTATATATACCCCCCTAATGTAGTATTTTAAAAGCAGTTCAAGTTTAATAATATTTTAGTTCTCTTTTTAGAGTTCTCCTCTTGTTCTCTTGTCTCTTGGGTGGATTCCCTTGGGGACGAGTTCATGGCTTCTCATACCTAGGTCGATTCCTTGGTGGCGAAGTCTTTTTCCGACTTATCAATCAACCTATCCATAGTTGATTGTGGTGCCTTCACTCCGTCATCTATCTTGTGTGGGTCGTTTCATTAACCCGGTAAGTAACCACTCTTGTGCAAACTCTACTCTCCTCACCATCTCATTTTCTCTTTAAACTTTCCTAACCAATTTTTCAACCTCTACCCAAACTTTCCATATCTTGTTTCCATACTACTAAAAACATTCCTAAACACCATTTCCTTATATACCACAAAATATACATTCCTAACTAGAAAATCTCATAAACTCGTCCATAACCTGTTTTGGCCCTAGAAAACTACCCCAAACCCATATTTTGACTTACCAAAACTTCTAGATCATCCATCACGATCCTAACCTTGCATCAATGTGGGCCAAGTATCCTTAAGTGACAAATAAGGCAAATAATTCAGTTTTGGGCAGACAAGAAGCACATTTTGTTCGAGGAAAGCGTTGGGAGAGTGAAAGAAGCAAACTTCTCACGATGCAAAGCTCGATGCTCGGTTTTCATCAGACGAGAGACTGGAATCCATTTACAGACAGCGAAGAGCTACAGCGTGATGCAGGAAACAAAGTTTTGCCGGGTCCACGCGAAAGTTAAGGAGATCGTGGGTTCAGGTCTCCGAGACTTCTCGGCTTCATCTTCACTCCAGTGAGGATTCTTCTACTTTGGTTTATTTTTCCATTATAGGGGCTATTTGGTTGTGAGTTTTAATGCCTAAAGGGCTGTTTGGCCGGTTTTTCCCTAAGAGTGCTGGCAAAATAATGGGTTATGAGAATAGTGCCTATTTTGACCTATATAGTGTCCAGGTTTTGGGGCTGATTTTTAGTTATAAGAGCTAGGAATTTGAACTAGAATCCTTGAGGAAATTGTGGCTCTATCGAGAACTTGATGTTAGGATTTTGATCACCAAAAATTGGACCTCTATAGCAAGTTATGGTCGTTTTTGAATGCCATAGGCTGCCTGTTTGGCCGAACTCATCCAGTTTTGGACTGATTTCGGTTGGAAAAAAGTGAGAATTTGGACTAGTATCCTTCAAGGAAATTGTAGCTCTATCTTATAGCTTGATGTTAGACTTTTGAATCATGCAAATCGGACATCTATAACTCAAGTTATAGTGCGACTTTTCTGGGATTTGCTATAAATTATATTTATTTGATTGTTTGTGTCTAGATTTTGGGTATTAGGAAATTTGGTTTTTAGGCAGGTTCGGGGCTTATCCTATGGTTTGCTATGGCTTGTTGTGTAGAATGTTTTGTGGGAATCTCTATGCCATAATTGGTCTTGAGGATGAGGTTGTCATTGCTTGAGTTTGAATGACATGCTTGGTAGTAATTGATTGGATGTCAATATGTGAGTCATAATGTCTTGACATGTGATGAATGGTGTGTGTAGACATGGCCATTACATGGCATGTTGTAGGCTATTTTGTGGACATGTTATGTCATAATTTAGCCTAGAGGATAAAGTGCGTCGTTGCTTGACTAAGGAATTATTTGATTGTGATATTGATATATGCACGTATGATATATTGACATGAATGGAGTTTTATGGAAATTATATGCATGTTTGATATAATTGTCCATGATGCATGAGTAGAATTGTCCATATAGAATTCATCATTATAGGCATGAAATGGCACATCGCATTGCATATGCACGGGGACATTGCATGAAATGGGTGTGCGTGCATGGTTATAATCAGCACTGTGTTTGGTGTTTGATTGAGTGAGCTCGGTATAGTAGGACAACGTCCAACAGGGTCGCACGGTCAAAATGGAAACGAAAAATGAAAATATGTGTCGGGTATTAGCAAGTAGGGATAGACACCCCCTCGAGTGAAAGCCCTGTTAGTTTTGGTTATACATATGTGTCAAAGGTGAAAGCCCGTGAAAGTGTAGGAAGGCTTGAGAAGCCTACGGTGAGACCGCAAAAATTCACTACCCATAAAAGACATGATTTTAAATATAAATGATCCATTGAAGGGTGTAACATCAGCTTTTTGGTTTGAAAAACAAATGAAATTTGTTTTGTAAAATGATCATTGGATGTAATCCAAGAATGATGGATTTTATCACGCATGGGTTTCGACATTATGTGATAGGAGTAGGTTGGGACTCGAGTTTGATGGGGTTGGTGAGGACTCGGTACATGGGACATGGTGAGTCGCATTTCATTAATGGCATATAGAATTCCATTATAGGTTTGCATAATTTTGATTAGAATGTGTTTTTTTTTTTTTTGGTGACATGACCATTGCATGTGCACTTAGGTGGGGAGTAGCCTCTGTAGGAGTTTACTCTATTAGGCATTGCTCACCCCATCGTGGGACACTTTCGGTACGGGGTGTGCGGGAGACGGTGTTCTCGGGGGCCGCCATTGTGAAAAAGCCGGGTTGTGGCTTTGGTTTGTTACTTTTGTAAAATATATTCTAGAACAAAGCTTGTTTTGATATATGTTTTTTTGTGTAAGGCATTGTAACTAAACTCTTAAGGACTATGGTATTATAGCCTTGTGCATTATGTTTGAGTATGGATAAATGGACCCTATGTGGTCATTTTTACTCGTAGATGGACCCGGAGAGGTCATGATATGATAATTGGCCCTGGATGGGCCGTACTTTCAGCGCTATCTATTGTACATGTTTTATTTTTGGATAGAGCTCCTTGTACAAAGGAGGCTCTGTCCGATTTTTGTTAAATTATGGGTCCCGGTAAAGGGGACACAATAGTGTGGTATCGTGTTACTCGACATCAGCAAGTTTTCCACTGGTTGACGGTTGGTCAATGGACCCCCGGGTTTTAGGCCATCACAATGTGACTCTATTGAACTTTAGTCAAAAGTACCAGCCTGCTCATCAAATCACCAAGTATGATGTTTGATCGCAATCATGCACTTACACCCATGAAATGCAATGTCTCAGTACATATGCAATGCATTATTCCATTTCATATCAATTCCATGTCACATATGTAATGAATGTCATATGGACAATTCCAACATACAATTTATCATGTATCATGGATAATTTCCAAACATTTCATCCAATTGCCAACATATTAAAACATATGTATCAGCAAGAACAATCAAGCATGTTATCACAAACTCAAGCAATAACACTTTAAAACAATCCATAATTTCAGACCTCATAAGTCGGCCATAATAGACCACCAAAATAGGGCATAATCGATTTAAACGAGACGTGAACGATCCCGGAGTTCAGGCCTGCCAATCATTAACATACCACAAAAACAATCCACAAAATCAGTATGAAATTTGCAGAAATCAGGAAAATCCCGAATCGGACACAACAAATAAACAGCAGTGGCGGTTCGGAAATGGACCTGCTTGGAGCGTAGAGGTGAATTTGGGTGATTCAAAAGCCTACATCAAGTTCATTGATGTAGCTACCATTTACATGAAGGACTCAAGTCCGAAGTCCCCCGGTTTCCCACTAGAAAATCAGTCATAAAATTTGGCCAATGTATAGGATCAAAATAGGGCAGCATTCCCATATTTCAAAATTCGACCGAACAACCCCTTAGGGCAAAGACACAACCCCACAACCCTTATGGTGGAAAATAAACCAAAGTAGGAAGAATCCCTACCTCTTGGAGTATAGTCCTTGGACTTTAATTCTTGGTCCAATGAGTTCCGTGTAACGCCTTGAAAATACCCTAACAGTTTTATAACATGTTTAGGGTATAAAATAAATTAAAATGTATTTTTCTGATGTTTAAATTGCTAGAACGAAAAAAATGATAAAAAATAAAAAATAAAATAAATCTCGAAATTTCTGAGAGTCGGGATAAATTTGGTAAAATTGTCAAATGGGACCAGTGATTAATAAATGAAGAATAAATGCCAAAGTGGGAATATTGAAGTGGAATGTCAAATAAAAGGAGAATAGGAGGTCTTTAGTAAAAATGAGAAAAGATGATTAAAATGTGCTAGCCAAACATGGCCTTACACATGAAATGGGATAAGACCAAAAATTGGTATTAGAAGGTGCTCATTTTGGGCATTCACATTTGAGAGCTAGGGTTCTCACGTTTTGAGAAAGGAGAAACCTTGTTGGGTTGGTGCCCTCCTCTACATTCGGTCCAAGGTTTTACCCAAGTAAAGTGAAGGAAAATAAGAGAATGAAAGGAAGAAGAGAAAGGAAAAAGAAAGGGGGGGCTAGGGTTTCAAGTTGCAAGAGAATCAAGGTTAGAAACTCTTCCTAATTCCATATTTGTTTGTTTTGGGGTTGTATTGGGTTATTTTTCAAGGTGCATTGTGGTTTGGATTGGTGTTGAGGAATTTTTGTATAAAGGAAATATTGGGTTTTTAGGGGAGATGCTATAAAAAATTTCCTAAACCCATGTTTTGTTTTGGCTATAACTTGGCCATAACTCATCCAAATTGAGTGATTCAAATCTTTGGGTAGACTAGTCTTCTATTAGAAAACATTTCCCTGAAATAAGTGTATCCAAATTTGGACCTTATTGGACCCATAAAATTCGTCAAAGTGAGGCTCTGTTTTCAAGTCAATTCTAGTTCATTCTGATACAATTTTGGTGTTCTAGACTAGTTTTTGGTATTTAGGCATAAGTTGAGTTTCACTCATCCAAATTGAGTCATTCAAATTTTCGGGTAAACTAGACTTTTTGGAGAACAAATTTTCCTGAAATACGTGTATTGAAATTTTGACCCCATTAGATCCATAAAATTTGTCAAAGTGAGGCAATGTTTTCGGGTCAATTATGGTTCGGTTCTGATATAGTTTTGGTGTTTCGGAACAATTTTGGTATTTAGGCCATAATTTGAGTTTCACTCATCCAAATTGAGTGATTCAAATTTCTAGTAAACTAGACTTTTAGGAGAACAAATTTCCCTGAAATAAGTGTATTCAAATTTGGACCCCATTAGACTTAGAAATTCATCTAAAGAGAGCTCTATTTTTGGGCAAATTATGATTTTGTGTTGAAAATAGAATAGTCCTGGATGTTTATTTAAGACATATCTAGAGCTTCGGTGCTCCAAATTGGATGATTCCAATTTTTGAATAAAATATATTTATAGAGGAACTATGGACTTGAAGGAAGTTGGGTAAAATATGACTCATTTGTTCCCAGAAATTTTTTACAAGTGAAGGTGTGTTGGGTAGAAAACAACCCTAATTAGAAAACTAAATAAGTCAACTAATATTGTTCTCTAATTATGATGGATTAGGGGTCAGTGACAAGGAAAACCCGAATTGAAGTCGAGATTCCGAGGATGGGAATTGAAGTGCGACAACCTTTTTGGTTTGTTCTCTATTCTTCTCTTCTTATTTAAAGTATCAAAATTGTTTGCACAATTATTGAAATGATTTTCAATAAAAATTCATATTGATTTATTTTAAGTGCATTGAGAAAATTGATTGTGAAATGATTGCCATGAAAAAAATTGCAAGAATATTCGATAACTATTTAATTATAAATCTTATAAACTATTGTAAATTTCTATGTTTAGTTTTAATACCCTTAATAGAATGTTATACATCCATGTCGAGTTAAGGATAGATTGGTATCTGATAAGGGTCGAACTAAGCGGTGTGTGAATGGGTGCAGTGAAGTGTCACTCTGATCAGCAGCCCAGCGGGATAGTATCGGTAGTATTCACAAAATGATTTTTAATAACCAATCCAGTGGCGATGGGGCCGTCTTATGTTATAAAACCATTTATACCCGGTCTACGACCCAATGGGAGTAGTCTAAGTGGTCTGTTATCTACGCGCAAGGAAAATATTGACATTCCGTTTAAGGAGCAAAATGATAAGAATATTTGTGAAATACATGATTTGTGTTTTGAATGATTTATTGCATATGAAAGTGCATATTTGGAATGATCAATGAACCATAAATGAATGTATATGAAATGAATATGTATTTTATTTGCATTGATCATTCAAAAAAGATTCAACATGAAGTTTAGAAAATTTAAATGATTTGACTTAAGCTGAATGGAAGAGTACTATATGATACTTCAAGCATGAAAATGTGTGTGTTTGCTCTATCTTGCTATTAGGTACAGTGACAGTCTGACGTAGACCCTTTGATGAATCATCGTCGAAAGTCACGCTGGAGGATAGAAGTAAAACCGTCGGATGCAAAAATGAAATTATTCGACTCATTTGTACCAGCGCTGTGTGAAATTGAACTCTAATTATGTTTTGTAAATATTTGAGATCATGGCATTTAATAATGTCGCGATGTATAAAGGTGGAAATTGACCAAATGGGCATGAAATGCATCAAATGAAAAAAGTTGTGATCCAAATGATGTTTATTTATGTTAGAGTGGTATTTAGGTATATATATTTTCATTGAGTATTTGAAATGTGTTTGGAAAAGGAATTATATTTGGATTATTCAAAATGATTCAAAAAAAATAAAGAAAAAAAGTGAGGATCGCGTCCGAGAGGTGGGTTGGGCCTTACGTGGAGTCTGACGGTATGGCATCACATTTTAATGGTTTTTTGAGCAAGGTTTAGGTGTTTCTATAAAATGATTTTTAAATTGTTTACTTTGACATGCATTGCATTTGCATTTAAGGATGTGATGACTCTGTCTTAATAGGTAAGCATGGATGGTTCAGGACCCCATAGGGTCAGAGGTGACTCTGGGAAGTCACCCAAATAGCCTTGTTAGTGTGGAAGGTGGGCAAGCGTCCCATGCTCCATCAATTTGTGATCAAGGTCAAACAGTAGGAAGTGTTATGGATATCCTCCAGTGGATAGCTTAGACACTACAAAGAGAGGCACAACTAGGCTGAGTTGTTCCTCGTGATGCATTATAGAGAGAATGGCAAAGAAATATCAGCCCATAGTTCTAGCCGGAAGAAAATGATGACACTAATGGAAAAGGTGACAGAAAAGTGAAAGAATCTGTGACAAATGCATTTGCACAGGAGGGAGGGAGTGGGTTGTGCGACCTCACTTCTAAGGATGAGAAGCTTATCGGTGGTGGGTTTAAAGTGATTAGGACCGCACCGTGAGGAGGAGTGTTACATGGGAGTTCTTCCTAGAGGAATTCAAGAAACAATATGTGTAGTGCAAGTATTTATAAAGGCAATATAAGGCAGAGGTTTCATGATTGAAACAAAGACAGATGAGTGTAATTGAGTATCAGAGAGAATTCACCCGGTTGAGTAAGTATGCTCCCAAGATGCTAGTGACTGAGGAAGAGAAATCACAGTAAGTTTGCAGATAACCTTAAACTGATGACCCATGTCGGGGCCCATGTCCTGAGGATTTTGCCATGATGAAGCTTTTCTAAAATTTTGACATGTGCTCTAAATGTTGAAGAGTAAAGAAATAAGATTATGAAGGAAAGAAAGAGAAGGCAGGGGGTAAGGAAACCATGGATGAGCTAAGTTCTTATCAACCTGAGTAAGAAATTCAGAGGACCACGGGGTTTTAATCGGCTACGGCAGGGATCGGCTCGGGCTACAGAGTATGGAGCTATTCTACTGTCGCCAGGTTGCTAGTGCATTAGGAGGTTCTTCAAGAGGACCAGCTCCTCCTTATTACACACATTGTGGGAGGAAACATAAAGGAGAGTGTTGGAGATTGACATATGCTTGTTTGATATGTGGATCCAGTGAGCACAAAGTGAAAGGTTGTCCTAGAGCTCATTCGTTCACAGCACCCTGGACTTGGGGTACCATTTCAGTAGTACAGAAGAGCAACAAGGACAATAAGAGCTTGGTCCAAATATTTTGGGATCGAAAACATGGCCATCCAGGCCTTAACAAATCCCTATCCATTAAAATGGCTCTTAGCCAAAGAATAAATCAAGTAGGAGATGACCCCTACCTCCTGGAGTTGTCGAAACTCCACAAAATCGATGTCCACGCGTAGCCCTTGTAGCGTAAATCAACTTTACCTTCTTGACTTTGGAGTAGAGCAGGAAGCGATCAGCGGAAATCTATAGAGAAGTTGGACTTTCTCTCTTTAAAACCAGTTTTTCCTCCTCCACTACACGTTTCCAGCAAAATGGAAAAGAAGATGTCTTTAATCATTGTTTGACTTTTAAGGGCTCTTTGACACTTGGCTTAATCTAAGCCATTTATCTCTATCCTGTCACTAATAATGCAACATGTGTCACATGCGTACATGTATTAGGTGATCCTTGTCACATCACATGCCTCTCACATTGTTATCGGCACACAGAGCGCGATTGCCTCGAAAGGCGTGAAATTATGGTTGTCTCGAATTTGACAAAATTTGACGCGTGAACCGATTTAGTGAGGGCGATTCAACGGTGAAGTCGTTTCGTCATCAGGAATCTAGAAAAATTCCAGTTTTGGCCAAAGAGTACCATTTACGCACCGAGAAAATTAGAACTTTCTCGAGTTTTACGAAGAGAAAAAGGTTTTAAATTGATTCTCGGAGTTACAATGGGTTGGAATCATTGGAGCCAGAATTAAAGTTCATCGTCTCAACGAGGGCTAAGTGTAAGTACCAAAATGAGGGATTTCACTGAAGATCTAAAGGAGGAGATTTGAATAAATCAAAGGTTTTGAGATTAGGAGGTGTTCTAGAGGCTTCCTATAATTTCTATTATGCTCCAAGAAGTAAGGTTCTTCATACTTTGGTTTATTTTTATCTTTGGATTGTTTTAGGGGCTGTTTGGATAACAAATCTGGTTTAGGGGTTGTTTGGATTAAAAATCAGGGACTGTTTAAGGGCCTTTTTGGCTTGTTTTATGGCCAGCTTAAGGGCATGTTTGGCTAGTTTTATGGCTAGTTTAAAGGCCTATTTGGAGCTGTTTTTATGAACATTGTAAGGGGCTGTTTGAGATTATTTTATGGCTATTAAGAGACTCTTTTTTGGCATGTTTGGAATTTGTTTTGGGCCCTGTTTAGTTTGTGTATGATAAATTTAAGGGCCTGTTTGGCTGGTTTTAGGGCCATTTTAAGGGGCTATTTGGGGTCGTTTTGTGGGTATTTTATATGTCACATTTGGCCTTGAGATTTAAGGGTGTTATTACTTGATTTTGTAATAACATGCTTGGTTGTTGTTTATAAATAAAATGTTGATATATGTGTGTATATTATATTGCCCATTGAGTATGATGTTTTATTTAGAGATCACATGCATATGATATAATTGTCCATGATACATGGTGAAATGTATGATTTAGGTTGTCCATGTGGCATTCATTACATATGTGACATGACATTGACATGGAATTGTGCTATACATTGCATATCCATAGGGACATTGCATTTCATGGGTGTGAGTGCATGGTTAATATCAAACACCACATTTGGTGATTGATAAGTGGGCTTGAGCCACGTTGAATGAAGTTGAAAGCAGAGTGAATAGTGCCTGGCGAATTTGAATGGAAAGCATGGCTGGCTCCCAGGATCCAATTAACCAACCAATCGACTGTAGAATGCGTGGGTATCACATATCTCGATACCACACTAAGTGTCTCATTTCATGAAACTCATTTTGTAGTCAGTATTACCACAGACCTTTCAGCCCATCTTGCATTACAGGAACTATGTCACAATAGTCCTTAAGAGTTTATTACCAACACTCTTATACAAATCCTGTAGATTACAACTGTTTGTTTCATCTATTTTTAAAATGATATCAGAGCCCATGTCACTTCCTTCACAATTACAGCTCTCTGGATGAGCTTTGTCACAGTGTCTGTCCTGAACTTCAAAAATATTTTCCATAAAGGGTGGGCCAATCCCGGTAGAGATAACTCCTGGACTACTCCCCACAAATTCTATATGTATTTAATTACTTCACTCACATGATAGTCATGTAAAATATAATTTCTACGCTAGAATCCTACATACCATGAAATGAGGTCTTGACTCAATTATATACCATGCCCAGAGTCTGCAAACTCCCTTTGAATGCACAAACTAATGTGATCAAATATCATTGTTCTCATCCATTGATCATTTCGGAAGTTTCAAAAAATTATTTTGTTTTATAAACCAAAACCCATTGGATATGGTACCTCCAATGATCTTTTTATTAACAAAATATGTGTTTGTTATGGGTAGGCGAATTTTCGGGGTCTCACCGCAGGCTTCGCACGCCTTCGTACACTTTCATGGACTTTCACCGTTAGACATATATGTATAACCAAAAATACCGGGGCTTTCACCCAAGGGGGTATCTATCCATGCGTGCTACTACCCGACACAAGTTTTTTCATACTCTGACAGTGGAACTCTGTTAAATTAGTTCAGCGATTTTTACAACCCCGCATCGATACTTAAGGATGATATATGATGACACTATTCCCTATTATTCTGTTGTGAGACTCATTTGAACTTGTTCGCGTAGCCAGGCCTCATCCTTTTAAGGATGGTATGTGATGGCATTATGCACTTACACCCATTCAATGCGATGTGTCCTAATGCATATGCAATGTATCTTATTACTATTTATATATGTCATATATGAAAGAATGCTATATGGAATGATTTTATCAAACATTCATATCCTGATGCATCTGGCGGTTCAAACATGCATATAATTTTCCTACATTAACTTATTCATGTCAATACTATCATAGCGTATATCAACATCACATAAAAATCATTACTTAATTAAATTGTGGTAGTTTTATCCTCTAGGCTAAATTACAACATAACATGTCCCGCAAGAAAATAGCCTACGAGCATGCCATGTAATGGCGTATCTCTACAAACAATTCATCACATGTCAATATATTAATGCATATCAACGTTTCATCAAGAAACTGGCATGTCGTACCATGCGATTGACACAGCATTAATGATCAAATTTCAGCAATGATGTGAGCACAAATGCCAATCATTGGAATATGGCTAGATTCCTAGGCTCAAAAGGTTTTTCATAGAAGCAGCGCTGAGTTCGTGTCTTCATTCAGATATCCGGAATCAGGCAATATTTACTCCTTCTTCATCTCGGCCGTAACGCATAGTTGTTCTGATATAAGCGACAAGGGTCAAACACAGGGATGAGTTTTCTTCGTGTAAATGATTTGTAGTTGGCTTAAAAAGGTGAATTTCAATTTGGATTAGGGTTGTTGTAAAAATAATGGAGGTGAATGGTCGGTTGCAAACTGAAAATAAAATAAGTAAAAATGTAAAATAGAATTCCTTGAAGTGTTGGGTCATTAGGGTTAAGTCTCTAGGGTAAATGAGGATTTCCAGGGTCCTTTCCTCTAGTTGGGGAGGGTGACCTCTATAGTCATCTCCTGAACCGGATCTTCATGTATCTATAAAAACTAACCCTTATTAAATCTCTCTGAAAATGGCATTCAGCCCATTCATATTTTACCATTCGATTGCAAACAAGTCTCTTATTCATTTACAATGGAGTAATAAATGGTAACTAATGAACATCAGATCTAGTAATAGCATCCGGTGAGCACTAAAGATTACCAAATCTTGACCATTCAACATGAATCAAGGGATCTAAACCTAGAGTTAAAGGAGGGCACAGAATGGGAGTAGAGTGCACAACGTGAGAAAAGCGTGGAGCTCTGTTTGCTCAGATCACATTAGCAGTATTCCCTCTACTTCAAGGAGGAAGGGAGTTTAGCCAACCATATAGAGTTGTGGCATCCTCGGAGGTGTGGCAACTTAGAAAAGTAGAAAATGAGGGAAAAAGAGAAAATTAAGAAGCGGAAGGCGCGAAAATGTTGGTGCCCAAATTTTTTTATTAATGATCAAGAGTTAGTCCGCGAGTCTTTATGCGGGGCTTATGACCAAACTAGCCTAGGCTTGCAAAACTACAAATCTAGCGCTATTACAAGAAGTAGGAAAACAAAGTGACAAAAAAAGTCACAGTAAAAGCATTAGGAAGGTGAAACGATTAATGAGAGAAGCAGGCGTTTATGGCGTCGGAAGGTGGTTTGCAACCGCTACCAATTTGGTAGTTGTAATTTCATCTGTAGAAATTCTATAGGTTGTTGAATTTTTTGCAGCCTGTACTGAAATTCCTACGATTATCCGTTTTTTTCACTTTTGCTTTCTTTCCTGAGATCAAATCCACAGCGATGAGTTCAACTCGGGTTCTTCGTGTTTGAATTGACTCAATAATTTTGGTTTGATTATCTTGCAAAAACTACAAAAATAGCCACAAAATGCGATCAGTAGTATAGTCGGGACCTTAATGTGCCAATTGGGTTAATTACGCTAATTAGTACATAAAAAGTGCTCAAAACCTGCAATAAACGGGGTTCAAAATAGCACTATTAGGGCACTAATCACACCCTCCAACCGAGACATTGCTAGTCCCTTATCAATGAAAGAAGAAGAAAACAGTGAAAGCAAAATTTTCATATATATATATCTAAAAAAATGATGTTTGAAAATGAAGTGATAATACTTGTACTGACAAGAGTCATCAAAATCCTATCCAATGTCTATCTCAAGAAGAGTAAGTGTTATGCAAGATCAAGTATCAAAACAGTATCAACTCCTGGAGAACCAACCTGACACCTTCCACAAAAACCTAAGTGTTTGATTTGATTAGGTTTCAAAAATAATATGTTAAACAGTCCTTTCCCCGCAACCTAGCTCTTGTCTAAACTTAGTAAACTAACCAACATTAATAGATCAAGACCCACTTTTATTCCATAACTCCTTTTTTTTTTTTTTTTGTTGTAGGGGTGCAATGCTGAGGGTATCGAACTCATAAGTGTCCATGTAACAGGGGTCCACTAGAAGTGTAAGCTGTATAGTATGTATATAAAAATAAATGGCTATATTTTTAGCTTAAAAACATCAACAACTTAAACAGACAAACAATAGCCCATTAGACAACACAAAATGGGCGCTCAAAATAATAACAAAAGCATAAATGTAAAGCCCTTCTTTCCTTCTTTCTCCCCAAGCCAAATGTCACATTGTTAGCAGTGGGGCTCGGATTGAAAGTTAGAAGAAGTGATACCTCATGATGAGATGTACCCATTTTTTTGGATAGGAACTTCACATTTCCACTTTGAGACCTTATTATCATTGGGCTTAAAATGAACAAAAATTTGGAATAAAGAAAGGGAAAAAGCTGACAGTTGGAGAATTTTAAAATTTTCACCTTTATAAACATTTAAAAAAGTGTTCTTTATGGTTATATTTATATTCTATACTCTCTAATCTTTCATGTGCAAAATTAGACGAGTTGGATGAAAAAAGTTACTTATGGTAAAGAAGATTGAATTGGAGGAATTTGCCAAAAATTTACCAGTTGCAAATTTTTTTCTTACATTGTTATCTTTGTATGTGCTTCTTTACGAAGCTCTTCCGTCATTGCAACAACGAATTGTAGTTTGAATTTTAGCAGGATTCGCGACACGAAATTCTGGATTTTGCCTTTGGCTCGAAGCTAACGGCAAAAACCTCTTCTCAAACCTTTGGGTTGTTGGACTTATTGGGCCAAATTTGGATTGCTGAGATTGGGTGCTCCAATCTCACGAACGACAAAAACCATCCATTTGTACCATGCAGTATGAGCAACTACCAATTTCTTTGATGTAGTGGCAAAAGTTTGAACATAGGCCACTAACTTCCTAAAATATTGCATAGGTAGTGCAGATGGGATGGCCTTAGCAGTAGGTGTTTCATGTGTTTCATGTGATGCATCGTATGTGACATGAGATTGAGACGAGCGATGCTTTGTGTTGTTGGCTTAAACGATGGAACAGGCTCTTACCTTCCTTTCCTGCATTCTCATAATCAAGGGAGGATTTCTTCTTTTCTCCTCCATGGCCCAAAGACAACTCATAATTGTGGGGCATCTTGCAGTTCCTCAGGAGCTTTAGCTGGTTCCTCTTTCAATTCCTCTTGAAGTTGTAGTTGAGCATGTTCACCCAAAATAGTGTCAATTAGACACTCTTCCTCCAGATTCTCTTCCTCTTGATGATCATGCTAATTGGTGAGCCTTGAAATTGAATATTGTAGGATGTCAATTTTCTGATCAAGCACACTTTGAAGCCCATTCAAATTTTGGTTAAGAGAGCTCTCCATAGTATCAATTCTTTGATTTGTTTGGCCATTCACCACTTTCTACTCCTCTATAAAAATACCCACCAATTTGCTCAAGCTCGATGTGCTTGCTCAGCGAAGAAGTTAAGCGTAATTGGTTGTGGTGGCACATTTGAGGTTGACGGATGTGTGGATGTGCAGGAAATTCATACTGTAGAGGCTCCATTTGATCTAAATTCAGGCTTGATTCAGAATATGTTCACTGTGGAATCTTGATTCTCCTGAATGCGCATACGAGTTTCTAACCTTGTAACATGCACCCCTGTTGAAAAAAACAGGGCAACACCAAACAAGGAAACAATCCTACTTCCTTTTTTTTTTTTTTTAATAGTGAAATGAAACTAAAAAAAAAAAACTAACAGAAAAATACTAAAAGAATGATCTGAGAAAATTATTAGAACTTGTGATGAGGATCCTTGAGTATTCGATATATCATCATTGCACTTAGAGGCACCATCCCAGAACAAGCATGCATTTGATTTGTGTGCCAGTAGGTATCCCGGAATCAACAATATTTATAAACCTAACTTCCTCCTACTGCCGTAACATAGCTACTGCAGTATAGTGGCTCTAGGGTTGAACATAGGGATGAGTTTTCTTCGTGTAAATGATTTGCAATTGGCTCAAAAAGGTGAATTTCAATTTGGATTAGGGGTGTTGTAATAACAGTGGAGGTGAATGATAGGTTGCAAACTGAAAATAAAATAAATAAAAATGTAAAATAGAATTCCTTGAAGCGTTGGGTCACTGGGGTTAAGTCTCTAGGGTAAATGAGGATTTCCAGGGTCCTTTCCTCGCGTTGGGGAGGGTGACCTATAGTCATCTCCCGAACCTGATCTTCATGTAGCTATAAAAACTAACCCTTATTAAATCTCTCTGAAAATGGCATTCATTGGCCATTCATGTTCTCAATCAATGCAAACAAGTCTCCTTGACTCATATTACAATGGGTAATAAATGGTAACTAATGAACATCACGAGATCTAGTAATAAGCATCTAGTGAGCACTAAAAGATTACCAAGTCTTGGGTGCATTCAACATGAATATAGAGGGATCTAAACCTAGGTTAAAGGAACCTAGATGACAATGAGTAGCTGCGTGAAAAGCGTGGAACTCCTCATTTTTATACAGATCATTACGGTGACCTCTACTTCAAGGAGGAAGGGAGTTTAGCCAACCATCCTCTGAGGGTGTTTGGCAGCCTAGAAAGTAAGAGAAAGTGATGGAAAAAGAGAGAAAAAATAAAGAAGTAGGAACTGTCGAAAGGTTGGCGCCCAAATTTTTTTATTAATGATCAAGAGTTGGTCACAGTGTCTTGTCTGGGGGCTTTTATAGCCAAACCCTAATACAAATTACCAAAAACTACAAATCTAAACACTATTACAAGGAGAAAATAGGAAGAAAACCAAAGTGACAAAAAAGTCCACAAGAGTAAAAGGAGGAAGGTGAAGCGGTGCGAGAAACTTGAATAGTAGCGGCCAAGGAAAGGCGGTTTACACACACCCCCGCAACAACTGCGAAATTTCACAACTTCTTGCGAAGTGCGCGGATTCTGAATTTTCTTAACCTTGCAAAATTCCTACAGTGCTCCATTTATTTCACATTTTGCTCTTCTCATACGGGATCTGATCTGCCAAGCGATGAGTTCCTTTCAAGGGTTCTTCGTGTTTGAATTATTTCGATAATTTTGGCATGATTATCTTTTAAGCTTCAAACAACCACAAAATACGATCGGTAGTATAGTCGGGACAGCAATGTGCCAATTGGGTTAATTAAGCGATTAAGTAAACAAAAGTGCTCAAAACTTTGTGTGAGTTGAAAATATCCTTTATTTGAGCACTAATCATAGCCATGAATCGGGTTCGGACGAGAAATATATATGGTTGTCGAGTTGAAGTACACTGGCGCCACACTATTGGCAATCCGCATCGCGTGCCCCCTAAAGGTTATAGGAGCATTTTGGAAACTCCGTAAGTGCAAATTTTCAGCCCAAATTAAGCTAGGGAAACTGACCCTTTAAGCCGGCTATAAACACATCCCATTACCATTATTATAACAACACGATTCAAAATCAAGCCTAAGGCTAGAAGTAAGCCAAAGTAGGAAGATCTCACCACCTCATGAAGCCCCTCGTCGAATCTACGGACACTACTCCTTGGTCCAATAGGATAGTTTCGATGAGTCGGAATGCCTACTTCCTTTTCTCCTTCATTCTCTCTCCCACTTTCTTCTCAGCACCTCTCTCTTTCTTTCGCTTTTTCTCACTTTCCTTTTTCTCTTTCTTTCTCTTTTCTTTTCTTCTTAGTGCCTTACTTAGATTGATTTCCTCCCATTTTATAGGCATGCCCATTGGCATGTGGACGCATGGCTTGCCATGTGTCACACATGCGTGGGCCTTGCCATGCCCACACATGACCAGGCTTGCCATGTGTCACCCAGGCTCTTCGTTGCCTTAAAAGCGTGATTAGCTCTCTCAAGGGATTCAGCGAAATTGCACTTAGGTAATATAGTTTCGCGAGGAGCGAGTCAGGCGAGTCCATTTTGTCATTCAAGATCTATAAAAATACAAGGTTTTTAACCTATATCGTAGCAACAAGTTCATTGTGTTTGCCTTATTTTTTTTGGAAAAGTTCAAATTTACTCGGGTTTTACATTCTTCCACCCTTAAAAGAATTTCATCCCGAAATTCACATGCACATATACTTACGATCACATGCATATGCTACAGTCATTTATTTTTGTTTTTCAAATGACTAAACAACTACCTTCCTCCTCGAATAAGGAAGGATAAGTGGCACACATCGTGTCCTCTCATTCCCATTTTGCGTCCTCCACTCCTCGGTGCTTGATTACTACCCAAAAGTGCTGTTTTACACTCTTATTACTATAGGTTTTGAGCACTTTTGCGTAGTAATAAGCCTAATTAATCCGGTTGGCATGTTAAGGACCTAGCTATGCTACTGATCCTATTTTATGGCGAATTTTGTAGTTTTCATATGCTAGTTATGCCAAGGTTAGAGAATCAGCTCAATCACGGAGAATTCAAGTTGAAATAAGAGCTGTAGATAAAAAATTGGAAGAAGAAGAAGTAGTACGAGAGAGAAGCAAGACCTTGGAATTTCGCAGCCCTTGTGAGAATTTCTCGAGCGCAACAAATTCCTATTGCTCTTGTTGACTATTTTGTACTTTTATCTCTTTGCAGAGTTTGTCCACACATGTAATAGTATTGATTTCTTTTGATATTTTGGTAGAGCTGTATATGCAGTGCATATATGCTAGAGGCAGACTTTGTAAAGAAGATTATTCATTGGAATTGGAAGAAGCTTCAGGAGAAGCCTCGTTTTCTCTTATTTCTTTCATTTCCTTCATTTTTCTTACTATTCAGCTTTCTGGATGGTGGCTCAAGCCCCCTTCCTTCTTGAGTAGAAGGCCCTTCAGAGCGTAGGGTTTCCGTATTTTCATGCGGTATTCCTTTGTCATTCTTTGTTTCTCTTTGACTTTAGGTTTTGATCCCTTCGAATGGTTAGTACTTAGTAATCTTGTAGGGTTTATTGGATACTCATGGCTAGATCCAGTAATGTTCGTTAGTTATCATTTGTGTGGAAGGGTGGTCGAGATCTTGTTTCTACTATTTAAGATCATTAATGCTCTGTGAATCCCACTTCTAGAGGATAGTTGTTGTGGTCGGCTTTGGCTAAATGGCTGGTTCGGGAGATGACTATGGTCAATTCTACGATCTGAAAGAAAAGGCCTTGGGAGCCCTCATTTTCCTAGGAACACGAGCTGTGTCTGATACTTGAGGGTTTTCTCTCCACATTTCTACCCCATTTTACTTTTAGTTTTCACAACAAAATTCCATGCTTTTTATGAAAACCCAAAATCCAAAATGATTTCACCAGTTTAACCTCATTGTCAGTTGTTTACACGAAGATAACCCATCCATGTGGGCCCGAATCAGAGCCATTATCACTAACATTAGCAATGCTCTGATAATAGGAGGTATTAGAGTATAAATTTTGTTGATTTAGAAGGATACCCCTAAGACTCTGAATCAATGCTACCTGGCACTTTACTAGCTCACAGGTCTTGCATCATAAAACGATCCGACCTTATCCTATCGCACAGTCCCTCCTCAAAGGTCCCATTTACATCAATAATGAGCTCACCCCAATCCACTACATGAGTCGGATCTGGAGTGTAGTTTTGGAGCATGGAGACATGGAATACTATATGAACACTCGATAAACTTGGCGGTAACGCCAATGTTGGTACAATTTTACTCATATCTAGGTGCAGAGGATCAATGTCACTGGGTGATAGCTTTCGATAGCTTTCCCCGTCACAATCTAACCACTTCTCTGGTGCATCACCTTCAAGAAGATATGATCACCTACCTCAAACTATAGAGGTCGTTGCCGTCTGTCGACGTAGCTCTTCTGCCGGCTTTGAGTCATGAGAAAATGCTTCCGTATCAAGTCCATAGTTGATCTCTCTCCCACCTCTGTTCAACAGACCGGAGATCGACATGGCCTCCCATATGCTGCCTCATGTGGTACATCTACGCACTCGCCCGAGCAAATGCTGGCCAGAAGTAACTCAACTAAGGGTAAATGCCTTTCCCGCCTACCCTAAGATTCGTGGATACGCATGCGCGTAGCATGTTCTCTAATGTTTGGATGGTCATCTCCGATTAATCGGTCTGTCTGGGATAAAAAGCTTGCCGACATTAATCAGGGTCCCTATGGCTTCATTGATACCCATGTAACCGGATGATCTCTAGTATATATAATATGTAGAATGCCTCCAGAGTGAAGGTCATCCGCACAGCTAGAAAGTGTGTCGACTTAGTGAGCCGGTCCACGATCACCCACACCGCGTCATGCCCTCGCGATGTCCATGGCAAGTGAGTCACAAAATCCATCGTGATGTGCTCCCACTTCCACTCCCTTACCTCTAACGGCTGGAGTAGCCCCGCTGGCCTTTGGTGTTGAGCCTTTACCTACTGACACGTGAGACACCGACGAACAAAGTCCCCAACTTGTTGTTTCATTCGACTCCAGTAATATTTGCGATGGAGATCATGATACATCTTCGTGCCACCGAGGTGTACAGCAAAACGAGAGTAATGGAACTCCCTAAGGATCTCCTCTCTCAAATCCGCCAATCGAGGAACAACATTCTTGCCCCTAAACCGAAGACTACGCCAGGCGGAATTATCCATCCTTCGTCACCCCGTACCCTCGACCGCATTCCGATCCTTGATGGACGCTGATCTGTCTCTCGCTCTCAGCATCAATCACTTCACAAGCAGGAAGGCATAGCCATTAAACTCCCCAAAGTCCCTTGAGCTTGATCACTATAACGCAGTTCGAACTGTACTATAATCTCAATCATTTGCCACCCTGTGGTCACTAGCTAAGACTCCCGCGGACTTCCGATCAGCGCATCACCCATCACATTTGCCTTACCAGTGGTAGCAGGCGAAACGTAATCCTCCAAGTACTCCATCCATCTGCGCTGCCTCATGTTGTGGTCCCGCTGTATAAAGATGTACTTCAAACTTTTATGGTCAGAAGACACCTCGAACTGCTCACAGTATAGATAGTGGCGCCATATCTTCAAGGCAAAGACAATGGCCGCCAACTCCATATCATGCGTAGGGTAATTTTACTCGTGGTTCTTTAACTTCCGAGAACCATAAGCCACGACCCTCCCGGACTACATCAGAACACATCCAAGTTTGTCTTTGGAGGCATCACAGTACACTATGTACCTTGTCCCCTATCCGGGACTATCAGAATAGGAGCCGAAGTAAGCCTCATTTTTAGTTCCCGGAATGCCTTTTATCACAGGTCATTCCACTAAAACTTGACCTTCTTCCAGGTCAACCTCGTCATAGGTGAAGCTAGTTGGGAGAAGTCCTGAATAAATCTCCTATAATACCCTATTAATCCCAAGAAACTGCATATCTCAAAGACTGACCTTGGCCTTTCCTAACTCATAACTGCCTCTACCTTCTCTGAGTCAATTGATACACTTGAAGTTGATATCACGTGCTCAAGAATCTTACTTCAGTAAGCCAAAACTCGCACTTACTGAACTTGGCATACAACCGATGTTTTCTCAAGGCCTAGAGAATGATCCTTAAATGATCCTCATGCTCCTCCTCAGACTTGGAGTAGACCAGGATGTTGTCAACAAAGACTACCACAAACTAATCTAGATAGAGTTGGAATACCCTATGCATGAGATCCATGAATGCTATAGAAGCATTCGTCAATCTGAAGGGCATCATTATGAACTCGAAATGCCCATATTGCATCTGAAACTCTATCTTAGGGATATATATATCCCTAATCATCAATTGATGGTAACTGGTGTGGAGATCTATCTTGGAATACACTCGTGCCCCTCTCAACTGATTAAATAGATCGTCAATCCTCGGAAAAGGGTACCTATTCTTGATAGTAACCCCATTCAACCGCCGATAATCTATGCATAACTGAAGAGTCTTGTCTTTCTTCTTTGCAAACAACACTGGAGTGCCCCAAGGTGAAGTGCTTGGTCTAATAAGTCCTCTGTCTAATAAGTCTTGTAATTGGACCTTAAGTTCCTATAACTTAGCAGGCACCATTCTATGCGGAGTCATAGAAATAGGCGTCGTACCAGGGTGTAACTCAATCGTGAAGTCTACATCCTTATATAGAGGTAATCCTGGTAGTTCATCTAGAAAAACATCCTCATACTCACAACCCACCCGATGTAGACTCAAATCCTGTCTCACCTCGTCCTCCAAGGTAAGGCCCGCTACCTAACCCGGGTCAATCGTTTCTCGCCACCTGTGAGCGGTATTAACCCGCCCGAGGTAAAGCATCATGCTTATCCTCCTGAAACATAACACGAATACCATCCTATGTGTAGGCAGTAACTCTCCTATGATCACAATCGATGATGACACGATGGGCCGTCAGCTAATCCATCCCGAGGATGACATCAAACTCCGACATGTCTATAACCCGAAGGTCCAATGTGAATAAAATCACAACATATCATATCAATTGAGATCTCTAACACACAACCACAACATATCATATCAACCCTCACCCTAGTTCCTAAGGGAGAACTCACAAGTAATGGATTTTCCAAAGTTACAACCTCTAAGCCCAAATCGTTCACACAGGATGCAGCAATAAAAGAATGAGATGCACCAGAATCAAAAAATACTATTGTCCATAGATGAGAGAGTAGAAAAGTACCCTGAATAACTGACTGATCTGCAAGATTAGCCTGAGGTGTAATGGCGAAGACACGCTCTGGGTCCCCCCCGGGTCCCGGGCCTCAGAGCCTGGCCCCGACCGACCCCGCCCTCGCCCGCCCATTTGGCCTCGACTATGATGTAGTAGCCCCTGCGTAGTGCCCTGCAACCGGAGCATCGCTCTTCTTGGCCCATGATGGGTAAGGGAGGAACAACCACGCCTGCACGCATTCATTGATGATTGAGACCGAGCCGTCCCATAACTTTGGGATTCCCCGCCTAAGGATAATCCTCCGCTCAAGTGTCAAGGCTTGCAATGCAAACATCCCCGCCTTGGCTCCGGCCCGGAGCCCCCGACCCGGCCTGCCTTAATAGCCACTCGCCTATCCCTAAACCATAGCCGAAACAGAAGTCCCCGCTTCATTCCCAGCTAGAAGAAGAAGGCTCGACTCTCCCTCCTCTTATCTTTAATCAACACCTTACATCTCATGGCCCGGCGATCATCCACCTCCCTCTCAATGGCCATAGCAATTCTGACCATCTAGTCTATATCTTGCATGAGAAGTCCGCACTTTTCCGATGGATAGTTTCAGTCCATCCTCAAACTTTCTTACCTTGGCCATGTCTGTGGTTGCATAGTCATCAGCGAAATGAGCTAATTCAGTAAACTTAGCCACGTATTCAAGCACTGTCATAGTTCCTTATCTCAATTCCAGGAACTCCCGAGCTTTTTCATGTCGAGAAGACGCTAGAAAATACTTTTCGATGAAGAACCCATGAAACTGCTCCCATGCCATAGCCTCCTAGTCCCTCGAGGCTCTGACCCAAACCCACCATACTTGGGACTCACCCTCTAGCTGAAATGTCTCTAGTCTTATTCGGGTGGCATCAAAGGTGATCTCCATAACCTCTAATATCTTTTCCACTTTCCGGAACCAATGATCAGCTATCATCGGATCCCCTCTTCCCATGAAGGTCAGAGGATGATGTGCCTGGAGCCTTTGGAGGTTACTTAACCCCCCCTTGGCCCGCCGTTACACTAGCCTATGCAATGGTAGCAGCCTTTGCACTCGCTTGTGCAATAGTAGCAGTCGCAGCACCAATAGCCTCCATGAAGGCTTGTGGTCAAAGGCTGGTGGTAGTGGGTTGTTGCTCTGCCCACCGCCTCGACATCCCTTTCCTCGATTTCCTCTTCCTCGACTTGCCATCTACATGTGTCAAATAGAAAATTGAGATTCATTTTCTAGTCTAACTAGTAGTGCATCAGCCAACCACTAATAGACATCACATCCTGAATTATTATGTTCATTCATTTTCCGAACCCTTAAGGTTATGTTCTCACCCTAGTGTTCAACTTTTCCTATATACATTTTACCAAGTATATAATTCACATAACACACAATCATGTATGTAGCATATTGAGCACAAAACATGAAATGCATGATTATTTCCCAAATAGTGCTATTTTACACCCTTATTAATACAAGGTTTGAGCACTTTTTGCGTAGTAATCAGTCTAATTAACCCCAGTGGACATGTCAAGGTCCTAGCTATACTATTGATCGCATTCTGTGGCAAATTTTGTAGTTTTTGCAAGCCAATCATGCCAAAGTTATTGAGTCAGCTCAATCATGGAGAATCCAAGTTGAACTCAGAGTTGTAGATCAGAAACTGGAAGAAGAAGAGCAGTAGAATGGAAGCACCCTAGCAATTTCGCAATTTCGCAACCTCTGCGAAATTTCGTAGGGCTACGTCGTAGGGCTATGAATTTGTTCCTCACCTTTTTGATTGTTTTTTACAATTTTAATTTTTCCTGAATTGGCCCTCATGTAATAGTGACCAATTCATACTCTTTTGTAATTTTACATGGCTTTGGGCAATATATAAGTCCCAAGCATCACTGTAAACGAAGACTATTGATAATTAATAAAAGTTTGGCAGGAAGCTTTCAACAATTGCCACACTTTTTCATTTTCCCTCACTTTCTCATTTTTCTCACCGTACCAAACAAATTTCTGAGGATGATAACCTGTAGGATGAGCGGCTAAATCCCTTCCTTCCTTAGAGTAGAGGGCTATTGGGCAAGGGATCTGTGGTAAACTGAGGGTTCTCATGTTTTCAACGCAGGTATTCATTGTTATTCATGTAGTCTCTAACTATATAGCAGTTTAAATCCTTCGATGCACCTTGGAATGATTCATTTCGTAAGCTTTGTGGTTCATGGATGTCATTTCTAGATCCACCGAGATTCGATAGTTACCATTTATTAGTCATTGGAAGGTGGTGGGTCTAGGAGATACGTTTTTACTGCTGAGACCATTAATGGTCACTGAATGCCATTTTTCAAAGGATAATTATTAAGGGCCAAGTTTTATAGCCAAATGAAGAACCGGTTCGGGAAATGACTATAGGTCATCCTCCTTAACGCGAGGAAAAGGGCTTAAGAACCCCTCATTTACCATTTGAGCCTAAACTCAGTAGCCTGATACTTCAAGGAGTTTTCTTTATTTTACTTCATTTTACTTTCAGTTTCCAAACATTACACCTCCCTGTTTTTACAAAACCCCAAAATCCAAAACAAATTCACCATTTTGAACCTCACTGTAAGTCATTTACGCAAAGAAAACCCATCCCTGTGGACGATCCTAGAGCCACTATACTGCAATAGCCATGCAACGGTAGTAGGAGGAAATAGGTATAAATTTTGTTGATTCTGGATACCCTGCGACACATGAATCAAATGGCGCCGTTACCGAGGATGGTGCCTTAGTGCAAATGATGATTTGTTGAACACTTGTGATCCTCATCACAAGCTTTGGTGAATTATTCCCTCTTTCATTCCTTCTAGCACATCTGTGTTACCCACTGATTTTTACTATCCGCTATACTTTAGCTAACAATATCCAGTGGTATCTTTTTGTTTTGTTTGTCGATGTGCCGTGTTCATGGTAGGTTTATGTTCCAATGGAACAGACTATACCGTAGATTAGTGAGAATCCGCATTCCACAGAACCAAAGTTATGAAGTGGGTTGAATTGCATCAAAATGAAACCCCCACCTAAAGAACAACAAAGTCAGCAGGGAGTGGAGAGGAACCTCAATGCATTTAGGTCCATGAGGGACCACTTACACCCTCCACGAATGAGTGCACCTTCCTGCATTGTTCCTCCAACTGAGGACATGGTTGTCAAACCTTATCTAGTGTCATTGCTTCCCACTTTCCATAGTATGGAGAGTGAGAACCCCTATACACATGTCATGGAGTTTGAAGAAGTTTGCAACACCTTCAAGGAAGATGTCACTACTTTGGACTTAATGAGGCTGAAGCTTTTTCCTTTGACATTGAAGGATAAAGAGAAGATTTGGCTTAACTCCTTGAGACCGAGGACCATTCGGAACTGGGCAGAGATGTAGGCAGAATTCTTAAAGAAATTCTTTTCCACACATAGAACAAACAGTTTGAAGAGGCAAATCTTCACCTTCTCAACCATTGAAAATGAGAAATTCTATGAATGTCAAAAGATACATACTCAATGCTCTCGGCCCCTCACCATGGGTTTGGCACTTGGCAGTTAGTCAGTCATTTTTATGATGGGATGTCTCTTGCCATGAAACAATTGTTGGAAACTATGTGTAGAGGAGAATTCTTGCGTAAGAATCTAGAGGAAGCTATGGATTTCCTGAATTATGTAGCCGAAGCTTCAAAGGGTTGGGATGAGCCTAATCTAAGGGAAATGGAGAGAATGAGGCCTGCACCCAGTTCAAGGGGAGGCATGTATTCCCTTCCTGAGGACATGGAAGTGAAGGCGAAACTTTAAACCTTAGCCAGAAGGTTGGAGGAGCTAGAATGAGAAATCAGGATGAGGTACGAGTTGTGACCGAGACTCCTGTGCCCAACAAGCCTTGTTTTATTTGTCAGTCTACTGAGCATCCAGGAGAGCAATGCCCAACTTTTCCAGCAATGAGGAAAATGCTAGCTGAACAAGCTAATGTTGTGGTTCAGTTCAAGCCACCAACCAATGCTCCATATGGCAGCACATACAACCCCAATTGGAGGAACCACCCAAATCTCTCATGGAAGCCAAAGCCTCCATAGTATGCACCTCCTACTGCACAACCTTAGTATGGTTCTTCATCTCAGGCACAACCACCACCATCAACATCTCCAGTTGAGCAAGCTATATTTAACTTGATCAAAGTGGTAGGTAATTTTGTAGAGGAGTAGAAAGCAGTGAATGCCTAAGCAAACCAGAAAATTGATATAGTGGAGAGCACTTTGAACAGGAAGATTGAAAGCCTGTAGTCTGAAATTGCTCAAAAAGTTGACAACCTGCAGTACTCAATTTCCAGGTTGACTAATCAGCAGCAAGTGCAGGAAAAGGGTAAGTTCCTTCCTGCATTACGCCCCAACTTGTGGGAGTCCATGAAGTAGCCTCGTTTCAGGAACCAACCTCAGGGGATGGATGAAGTGAAGGCAGTTATTACTCTAAGGAGTGGTAAACAAACTACCCAAATCAAGTGAATTTGATGACTCGAAAAACCTTACCATAGTATGATATTAGTCCTTTGTCACACGATGTCTCGATTAAGCACAAAGCATGGCTGAAGTCATCTTTATACAAATTAATCGCTTCTTGATTCTCAAATAGATCGACTAAACAAATGATATTGATAACTTCTATCAATCTCATCTGAGCACGGCCACGATTTTTTAGTCTCACTTATCAAGAGGCTAATAGACATCTCACTCAATTAAGAGCTGACAAATTCACTATCACTCACATTCCTCCACATGATTTACTCGTATGCCCAACCATAGCTCAGTTACTATTCTCGTTAAAGACATCATTGAGCTACGCCAAGACACGTAAGTTCCTCGTGGAATCCATGGTGAATTCAGTCTAAGGACTCAACATCACTCACGTAATGAGAATTACTGATGACATAATCCATGTAGTATTTCTCATCAGTCCAATAACATGAACTTAACATGTATTTATGTTCTGAGTAACATCTTATGTTCATGACCAGCAAAATGTGGTCTTTTCTCAGAAAACATAATAGTCTTACTTCATTATTATTCCCACCATAATGATCGACTATGGACTATTTAGAATAATGTTCTTATGCCTTAAGGTTTTACTATCAAGTCACATACTTGATGACATAAAGTGGAGCCAACTATTCAAGAATCTGATTTTATCAAGTTAAATAACAATTTAAATAACAAGCTAAAATGACAAATGCCTCATGTATATAAACATATAATGACAATGTATATGCCACTAGGTTAGAGCATATCACTAACAATCTCCCATTTTCCCTAAGCCTAATCAGACATAAATCGAATGCCTATCGATCTAGTATGACTATCATGCTTTGATTATGGAAGAGGTTTAGTCAAAGGATCAACAACATTGTCATTAGTATGAACTCTACATATCTTAACATCTCCTATCTCAATGATCTCACGAATGAGGTGGAAACGCCTGAGTATGTGTTTAGATCGCCGGTGTGGTCTAGGCTCCTTGGCTGGTTAATAGCCCAATTATTTTCTTTCACAACAGATCACCACTAGGTTTGTAATGCTAGGAACAACACCCACTAAAAACTTAAATTGTTGATCCAACCCGCTCCCACCGCATCCGAGGCGTGCCTATGTACTCAGCCTTTATAGTAGAATCGGCTACGATGTCTTACTTGGAACTTCTCCAGTTCACAACACCTCTATTCAAACAAAACACAAAACCAGATTGCGATCTAAAGTCATCTAAGTCAGACTGAAAACCAGCATTGGTATAACAACTTATAACTAACTCGCCTTCTTATCCACCATAGATCAAAAAAATATCCTTGGTTCTTCTCAAGTACTTAAGGATATTCTTGACTGCTATCCAATGACATTCACCTTGATCTGATTGGAATCTACTTGTCATGCTTAAGGCATGGGAGACATCAGGTCGGGTGCAAAGCATGGCATACATGATAGAACCAATAGCCGAAGCATATGGGATTTTATCCATGCGCTCTCTCGTCCTTGTGGTCGTATATCAGACCATCGAGCTTAATGCCATGAGACATTGGAAAGAAACCTCTCTTAGAATCTTGCATGCTAAACCTCTTTAGCACTTTGTCTATGTACCCACTTTGACTCAGACCGAGTAACCATTGAGATATATCTCCATAAATCTTTATGCCTAGGATATAGGCTGCTTCGCCTAAGTCTTTCATTGAAAAACATTTCCCTAACCAAGACTTGACACTCTACAAGGTAGGGATGTCATTTCCAATGAGTAAGATGTCGTCCACATACAACACTAAGAAGACACCGCACTCCCACTCAACCTTCTTATATACACAGCGCTCATCTTCATTTTTCATAAAGCCAAACTTTAACAAATTTATCAAAATGAAGATTCCAAATTTTCGTGAAGCCTCGCTTTAATCCATAAATGGATCTTTGAAGCTACACACCTTATTAGGATACTTAGGATCAGACAAAATCGTGTTGTTTCATACGCATATCCTCGAGTAAGTTTTCATTAAGAAACGCTATTTTGACATCCATTTGCCAAATCTCGTAATCATAGTATGCGGCGATAGCAAGAAGAATCCTAATAGACTTAAGCATAACGACAGGTGAAAAGGACTCATCATAGTCAATACCATGAGTTTGTTTGAAACCTTTGCAACAAGTGTAGACTAAGGTCATATCATGTTTGATCTATGAACTCCATTTACAAACTTAATGACCTTAGCACTCCTCGGGTGGGATCAACCAACTCCAAACCCGGGTTATCGCATTGATTGCATCTCGACTCATGGCTTGGAAGCCATTTTTCGTAATCCGCTCATTATTGCCTCATGATAGGTCAGGCCATCTCGATCCACAAGCTTTATGGTTTTGTCGGTAGTTATGAGAAATCCATATATCTTGGGCTCATGATGAATCTTAGTGGACCTTCTCGTGGGCCTTCCGGTGCGTAAGAGATGCCACTTAAACAACCGGCAGTAAGTCTCAGAGAATTTCCATGGATGCCTTGGTAAACTCAGGGTTCTTGGAACTTCTTCAAGAGATGTCTTACCTCATCGACTCTTTCGAAAATGAACTTCTTTCCAAAAGACTCCATTACGAGTAACAAACACTTTTTCTTAGCGGATGTAAAAGTAGTACCCTTTGTTTTCGGATAATTTATAAATAAGCACTTATCAGATTTGGATGCTAGCTTATCAAAAGCATGA
Source organism: Tetrastigma voinierianum (assembly GCA_016808115.1). NCBI lineage: Eukaryota > Viridiplantae > Streptophyta > Magnoliopsida > Vitales > Vitaceae > Tetrastigma > Tetrastigma voinierianum. Next base: position 491,068 of record JAEQBH010001841.1, on the reverse strand, counting down.
CGCTTTACATAAGCTTCATAACCCCAAATCTTGAGAAAAGACAAACCAGGACGCTTTCCTGTCCACAACTCATATGGTGTTTTCAACCGCTGACAATTTTATTCAATAAGAACGTAATGTGTTCTCAATGCATATCCCTGGGCAAAGGATATTGAAGATCTATCACTCATCATAGATCGAACCATACCTAATAAAGTTCGATTTCTCTCCTTTCGGGATACACCAATCCATTGTGGTGTTCCCGGTGTTGAGTCAGTGACTATCCCACAATCCTTGGGCATTGATCATCGAAATTCGCTTAAATATTCACCACCTCGATCGATCAGCAAGTGTTTCTGATATTCTTTCCAAGCCGATTCTCAGACTTCATTCTTGAATAATTTGAACTTTTCAAGACTTATGCCTCATTAAGTAGAGATGTAACCATATTCAATAAAGTCATCTGCAAAAGCAATGACGCATCGATAACCTTCCTTTCTTACATCGGAGCTTATCAGTCCATAAATGATCCATGTATAAGGCCCAATAAGTCACTAGCCCTCTCACTATATCCAAAGAAAGGAGCTCGTCATTTCACAGTAAACAAGATTCACATGTTTCAAATGACTCTAAGTCAAATGAATGTATTAGCCCATCTGATGGAGCTTCAAGATGCGCTTTCTCATTGACACGGCCCAAACGACAATGCCAGTAGTAATGGATTCAAGTCATTGGGACTCAACCTCTTAGTATCGATGTTATATAGATGGGCTTGGATTGCTCCAAGTTTAGAACGTAGAGACCATTTGATAAAATGAGCATTCCCATAAAAAATATCTGCATTATAGATTGAGAAAATATTATTCTTAATAATAAAGTGAAATCCATCCATGTCTAAACAAGAAACTGAAATAATGTTTCTACTCACAGCAGGCACATAATAACAATTCTTTAATTGGAAAACAAGTCCACTAGGCAAAGTCAAATCATAAAATCCTACAGCTAATGCAGCAACTCTTGCTCCATTCCCCACTTGTAGGTCCACTTCGCCTTTATCCAATGATCTATCAAGCCAAGCAGCCCCGTACATTTACACAAATATGATCCACATCCCGCATCTACTACCCATGAAGCGTATGCATGCATTAATTTCTATAACATAACATTTGAAGTGGTAGCCTCGCTACTCTTCTCTTTTCTTCGATCAAGAGAGCTACACCTCTCTTCCAATGACCTTGTTCATTACGTATTGAAGCAACCTCCACGGCTTTTACTCTTTCGGGCCTTAGGCCTGATCGACCTTCCTTTCCGGGTCTTACGTCGCCTTCCTTTCTTTCATGCCTTCCCTTTCTGAACCATAAGCATTGAATTTGTCTTTTGAATGTTTGTCTCAACATTCTTTAGCATTCCATGTAACTCAACAATAGATTTCTCCATATGGTGCATATTGTAGTTCATAACAAATTGATCATAAGATTTAGGTAATGAACCTAATCAGATCAAGAAATAACCTACGACCGATAGAGCACCAAGCTTATCAAGCTGATCGATGAGACCCTTCATCTTTAGCACATGTGCACTTACTGAAGTGCCAGGAGTCATCTTGCATGCATTCAATGCTTTGGTGGTTGTAAACCTTTCTTGACATGCTTGCTCTTGGAACATTCCCTTGAGATGCACCATCATATCAAATGCCTCCATTTCCTCAAATTGCTTCTGAAGCTCAGAGTTCATGGTTATAAGCATAAGACAGGTTACATCCACAAAGTCATTCAAATGCTTACTATAAGCATCCCTTTCGGCTTATGGGGCATTGTTACCGGGGGTTCATTAGGGATTTCATTATCAAGAACATACATCTTCCTCTCTTGTTTAAGGACAATCCTCAAAATTCGAGACCAATCAAGGAAGTTTGTCCCATTAAGTTTTTCCTTTTCAAGGACAGATTGTAGAAGAAATGTTGATGTGTTGTTTGATGCCATTAGTCTACATACAAAAATATGCAAAACTTTTAATAAATGAGGTCTTTAATACTCCCACTAAAATTAATAACTCTTTAATGAACACAGAAACAATCTTATAGTTTCTTAGTGGGTGAAACTACGTTGACTTAAATTCAAGCTAGCTTTGGCATAACACTTAAACCTTAAGCTAACTAGGTAGAAAACTCTTTCCTTTTATGCCCTTAGGCCCAAAATCGTTATGATAGCCTAGTTAAGTCTAACCATATTCAATCTTATGGATATCACCATTATCCATCATGTCTTCCTAAGATGGTCCAATACACCCTGCTTTGGCAGAAACTATATTAAGACAATCAAGTATTGACAAGTGTTAAATTATGGAAGGCATTTTATGACTTAATATTTTATGTGATGAAATTATCAAGTTGTTAGGAAAACTTTATAAACATATACATGCATCACATACAAGCATATTTATAAGCATAAATGTAAATGTGACATGTCATTGATTCGTGCTACGCAGGTGATCCGAATCAACAAAAAATTTATATCCTGTTCTCCTATCAGCCGTAAATGCTTACTGCAGATAGTGGTCTAGGGTCGGAACACGGGATGGGTTTCTTCATCCTAGGAATGATTTGCATCAGTAATAAAATGGCGAGGCTTTTTATTTGATTTTCGGATTTTGCTTCAAAAAATAAAGGTGAGTTGTTTGACCGGGCCGATCAATTGTAAAACCTAAAGTGAGTGTGAAAAGGTAACTTTGAAGATTTAGGTCACTAACTTGATAACATAGGGCAAACAAGTGTCCTCTGGTTTTATCTCTCTCATTATGACAAGCAACCCATAGTCCAAGCCATAACCTGATCTCGGTTTAACTAGCAAACCTAACCCTAGAATCAATTCCTATTTTGAGTCAACACAGTAACATGCATCTACATCCTTTCGCTTGAAACCCTAACATTCAACATCATTTCAAGTGGCTCGTAAAGGCCATCTAAAGAACAACAAGATATCTAGCAATATATGTAATCAGATCCTAAAGCATGGTAAGTATTGGCCAAAGTAATGACATTAAATGATTATTCAACCTTGTTTGAGAATAACAATATGGGAACCATGGTCACAAGATCTGTAGGTTTTAACACATGAGGACAAACTGCAACTGCCCCATAACCAAGCTAGCTACCTTCCTCTTCAAAGAAAAGGGGCTTAGCCAAGCATCTCTTGAGTTGTCATCCTCAAGAGGGGTGTTTGGCAGCCTAGAAAATAAGAGAAAGAGGAGAGAGAAGAGAGAGAAACAAACCCTAACTGAAGCTGCGGGAGATATTTACATAAAATGAAAATGTGCCCAAAAGATTTCTTTCAAGATTGCTTAGGGTTACAAAAACTATGGGGGTTTATATAGACCACCCAATGTATGAAAATACAAGAAAGCCTAACATTTTGGCTAAAACAAGGGACAAAGAAGTAATACACCAAAATGAGGTCGGTTTGCATTAATTACACAAAGATGACAAGGCAGGAGATTTCGCTAGGCAGAACAATTTCGCTAGGTAGCGAAAATTTCGCTAGGTAGCTAAATCGGTACGAGATAGCTAAACGTAGAATTTCGCTATGCACTGCCAATTTCGCTAGCTAGCGAAATTTTTTAGAGATAGCGAAATTGTATAATTTCGCTAGGCACAGTGATTAACGAAATTTTGAAGCCTAGCGAAATTGAGAAATTTCGCTAGGATTGTAAATTCGCTATGATTGCTAGCCTTTCGCAATCCAAATAAATTTTCGCAATCATAGAGAAATTTCCTGGGTTTGCATATTCTTCACTGCTGCACACTGCATCCTCTACTGCATCATTTCTTCTCACTTTGCCTTCATTCCTTCATTGAATTCTGACATGTTTGATGGTGGAAAATAGTTTCGATCTTCATTATTCAACACATCTCGATATCGAATTCCCAAGGTATGCAAAAACCTGCAAAATAACCAAAAATAACCTCTAAACTAGCAGCAAAGCGACACTGCCACTATTCGAACACTTCAATTGGTTATTATTGACATGATACTAGTGCGCAAAGCACTCAAACCCATCAAAATAGGCTCAAAATAGCACTTCGGGGTACTAATCGGCCATGGCCCATTTCCCTAAGGCATCTCCATAAGCCTCAATATGGAGATGCAGATTACCTTACCAATACCTTAGCTTTATAGGAGTTTAAAAACTCAAGAACGAACGAGCCTCCATTCTTCGTTCTTCTTCATTACAAGCAAGTAATAATTGTATGCTATTTTATGCTAAAATAATAAAAAGAAAGACACATGTTATGTTAATAAAAACAATGACACGCAGGCTGTATGCTAATATAATGAAAAAGAGACACACATGTTGTGTCAATAAAAATTAACGACACGCAGGCCATATTTAAAAAAAATTACAAACCCATAATTAATACCTGCCAACCATGATGAACTAAGGGCTCATGATGATGTACTATGCAAATTGAATATAAACACATTAAGCACATAACGTATTATGAATATATCATTCAATTGCAAATATGAATACATAAACAAATTTGTATACAGTACGAGTGAGTTATCGGCTTTTAGAAATTTCAGAAGATCATTAATCACACTAATAATTCTGGTCATTCACCAATGCTAATTATTCTTAATCTAACAGTCTATCATTAATTTGGAACAACTTATTTAATGTGTGTTAATCTCAGAATACCAATCTTAATGTCTAACATTAATGTGTACATTCTACTGATAATAATAATAATTCAGAATAAATTCTACCGACAAGAATAATTTGTATCACTCCCAATTGATAAGAATAATCAGTTGAACTGCACTCTTAATGTCTAATGACAATGTGTGATAGTCCCACCGATTAATAAGAATCAGAACAACCATACTTTACTATGTAAATTACTCTATTTGATTAATAAGTATCTCGTAAATAACCATACTTAATATGTACAACCCTACTAATTAATAAGAATCAGAATAAATATACTTAATATAACATTCTATTGATTAATAAGTATCTATAATAACCACATTTCTAATATGTAACAACTTATTAATTCATAAGAATCTGCATGTCATACTGAAGTATGTAATACTCTACTAATTGTTCTGAGTCAGAATACTCTAATCTGATTAGAACACAAGAATTACTTAACTCGTAATCTGATTCTCGATCATCAACACCCTAACTGGTTGTGAGTTTCTTTTCTTAAACCGAATCATTTTTCAATTTTTGATATGATGTTGCCGCATTTCATAATAAAAAACATGACTCGGGACATACCGATTATAAAATGGATGAAATAATGGATCATCATGGCATATCACATATGGAAAAACAAATACACTAAACAGATAACGTTATATCACATATAAAAATCAGTTTCACCAAACAGTAAGAAGCCTGATACATCATGGAATCAAATGATAAGAAAACTAACTAAATAAAAATTAACACCGAATCGCATCGTGGATCCAAGCGATTGATTAAACTAAACAATGAATCAAGCGAAATCCATATCTTACATCTCTGGTAGAATCTAACTTTTCGACTAGTGCAGATTTGCTTGATCACAGACACGTTGAAACACAAACAAAACTCCTTCTGGAAACGATCCAGTAGCAACGAGCTAAGACGATGTAGTGTGCAAATGCCCTCTAAAGGTATCCACACAAATGGCTAATGGATGGGATGGATGTGCTAGCACCTTATGATAGGTCTTTGTCCCACAAAACCAAAGACACTTAGTGCCTTCCCAAAACTCAAAAGAATTCTCAAAATGTGCCCACTTCGGAAGAACCACACTTCCTTTAGATGATAAACCCTATATTTATATCAAGCCTCCCAAACCCTTTATTAAAACGAATTCTAAAACCAAATTCCATTATCATTAGCCGCTTGGGCTTCGTCAAGCAAAGAGAGCCTTTCTAACATCCCATTATAGCTCATTCTTATGTGTGAGCCTATAGTTTCACTCAATGTTGGCAACGGGCCCAAATCATATTCTAAGCCCATAAGTTATAATTAGTCTCTAGCAAGACATTATAACTACCCAAATCAAGTGAATTCGATGACTTGAAAAACCTTACCATAGTATGATATTAGTCCTTTGTCAATGGATAACTCATTAAGTTAATAAAGCATAGATGAAGTCATCTTTATACAACTTAATTGTTTTTGATTTCCTCAAATAGACTGAATAAACAAATGATATTGATAACTCCTAATAATCTCATCTGAGCACCCACTCATGCATTTTTTGGGGCTCCCACTTATCAAGAGGCCAATAGACATCTCACTCCAATTAAGAGCGGGACACCCTTCACTATCACTCACATTCCTCCACATGATTTATCGCGTGATGCCCAACCATAGCCTCGTGATACTATCCTCGTTAAAGACGCCATCGGCTACGTCAAGACAGAAGTTCCTCATGTAGGAATCCATGGTGAATTCAAGTCTAAGGACTCAAATAATACCACGCAATGAGAATTATCATGACATAATCCATGTAGTATTTTTCATAGTGGGTCAGTCCAATAACATGAACTTAACATATATTTATGTTATGAGTAACATCTTATGTTCATAACCAACAAAATGTAACATTTTCTCAGAAAACATAATAGTCTTACTTCATTATTATTCCCATAATAATGATCGACTATGGACTATTTAGAATAGTGTTCTTATGCCTTAAGGTTTTACTATCAGGTCACATATATGATGACATAAAGCGAACCCGACTATTGAGATCTGATTTTATCAAGTTAAACCACAGTTTAAATAACAAGATAAAATGACAAATGCCTCATGTATATAAACATATAATGACAATGTATATGCCACTGGGCTGGAGCATATCACTAACACTACATTCATATGGATTAGTGATTAATGTAGTTTCATTCAGTATATTCATGGATCTAATGTATACTTGCTCTACTTTTTTTGATTTATTTACATGGTGATGTTGATGACATTAGCATGCTCTTGCCGCAGGAATATAGGATCGGAGATAAAGACTCTTGGAGATCCGAGTAAAGTGACACTTGGTAAATTGGAGTAGAGATCTCGAGTTCAAGTGTGGCAATTAAGTTTAATCGTTCAAGCATTTGGAGTTTAGGGTTGATCACGGAGATCTGATAAACCCTACACACCTAGCAAGATAAGTAGAACCATACCTTAAGGATGATGTCTCGTAGGCACGATCGACACCGGTGTGAATCTATTAATATCTTAAATGATCAAGTCTATCTAGTTATAATCCATTAGTGTGGTATGGGGAGGCAAAGCCACAGTCACACATTAATTGAGTTAACAATTAGTTTAGGATCGACTTTCGTTATAGTCATAATTCCGCGGAGTTTGAGATCAGGATGTTCGAGCTTGATTAGATATTGACACACTTCTCCTTGTGGGAGCGACTGACAAGCCTTTACACTCGTAAACCGATGCGATATGCCGCGATTGTGAGCCTACATTTTACATAAATTTTACACGACCTATCTGGAGCCAATCAAGTTTTTGGCGCCATTGGAGAAGTTTTGTGTTGATATTGACAATAGCGCAATAGATATTACTGTGGATTTGTTTTCTTTATTACAAGCATTGTTCATCCAGCAGCCTGTTCACTTGCTTTTTGACGCCTCAGTTTTTTTGTTACACTTTGTTGTTTCTTCCAAATTTAACCCTTGTATTAGTTTTTTGTAGTTTCCACTGCGGCTAGGTATATAAGCTAGAGTCGAGGTTTGTAACAATGGAAATCACTTCACGTTGGTAATAGACATGGGCGGCGGTTTTTCTGCATTTGCTTCCTCCTTTCTCCAGGCTCTTTCGTTTTCTCTCATTTTCTGGTTTGTAAACCTCCTGCGAGGATGACAACTCAGAGGATGGTTGGCTAGACCTCTTCCTCCTTGAAGAGGAGGGCTATTAGGCAACGGTTTGGAGATAACTGACGGTCCTCTGTTTTTAACGTAGGCATTTATTTTCATTTATGTTCCTATCCTTCACTCTAGGTTTAAATCTCCTAGATACATCTTGATTGACAATGTTGGCAATCTTTTAGAGATTAATTGGAGGCTTATTGTTAGATTCAATGATATTCATTAGTTGCCTTCTATTTATTCTTGTAAGATGGGTGAGGAGGTAGGTTTTCATCTGGGACCGTGAATATTCGTTAAATGCAAGTTCATTTTGTATTTTCATGTGTGCGGAGTTATAGGTATTTGCGTTCACCTTCTCACCTTGGGATTCACAAAATCTCTTAAAGCATGCCCTGTAGTAATGTATTTGGCAAGCTTTTGGGTTCGGTGGATACTTTCATTAGATCGGCTGATGCCGGGATAGTTGTCACAGTAGTTATTGTGGGGTAGGGTTTTTTGAGATGTGTTTCCTCCCAAGGACATTTATGCCTAATAAAATGCTTTATCAAAGAAGGAAAATTATTAGGGTTTAGTTTTTAAAGTTAAAATGAAAGTCAGTTAGATGACTATATGTCATCCTCCCAATGAGAGAAATGAACCAGGGACCTCTCGGTGCCATGGGACCTCGAACCGGTAGTGATGCTTGAGTTCTTTTCTTATTTTCTTCATTTTATTTTTGCTTTGTAAACCATACACCTTGTTTTTACAAAATCCTTTATTTTTCATCAAACCTAAAAATCGAGTGAAATTCACCATTTTGAATCCTTTGCCAAATCATTTGTCTGAAGAAAAACCCATCACATGTTAGGCCACAGAGCCCTTTATCACGTAGTAGCTTTGCTACATCAGTAGTAGGAATCCTAGGTTATAAATTTTGTTGATTCTGAACACCTACTTGGCACAAACGAATCAAATGGCGCCGTTCTTGAGTGATTAGCGTTTGCCCTAAGTCACGAATAATGACACATTGAACACTTGTGATCCTCATCCTGAGTTATGGTGAACCTTTTTCTTGTATATATATCTTTTAGTGTTTTGGTGTGTTTAATTTTGTTTCATTTATTTGTTTTTAGCTAACTTTACCCCTTTTGGTAGAGTTGTTTTTTCCTTGTTTGGTGTTGCTTGGTTCTTCTTTGCTTGAGGGTGGTTCGATGGGTTAGAGATTGTAAATCAAAGTTGAATTTGAACCCGATGGAAGAAGCCGTCACGAACCTCCACGAGCTAGTGGGTACCTTTGTGGAAACACGAGAAGACAATCAATGCTCCTTTAAGTCGAAGAAAATTGACACTATGGAAAACAATGTAAGATAATTGATGGACTTGAAGTGAAATGGGCATAAATTTGACAACTGCGATACTCCGTTTCAAGGCTCACCCGTTTAGCGGCATGTTCACGAAGTGAATCCAAAGAAGAGTGTCGATTGACACCACGGTGGAAGGGCTTGATGCTTGACAAAGAAGAAATCTCCCGATCTTGTTTGAAGAAATTTAATGGAAAGGAAAGAAATGGAAACTAGTCACGACGAGCCATAGCTTAGTCCAGCTACACAGAAGCACCCACCGCAAAGGCCACCCCGTCACTTCACCGCCTACAAAACCTCGAGAAAGGTAGTGGCCCTTGTGACCTCTTTGAAATTACTATGAAGGTGTAATTTTAAAAATTCTCAATGATCCTTTCCTCTGCTTTTCTTCTCTAACTTGTTTATATGAAGCTGAATGGAGTGAACAAAGGTGTTGATGGAAAGCTTAAAAGTATCCTATCAAAAGCGAGCACATATCATCAAGGAGTAACACTTCCTTCTTTAACTTTCCAATCCAAGACCTATTGCGGATAATGTGACATTTGGTTGGGAAAGTTAGAGAAGAGTGGCATTTTTGTTTTTATTTTGAAGCGAAGCCCATTTTGTGATATTCGAGTGGCTTCTTCAGTTCTTTGTGAAAGATTTGTTATACTATCTGACTTACTTTTTCAAATATAGCACCATTTCATTTTTTTGTGGTTTTGCTAACTGCTAGTGGAAAATTGAAACTTTGTCTAATCCTATTGATGTTAGAGTGATGCCATGCCTAGTTGAGTGGATGATTAGTTGAATCTTTACTACTTTTGACCTTTTTCTTCCACCTTTAGCTAACCACACACAGTGCACATCAGGTTTCTTCAATAACATATGAAAAAGAAAGCGCTGCCTCCTCGCCTTGCGATAACTACCCTAGGTTCATTATTACCTTTAATAGGTTAAGGACCCCCGTAGAAGAAGAAGGCGATGTGTCTCCCGAAATAAAAGAAAAGAAAAAGAAAAGCAAAGAAGAAAATTGCAACGCTTTGCCTTGAAACAGAACACAGGTGGGGGGTTTTATGGAGAGAAGCCTTTAAAGCACGGTGCCTGGCTTGGCCCAGTTTGGGAGCCACCCAGACTTGATATTCATTACGGGTGGATGGGTGGAGTTAGGCAGTTGTAGTGCTGGAGTCACCGAAATCATTCGAAGTCAGAATTGAAACTGAAGAGTTTGTGGTCGAAAGATCCTTATGACTTGGTACACCTAAGCCTTAATTGGTTGGGGAGTCATCGGTAGATCCAGATTATGGACTTTGGTGGTCGATTCCTCGACATTGCCCTCTGACCACCAAAAGAGTTGTGCTGGAATAAGAGTGGGTCCTAATCTATTTAAGTTGGTTAGCATGCTAGGTTGTGGCAATAGCTTGGTTGAGGAGAGTGCAGTTGGTAGTTTATTGTTGAGGTGATCAAATATAAACACTTAGATTTTGGTGGAAGTCTGGTTGATTCATTGAAGGAGGCTCTTTTGATACTCGATTTTATATGGCATTCATTCTCTACCAGAGATAGTTATTGGATAAGGCTTTGATGATTCTTACTTAGGGTTAGGCATTACTCATTCACAACCTTTTTGAAATACCATTTTTGTGAGCATTATTTTGTTATCGTTTTGTATGCTCTTTCTTTCTTTCTTTCTTTCATTGCTAAGGGACTAGCAATGTGTAGGTTGGGGGGTGTGATTAGTGCCCGAAAGTCTTTATTTTGATCCTATTTATTATAGGTTTTAAGTGCTTTTTGTATGCTAATCATTTAATTAGTAGATTTGCACATTAAGGTCCCTACTATTCCTCTTGATTGCATTTTGTGTAAATTTTACCAATTTTCTTGCGAAACTAAGCGTGCCAAAATTATCGAGTCAATTCAAACACGAAGAACCCGAGTTGAACTCATCGTTGTAGATCAAATTCTAGAAGGAAAGAAGAAGCGAAGTAAAAGAAAAATGGAGCATTACGGGGAATGCTTTTACTACTTGAAACCTTGTGCATCCTACGAAACCTTGTTCATCAAACAACTGTTGCACCTTCTTTTGACGCCTCAGTTTTTTGTTACATTTTGTTGTTTCTTCCAAATTTAACCCTTGTAATAGTTTTAGTTTCAGTTTTTTTTTTTTTTTTTGTAATTTCCCTTGCTCTGAGCCGTATATAAGCTAGAGTCAAGGTTTGTAACAATCAATCACTTCACGTCGGCAATAGACATGGGCGGCAGTTTCGCCGCTGCTTCCTCCTTTCTCCCATTTTCTTTCATTTTCTCTCATTTTCTCGGTTGTCAAACACTCCTCTGAGGATGACAACTCAGAGGATGGTTGGCTAGACCTCTTCCTCCTTGAAGAGGAGGGCTATTGGGCAACAGTTTGGAGGTAACTGACGGTCCTCTGTTTTTAACGTAGGCATTTATTTTCATTTATGTTCCTATCCTTCACTCTAGGTTTAAATCTCCTAGATACATCCTTGATTTACCGGTGTTGGCAATCTTTTAAGGTTCATTGGATGCTTATTGTTAGATTCAGTGATATTCATTAGTTGTCTTCTATTTATTACTGTAAGATGGGTCCAGGAGGTAGGTTTTCACTATCTAGGACCATGAATGTTCGTTAAATGCAAGTTCTACTATTTTTCATGTATGAAGTTATGGGTATTTGCGTTCCTGCTTCTCACCTTAGGTTAAAATCTCTTAAGCATGCCCTCCTTAATGTGTATTTGGCAAGCTTTTTGGGTTATGTGGATACTTTCATTAGATCCACTGATGCCCAGTTAGTTGTCTCCTATTAGTTATTGTGGGGTAGGGTTTTTGAGATGTGTTTCCTCCCAAGGACATTTATGCTAATAAAATGCTTTCTATCAAAGGAAAATTATTAGGGTTTAGTTTGTAAGAATTAAATGAAGATCGGTTCGGAGACGTAACTATATGTCATCCTCAACACGAGGAAATGAACCCGGGACCTCTCGGTGGCCTTAGGACCTCAGGCAATTAGCCGGTAGCGAGGTTATTTTCTTATTTTTCTTCATTTTATTTTTAGCCTGTAAACCACCATACACCATTGTTTTTACCAAAATCCACTGTTTTCATCAAACCTTAAAATCCAAATTGAAATTCACCATTTTTGAATCACTGCAAATCATTTGTCTGAAGAAAGCCCATCCACATGTTCGACCACAGAGCCACTATCTGCGAGTAGCTTTGCTGTCGGTGTGAGAATCTAGGTTATAAATTTTGTTGATTAGAGACACCTACTTGGCACAACCCGAATCGGTGGCAGACATGGTATTACTGTTTCTTGAATAGATATTCAGGCTATAATCAAATCAACATATCACGAAGGACCCGAGAAAATGACATTCAAGTGTGAATTACGTTCGCATTTAGGCGAATGCCATTTGGGTTATGTAACACACCGGGCACGTTTCAGCATTGCATGATGGCTATATTCTCAAACATGGTCGAGAAAACAATTGATGTATTCATGGATGATTTCTTGGTGTTAGGGAAGTCTTTTGACAATTGTCTTGAGAACCTGAGACATGCACTAATAAGATGTGGGGAAACTAACCTTGTGTTGAACTGGGAAAAGTGCCACTTCATGGTGAAGGAAGGCATTGTACTAGGGCACCGGATCTCAAAAAGAAGAATCAAGGTAGATAAAGCAACGATTGAAACAATAGAGAAGCTACATCCCCCATCTTCAGTTAAAGGAATAAGGAGCTTTCTAGGTCATGCGGGATTCAACAAGAGATTCATAAAGGATTTTTCCAAAATAGACAAACCCTTGTCGAACCTACTTGTTCAAGGAGCACCTTTTGATTTTGATGATCAGTGTATGCAAGCGTTCTTATTTTTGAAAGAGAAATTGGTGTCAACACCTATTGTAGTAGCACCAGACTGGAATCTTCAATTTGAACTAATGTGTGATGCGAGTGACTATGCAATAGGGGCTGCACTGGGTTAGTAGAGGGAAATAACATTTCAAGTTATCTATTGTGTGAGCCGGACTTTGAATAATGCGCAACTAAACTATGGAACAACCAAAAACAAGCTTTTAGCAATTGTGTTTGTGTTTGACAAGTTCCGATCGTACTTGATTGGTAACAAGGTAATAGTGCACACCGACCATTCGGCCATAAAGTACTTGATGACTAAGAAGGAAGCAAAACTGAAACTGATAAAGGTGGGTGTTACTACTTGAAGAATTTGATCTGGAAATTCAAGATAAGAAAGGGACTGAAAATCTAGTAGCTGACCATCTTTCACGATTGGAAGGGCCGAGTAAAGAAATTCAGATCAATGATGATTTTCCCGATGAATAGCTCTTGGTGATTGGAGACATAAAGCCAGTACCTTGGTTCGCTGATTATGTGAACTACTTAGTGGCAAGAGTGCTCCCACCAGAGTTCAGTTATTAGTAGAAAAAGCGATTTTTCGCATAGTTGAAGCATTACAACTGGGAGGAGCCTATCCTGTATAAGCATTGTGTCGATCAGGTGATAAGAAGATGCGTCCTAGAGGAGGAAATGGAAAGTATATTAATTCACTGCCACACTCTAGCATGTGGGGGGCACTTTGGGGGGAATAAAATAGATGCAAAGGTACTTCAATCGGGATTGTATTAGCCCACCTTGTTCGAGGTTGCTCACTAGTTTGTGTCTACTAGTGATAAATGCCAAAGAATAGGGAGCATATCTGTGATGCCCTAATTCTCGGGGGTCGATTTTTTTTATTTTTTATTTAATTCAAATCCATCACATGAGCATATATCAACATGATTTCTTTTTCTCATATTTTTTTTTCACACATTCCTTCTATCATACTGCCTCAATAAAATTTGTATAGACAGTAAAAACCCCTAAAATATTTAACATTGCAAGGCACAAGTCAACACCCAAGTTTTGATTACAAAACTTATTATTTACATATATCAAAACTGGATATTCTATCTAGAATATTACAAAACAAGATAAAGAGGCCACAATCCGGCCTTTCACATTACAGTCTTGGACCATTATCTTCTCGATTGTACCACGGTGCCTAAAAATTATTTCCCACAGCGGGGTGTGATGCCAGTAGAAAATTTTCTACGAAATTTTACTCCCCGCTACTAAAATGCACATGCAATAGCAAACATAACGTCGATGTCATTCCCATATAAATAATGCAATCTATATGGAATATTGCGTGTCATGCATGAGATGAGATCCTCATGCCCTGACCCAGTCCCAATCGAGCTCCCTCACACTGCTTGATACCAAGGTGAAAACTTCGTCATTGGTGTTTCCTTGATGACTTAACCCATTGGACAACTCTCTAATATTCATTTGAATTTTATTAAATCTCGTTTGTTTATTTTGGGTTGTGAATTTCTGAGGTCTCACAGCAGGTTTTGCACGCCTTCCGACACTTTTGCAAACTTTCATCGCTGGATACATATGTCTTACCAAGAATAAAATTTGGGTCTTTCAATACGAAGTCTACGCCCCATCTTCACCCCTAAACACATGTGATTTATTATTATTATTGTTTTTATAGCAGTGAGTCTGATTTGGGGACGATTGTCCCATTTATGAGCTCACCACATATTCACTAAGAATGGTGAATAACCAACATCATGCACACACACCCAACTTGACCCGATGTTACCGTGCATATGAAATGCATTTATGTCATGGTACATGCAACATTTATAAATTCCAGATAATTATATTTCCTATATATAATTTCCATTCATCAGCAATTTCCATGTGAATACATCACAAGCACATATTAACATGATTTTTACACTATGTATGTTATTTATTTTCCAACAATAGCAACATAAAATGGCCCCGAATCTAGGACTAGCATAAATAGGGCACCTCGGTCCCTTCCACGGCCGTAGACCATTTTGGTTTCCATTCATCAAAAAATTATAGTAATACCGAAAAACTTAACAAAACCCAAAGATACCAGTCCCTGGATTAAAGCGAACCTCGGCCCAGTCTGGGTACGCACGAAACTAGTCCCGAACATTTCAATATTACCGATTCGAGAATCATGGAACTAAATCCACCTTGACGATTCTGACCCCAACGCCCATGCCATTAAATGGCCTTTAGGCTAGAAAATAATCCAAGTAGGAAAATTCCCTACCTCGCGGGGTTTGACGAAACTCCAAGATATTGGTACCCACGCGTAGCTCATGATGCGTGGATCGACTTTTACTCTCGGACCGTCGAGATTCGACCATCAGAATACTGGGAAAATCCCCATTTTTGTTTCTCTCTCCTTTCTCTCTCTCTCTCTATCTGATTTCTCCTCTCTCTCTTGTTTGCTTCCCTTCCTCTTTTTCTTTCCTTTTCTCCTTTTCTTTCCTTTCCTTATCCTGCCACTTCCTTATATCTTGTTTGTTCCTATCTCATTTTTCTTTTCATTTTCCATTTTCCCTTTTTCTCTTATTTTCTCATCTTTTTTTCTCTTTTCTCCTCCTTGGATGATCTAACGGTTTGGGTAAGTTAGGGTGATGGGGTAGAACTTTTATGGATAAGGGATAGGTTTGGTCTCAAAGATTATAAGGCTAGTTTAGGGTTTATATATGATGGAATTACAGTTTAGAATGAACGATTTTAGGTTTGGAAATGTTTGAGTTTGGTTTGATGCAAAACAACCTCGTGCTAATTTGTGGTTTTCTGGTTTTTCTAAGGTAGGCTAAGGCTATGCACGATTTTGGGGTTTCTTTAAGGTTAAGGATGATGGTTTCTATGGTTTCTAGGGTGAAACAAAATATATGGAAAGGTTTTGGAAGTATGGAACCAGATTTGGAAAGTTTTAAGTTGTGGTTGGAGAATTGGTTTGGAAAATTAAAAGAGAAGATGATGAGATGGGTAGAGGTTATATAGAAGGATAGTTACTTGCCCGTCCTCGAGGGTCTCACCGAGGAATGAAATTCACGAACTCACCACTCAAGGAATCCACTCAAAGATTAGAGAGCAGGGGTGTATGTCGCCACCCCGAGGAATCCACTTAGGGATGAGAAAGCGACAACTACCTTGCTCAGGGGAATCCACCCGAGAGATAAGAGGAGCAAGAGAACTCTTAAAAGATAAATCTGAAAATATTATTAAACTTGAACTAATTGTCCAAAGACATTATGAGGGTATATATAGCCTCCTTACTTTCCTAAATCAAAATAAAGAAACTCCTACTTTGACTTGAAAACAAGACTTTCTAATTTAAATAAAGCAACTCCTAAAAAAGAACTAGAAACTTCTACTTTGACTAGGAAAACAAACTTTCTAAATTAAATAAAGCAACTACTACTTTGACTTAGAGAACAAATCTTTCTAAAATAAAACAACTCCAAATAAAAATACTAACAACACTCACAATACTTGGATTTCGAAATAGATTTGGTGTCCCCAAGGTTTCACAACCTCCGAAATATGAATTTTCCATAATTAAGATCGAATTCCCAATGTATGTTGTAGAAGCTCCTGCATCATAAATGCTCTTCCCAGCTACCCTTGAGATCTAGGACGCATGCCTGTAGCATGTCTTCTAAAGTCTAGATGGTCCTCTCTAATTGAATGTCTGTTTGGGGATGAAAAGCAGTACTCATCATCAACTGTGTCCCCATGACTCATTGGAGCTCTTGAAAAATGGCTAGTAAACTTGGGATCTCGATCGATACTATAAACGGTACCCCATTACAGCCGGACTGATCTCCCTTATGTACAACTTGTAGAATTCCTCGAGTGAAAGGTCATCCACCACGGCAAAAGTGTGTGAAGCTTAGTAAGTCGATCCACTATCGCCTGTGCGTCGTGCTCGCGCGATGTTCATGGCAAGTGAGTCATAAATCCATCGTGACATGCTTTACACTTCCACTCGGCTACCTCAAGGGCTAGAAGTAATCCCAGTCTCTAATTTTCGACCTTTATAGCGACACGTTAAACATCAACGAACAAATCCCGATGTGTTTCTTCGTTTCCAATCCGATGTCACGGCTATGAAGATCGTAATTTTTTATCTTACGTGCCACTGGATGCATAACGAAAACAAAACCCCGATGGAACTTCTATGAGGATCTCTCTCCTCTCTCGAGATCTACCAATTGGGAACCACAGCCCTTTCCTATCACCCAGAAGACTACCATCGTGTGAATGGCTAGCCTTGCGTCTTTTTGTATCCTAGCGTACTTTCGGTCAACTGACCAGATAATATCTTTGTGTCCTATCCCTAGGACTCGATCACTCTCTTAGTAGGGAAGGCGTAACCACTAAACTCCCCAAAGTACCCTAAGCCTGACCCTTGTAGTGTAGCCCGAACTGTCCCATAGTCTCAAGCATCTACCACTCCCTAGATGCCACGCCAGCCAACACTCCCCATGACTTCCTGCTGAGTGCATCAGCCACCACATTTTCCTTATCGGGATGGTAATTCAAAGTGAAGTCATAGTCATCCAAATACTCCATCCACCTACATTGCCGTTAAGGTCCTGTTGTGTAAAAATGTACTTCAGACTCTTGTCTGCAAACACCTTGAATTGCTTATCGTATAGATAGTGTTGCCAAATCTTCAAGGCAAAGACAATGGCCTCCAGCTCCATGTCATGTGTGGGGTAACTCTGTTCGTGGTTCTTTAATTACCGAGAACCATAAGCCACTACCCTCCTGGACTGCATCAAAACACATCCAAGTTCGTTCTTAGAGGCATCACAATACACTGTGTACCTCTGTCCCCTTTCTGGAACTATCATAATAAGAGCTGAAGTAAGCCTTCTCTTCAACTCCTGGAATGCCTTCTCACACGAGTCATTCCACTAAAACTTGATGTAACACCCCGAAATACACCTTAGTCGTTTTTAAACATTATTAGGGTATATTATGAGTGCATTTTGAAATTGTTCACAATTATTATTTTTCTAAGTGAGAAAATTTCGAAACCTGGAATTTGTACAAGATACAAGGGTAAAAGTGGAATTTTTCAAAACAGGATATAAAAGTCATAAGATAATAAGATTATATGCCAAAGTGGAATAATGGGAAGTTGTGGTGCAAATAGAAGGGAATTTGAGGACCAAAGTGCAATAAAAGGAAAATTAGAAATCAAATGGGATAAGACCAAGTTGGTCTCTCATTTTGGGAGAGCAAAAACGTGAAGAAGAAGAGAGGAGAAAAGAAGAAGTAGAGGAAGAAGAAGAAGAAGAAGAGGAAATGTAAGGAATGTTATGGTTTTGTATGGAAACTATTTGTGTATGGATAAATATGGATGGCTATGAATTTGTAGGGATTTGTATAGGTTGGTATGGACTTTTGTATGGAGATTAGTTGTTTCATTTCTAGGGTTTAGTTAGGAATTCATCCTAACCCTAGATTTGTTGAAAGTTGGGTTGGTAAGACCCTAGTTTGTATAAGATGAGTATGGAATCCTCCATTTGAGGATGGATTCTTAGATTATGAGGTATGGATACCTATTTGGGTGTTAGGAAGTTAACCTAATTCACAAGTATTTACTTTGGGTTTGGAAAAACCCTATTTAATCTCTATGTTTGGTTTTGGTTGGGTTAGAACACACTTGGAAGATGTTTTTTTGAAGAGTATGAGTTTTCTTTTGTTTTTTGGTTGGTTTTCTAGAAAAATGGATGAAATCAGCAAAATCTGGAAATTTTCAGCGGCGTAGGGACCCCATGCCGCATCATAGGTCCACGCCACGACATGGCATGGCTACGCCATGGCGTGGCGAAGGGAAGGCTTTGGGCGGCCTCAGTGCGCCGCGACCGTGCGGTGCTACACCCCTTGACGTAGCTCTTTATTCACAAGCGTGTAGATTTTTATGTTTTGTTTTGTTTTTCTATTCCGTTATTCCGATGACTTGTTTATTGGACTAATGAGGACCCTATAAGTGTATGAAAGGGTCTATACATGTTTGTAAGGTAAAGGAATAGAAAAATTAGACCGTACCTCACCTAAGACTTAATGCCCTTATGATAAGATAGTAAGTTCCTGAACACATATAATTGTAGGACTGCCTAAGATTGGATATGGAATGACATGACACCTCTGTTACATGGGCAGGCACGTATAGTACTTCAGTACTCTCTGAGTAGTGTGATGGCACTCGGCTAGATGCTTCGGCATTTAGTGCCGGTACTCACGATTTAGTATTACGGTACTCTTTGATTAGTGCCCGGTACTCGATTAGTATTCTGGTACTCTTTGATGATTAATTGCCCGGTACTCTACGATTAGATGCAACGACACTCTGTCGATGCCCGGCACTCTGCTTTGTGCTCGACACCTCGATCTTGTCTGCGTGCAACCAGTACTTATTTGTCTTTGTGTCTACTCATTTCTTATTCTTGAGTCTAGGTAGTCAAATAGTTGCTATGATGAACTTTGAATGACAAATAGAGTAAAGTAATGTATATCGTTCACGCTCTAAATGTACTATGGGTACCTGCGTACAATATAGGTGCATTAGTACCTATAGTACCTCCGTACAAGTATAAACTCATCCTTCTATGGGAGATATGAACAAGTATAAAGTGCGCTATAAGTACAGAGTATATGTATAAGTTTGTTTTATGAATTCATAGAAAAATTCTGATATTTGCTCTTTGTATATCTTATTGTTATATACTTCTTGTAAATGAGTATTAGTGCATGTGTATCGTATAAGTCATATGTTTCCTACTAGGCTGAAACAACTTTATGGGTTTTAATCCAATGAGGTATAGAGGAGGATGCCTGCGATATTCCGCATATTGTTGGGCCAAGACACTTGTAGGGATCCATCACCTGTAGGTTTTACACTCTGATTATGTAAATGTAAATGTACAGTTCTTTGTATATGTATATGTAAATGGGACTTAGGGTGCATATGTATTGACCTTTGTAAACCCCACTACGGTGAGAGTAGTTTTTATTTTGTATCATTTGTATATGATATTTTGATTGATTATAAGACTTGGGCCCGCAATGTAAAAGAAGTCGGTCAATCGTTTCTCACCCACACCACCTTAGGTTCTCTAGGCGGGGTTGGGGGTGTGACACTTAACCTCATTCCGAGTCAATCTCGTCATAGGTGCTGCTAATCGGAAGAAGTCCTCAATGGAAAAACTACACGTAGTACTCTTCCAATCAGCGCATACCTCAAAGACTAACTTGGTCTCTCTAACTCTGCTTGCCTCGACCTTCTCGGGTCCACGGACCTCGAAGTCGACACCATGCACAGGAATTTCACCTCAATAAGCTAAAATTCACACTTATTGAATATGGCATACAACTATGGTCTCTCAAGGTCTGGAGAACAATCATCAAGTGACTCTCATGCTCCTCATACTTGAGTAGATCAAGATGTCATCAATGAAGACCGGCGAACCGATACGGTAAATTTCGACACCCACGTGCATGAATCCATGAATGCCGCTTCGTGTCGATCAATTCGAATGGCATCATTGTGAACTAAAAATGCCCATATCACGTTCTAAACACAGTCTTAGGGATATCTGCCTCCCTAAACCTCAACTAATGGTAACTGGTGCGGTGATCTATCTTAGAGCAAACCCGCGCCCCTCTCAACTGATCAAATAAATCATCAATCCTCAACAAAGGGTACCTATTCTTGATAGTAACCCTATTCAACTGTTGGAAGTCTATGCATAGCCAAAGAGTCTTGTCCTTCTTCTTGGCAAACAGCATCGGAGCGCCCCAAGGTGAAGTGCTCAGTCTAATAAAACCCTTGTCCAACAGTTCTTGTAATTGGACCTTGAGTTCTTTCAACTCAGCAAGCTCCATTCTATGCAAAGTCATAGAAATAGGCAGTGTACTAGGGTGCAACGCAATAGTGAAGTCTACATCCATATGCGGAGGTAATCCTGGTAGTTCATCCAAAAAATGTCCTCATACTCACAAACGGCTCGAGGTAGACCCAACTCTTGTCTCACCTCGTCCTCAGTGGGCTTGCTAGCCTGCCGGTAAGCGCCCTTGCCATCTGGGTCATTTTGACTTAGGGTAGAGCATCATGCTTATCCCCCTGAAACACAAAAATACCATATGGTGTGTAGGCAGTAACCCTCTTGCGATCACAATCAATGACGACTCGGTGTGCCTTCAACGATTAGCATCGGGGACGACATCGAACTACGACATGTCCACGGCCCTAAAGGTCCATGGTGAGTAGAATCCCTAAGATCTCTAACTCACAACCTCGACATATCTAATTAACCCTCACCCTGGCTCCTAGGGGAGAACTCACATGCAGTGGTTCTTCCAAGGTTTCTCGGGCCCAAATACTTCCACTTGCCTTTGCGCCCAAAATACCACGGAATTTTTATGGCAATTTTATTATATATTATTCGAGGGTATAGATTGGAAACCAAACTTGGGTTTTTCGAGGGAAAGGCGATAAATTGACAAATTGTGAAATGTAAATTAAAAGTGTGAGCATATGATTTAATATTATATGCTAAAATGAGAAAATTGATCGAACAGAAAATAACCCAGTGAAAAATGGCAAATGTGGAAATTTGTAAAATGAGGAGCTTTAAGGGTTAGTTGTTATAAAGAATAAAATGTCTAAGTGGTGCATGATGAAATGAATGGCCAAAGTGGAATAATAGGAGACTTAAAAGAAATAATAGTTTTGAACCAAGCATGGCTGCAAGAGAATAAGTGACTAGTGACCAAAAGAAGATGGAAAATGAGAAAGTATAATAAATTGTGTAGGCGAACAAGGCCTTACACTTAAAGAGGTGCAAAGGCTAAAAATGTGAGGTCTTGGAAAACAATTTTTTTGAGCCATCAGTTTTGGAGAAAGAAAAAGAGGAGAAAAAGGGAAGGAGCTAGGGTTTCAAGAGATTAAGCTTTGGTGTGATTCTTTTCCACTTTTTGCTTCTAAAAGATCAAACAGCCTACAAGAGAATGATTTGAAGAGATAAGGTAAGAAAAATCAAGCCCTAACTACCTCTTTTATGATTTTAATTTTAGGGAAAAAGCCCTAACTTAAGAGAAGAAGTTTTCATTGATTCTAAACCACTTTTGGAGTTGTTTTGAGTGGATTCCATGGTGGATTTTTGATATGGGACGAATTGGAGAAGATTTGTGGAAGAAAATGAGTGAAAATGCCCGAAAATCAAGCATTTCTGGGCAAAACCAGTAGATTAGTACAGAGTACTAATTTAGTGGTACGGTACACGAGATCTGATAAGTAGTACGGTACAGTCAAATGAATGCGGTACCGGTAGCGATGGACAACTAATGGTACCGGTCAAAGTAGTACGGTACCACTCTAAGCTCTCATTTGCCTGTTTTGCATGTTTTACTTGCCCAGTTAAGTCCAAATATTCATGCATAGGTGTTAGGACCTAAATGATTAATGGGGGGTTCAAATAAGGGTAGAAATAAGTGAAAAGCGTCTTTGTACCTACGCCGCCAAAGGCCCGAAAAGAGCATCTTGAGCAGACTTAGTGTCTTAACCTAGGCTGATGCAACGTGTAATTCACTAAAGATTGTTTAACAATTGTTTATCATTAGGCGTGAATGTTATTGACTAGGGGCCAGTGATGATCACTAACCTAGGGCCGAGATCGAAGAAGAAGGAAGCTAAGATGAAACTGACTTGGTTTGTTCTACGACTCTATTCTTATTTCAAGTATTTTTGGTAGTTTACAATGACATAAAATGGCTATGAATAGAGTATACCATGAAGTAAGTCAGCGATTGACTAATATCTTTTGAAAGATGAAGTGAATATGGAATTGAGATGATATTTTGAAAATGCATTCAGTGTGAATGATTGATGGGATGGTTATTAGCGAGGTCCATTCATGGAGGTTCAGGCCGATATGAATGGAACATGACAGGTGCGATCACATAAATCTGAAGCTTAAGTGTTGATACCACGCCCAGTGGGGTTCTTTTAAGTATCATCTATCAGCGGTGAAACGTTGAAGAAATGACCATGGCAGGGATGAGCCAAATTGGCATCGTCAACTGATGGTAATGGCATTAAATGATACTTACATGTATCAGTTTTGCCAGCGGCATCCAGTGATGGGGTGGGTGTATTAAATGTGTAAGCACATTACAAATGATAATAAGGCGGGATTCATCAAAGCCGAATCGGCTCCCGAAATGTGAATTGAATAGTCGAGGTGGAAATAACCAACATTGTGAGTGTAAATCAGAGATTTTTATGTATATGCTTAAATCATAAATTGAATTTAATGAAATAGATTTGTTGCATTGAAAAGGCATGTTGTGATATATTAAATGATTTGGAAATTGAAAGCATGTGAATGAATAGCATGAGTATGTAGTGATATAATAGGCAAGGTTTAATGTTAATGCATGCCAAGTTAAATTGAATATTGAAATAGAGCGCTTATAGAACCACTAAGCATAGAAAATGCCCAATGCATAGTTTATCTATGCGCGGAGTTACGAGTAGACGGGGAAGAGAAGACAAGATCGTAGGCCTTGGGAGTGTAGAGAGTACGGCGTATAAGTATATACTCCGTCATTTGCATATCATCTCTTTTGAACAAGTGGTATTTTGTAAACAAAAGGGTTAAACCCTGAAACTTGATTTTGTATATCATTTTGAAAAGGCATGAATGCCTTCTTTGTAAATGTATTTTTTGTTTTATAAACACCTAATTGCATTTGAAATTGTAAATGATTATGGCCTTGGCCCAGAGCCCGCTTATAGCGAAATGACATAAGAAAATGTTTGTTAAGATAAATGAAAGCGTCGAGATGCGTAGAGCTCCGGTTGAGATCCGCCATTTTAGTGAAATTTGGGGATTAGTCGCGACATTTTTGAAAAAATAAAATTTAATAACATGAAAAATAAAAAGAAATAAACGGGCGTCCCCGCGGTTTCGGTTCGGACTTGCCAATCGGGTCGGACCGGGCTCGGGGGACGTTACAGCCTCCTGGATGTTTCGTGCATCGTCCACCTCCCTCTCAATGGTCATAGCTGTCTTGACCCTCAAGTCCAAGTCTTACAGGAGAAGTCTTACAATTTTACCTTGGATGGACAATTTTAGACCATCCTCAACTTCCTCACTTTGGCCATGTCTATAGCCACATAATCATCAGTGAAACAAGCTAATTCATTGAACTTAGCCATGTATTAAAGCACTGTCATCATCCCTTGTTTCAGTTCTAGGAACTCCCGAGCTTTTGCATGTCGGGCAGAAGCCGTGATCAAGTTTAAACTTTGCGATTTCTCTCTTGTCTAACTAGTAACGCATGTGCTAACCACTAATAGACCTCAACATTCCAAACCATCCCATTCATTCTTTTTTCGAACCCTCAAGGTTATGTTTTCTAACCTTAGTGTTCTTTTTTTTTTTCCATATACATTTTACCATGTATATAATTCACATAACACATAACATATAATCATGTAGCAAATTAGGGCACAAAACATGAATTGCACAATGAATGCAATGGCCTAGACCCATGCTCATCAAGCCCTAAGTAATCGTATACTATGCTCTGATACCAAGCTACGAAGCCCCAAAATCTGGGGGTCCGTTGATCACCTATCAACTCGTGGAATGCCTGTGGATGTCGTGTAACTCAATACCACACTGTTGAGTCCCACTTACCGAGATCCATAATTTAACAAAAATGGACAGAGTCTCCTTTGTACAGAACCTCTATCGAAACCCGGCACATCTGATATACGATAACGTAACCCACATTCAGGAATGATATAACATAATGACCGCACCATGTCCATTCATGGTAAAAACGACTAAGATTCATTTATCCATTCTAATAGTAAAAACATGCAAAGATGTTTTAAAAACATTTCATATGAGTTCGATTACAACTCTTTTACATAAAGGTACATGCAAAAACTAGTTTGCTCCAAAAAATATTACAAAAACAATTATAAAAGCCACAAGTAAGCTTTCTTCACCCTTGCGGCCCTGAATGTGAGCCTTCCATCGGCGTATATCCTGCACTTGAAATGTTTTCCCCATATAGGGTGAGCCACGCCCAGTAGTGTAATTCCTACATAGGCTACTCCCCACCTAAGTGCACATGCAATGTTCACACTTGACAATTCATATTCACATCAACATTCCAAGTAGAGATATCTGAGTCGGGTTGGAATTCTACATGCCATGCTATGAAATGAGATGAAACTCACTCATACACCATACCTCGAGTCTTTACCGACTCCCCTCACACAATTCAATGCCAATGTGTAATAAAATCCGTCATTGGCGAATTTCATCCAATTATCACTTTATAAACAAAACTCATGTGTCTTTCCGAGTAGCGGATTTTGGAGTCTCATTGTAGGCTCTGCATGCCTACTACACTTTCTAGACTTTCACTGTTGGAGTGTATGAACCAGTAACCAGGTCTTTCACCCGAGGGAGTGTCTAGCCCTTCTTGCTATTACTCGACACAAGTTTTGTAAAACCCGGATAAATTTGAACTTTTCCAAAAAAATGGGGCAAACAGGTTGAACTTGCCGCTACGATATAGGTTGAAAACCTCAAATTTTTCTAGATCTTGGATGACAAAACGAACCTCACCGTTGACTTCGTCTCATGAAATCTAGTTACCTATGCGAATTTTGTTGAATTCCAAGACAGTCATAATTTCATGTTTTTCGAGGCAATGAGTGTCGGGTGACACATGGCAAGGCATGGAAAGGCCCAATGCATGTGTGACACATGGAAATCCATGTGTCACAAGGCATGCAAAGGAAAATGCATGTGTGACACATGGAAAACCATGTGTCCACATGCATGCCAATGGGCATGCCTATAAAATGGGAGGAAATCGATCAGTGCGGGGTGAGGCGGCGTGGGAGTGAGAAGTGGGGGAAATGGGGGGGAGGGCCGATGAGTGGGTGGGAGTTGATCCAGCCTGCCTGGGATGGGGTCTCTTCCCTGCTTTGGTTTACTTCTAGCCTTTGGGCTATTGTTTTGGGCTGATTTTGGAACCGTGTTGTGCCATGTTAATGGCATGGAATTGGTTTATAGCCGGTTTAAAGAGCCGCTTTCGAAGCGAATTTGGGTTGAAAATTTGAATTTACGGGAGTTGCCAAAATGATCATGCAACCCTCGAGCACGCTATTGCATGGATTAGTGAAATAATGTGGCTCATGTTGTACTTCAACTTTGGACGACCATATCTTTCTCGTCCGAACTCCGATTCGTGAGTTCTCTATGAAAAGCTCTTTGAGTCTAGAATCTAGCCATATTACAGTGATTGGCATTTGGTGCTCACATCATTGCCAAAATTTTGATCATAACACCAAGTGTACTAATTGCATGGCATGACATGCTTGTTTGATGAGGAATATATTTGTGCTTATGTATTAATATATTGACATGTGATGAATTGTATGTGTAGACATAGCCATTACATGGCATGTTGTAGGCTATTTTGTGGACATGTTATGTTGTAATTTAGCCTAGAGGATAAAGTACTTCATTACTTGACTAAGTAATGATTTGTAAGTGATGTTGATATATGCTTGTGTGATACATTGACATGAATGAGTTAATGTAGGAAAATTATATGCATGTTTGATATAATTGCCCAGGATGCATTGGTGATATGCATGTTTGATAAAATTGTCCATATAACATTCTTCATATATGTGACATGATGAATAAGCGATGTCGCCATTGCATATGCGAGGGACATCGCATTGAATGGGTGTAAGTGCATAGTGCCATCACACACCATCCTTAGTGGATGATGAGTGGGCTCGATACGTTGAACGAAGTTCAACGGAGTTCTGCTATTTGCAAAGTAGGAAATAATGTCATCACATACCATCTTTGGTGATTGATAAGTGGGATGTGTACTTTTGAATGACTTTCAGCAGAGTTCCACTGTTCGTAGAGCATGAAAACTTGTGTCGGGTAGTAGCACAGATGGATAGATACCCCCTCGGGTGAAAGCCCCAGTCTTTGTGGTTATACATATGTCCAACGGTGAAAGCTTGTGAATGTGTAGGAAGGCATGCGAAGCCTGAGGTGAGACCCCGAAAATTTGCCTACCCATTGATTCGCGTGGTTTTGCAGTAGGGTATGCCGAAATCAACAAAATTTATAACCTAATTCCTTCTACTACCGTAGTATAGCTACTGCAGTAAAATGGCTCTAGAGTCGAAAACAGGGATGGGTTTTCTTCGCACAAATGACTTGCAGTTAAGTCCAAAATGGTTAATTTGGTTTGGATTTTGGGTTTTTGTAAAAATAGTGAGTTTGATGGTTGAAAACTAGAAATAAACCGGAGAAAAATATAAAAGAAAACTCCTTGATGTCGAGGCTATTGGTTGGCTCCTCGTTGGCGGGGTCTCGGGTCCCTTTCCTCGCATTAGGGAGGGGATGACCTATAATCATTTCACGAGAATCGGGGATCTTCATTGGCTATAAAACTTATCTAATAATTTTCCTTTCTGAAATATAGCATTTATTGAACATAAATGTTTTGGACGTGAAAAATTTATCTCCTTGATCTACCCTCTGATGGCACAAATAAATGACAACTAGCAGAGATCTCGGTGGATCTACTTGATAAGCATCCATTGAACACACAAAAGGTGCGAGTACTGGTTAATCAAGGTAAATCTAAGGGATTTAATCCTAGAGTGAGAGATAGAAACATAAATGATAATAAATGCTTGCGTTAAAAGCATGAAAACCAACAGTTTACCTCAGATTCAAAGCCCAATAGCCCTCCTCTTCAAGGATAAAGGGGTTGTAGTATCCAGCAGGTTGTCATCCTGAGGGTGTTTGACTAGCCCAGAAAAGTGAAAAAATGAGAGAAAAGCAAAGAATTAAGAAAACTCCCACCCAGTCTCTATATTAATGATGCAGAATGGAAAAGATGATCTCTCTATACAAAGTCTTGCCTTATATATACCCAGAGAAGAGCAAAATTACAAAAATACATGAACTACCATTATTACATGAAGGGTAGTTTAGGAAAAATCACAAAAAGAGGTCAAAACGGGGGTCAAATGGTTAAAGGTGGAGAGCAGGTTGCAAAAAGTTGCAACCTGCGAAATTTCGCAGGTTGCAAAATTTTTCGCAATCCTACAAAATTTTCTGATTGCCTTTTTTTTTTCTTCTGACTTACCTTCCATCTCCTCTAGTTTTGATCTGCAATCTGAGAAGTTCAACTTCCCGAGATTCACAGTAGCAGGTTGACTCAATAATTTTGGCATAGCTTGCAAAAACTACAAAAATAACCACAAAATGCGATCAGTAGTATAACCGAGACCTTAATGTGCAAATCGGGTTAATTAAGTTGATTAGTGCACAAAAAGTGCTCAAAACCCCTAATAACAGGGTTCAAAATAACATTATTTGGGCACTAATCACTCCCCCCAACCTACACATTGCTAGTCCCTTAGCAATGAAAGAAAGAAAGAGCAACAAAACAATAACAAAATTATGTTCTCAAAAGTAGTATTTCAAAAAGTATGTGGATGAAATGTGCTAACCCTCGTAGAATCAAGAGCCACATGATATACATCTCGAGAGAGTGAATGGCCTTCACAAAAATTCAACATCAAAAGAGTTTCCTTCTTTATAGAATCAACCTAGAACTTCCACTACAATCTAAGTGTTTATATGATTAGTTTTCAACAATAAACTTCCAAATTGCACTATAATAACCCCTCCACAGGCTTTACCAAAGTCTAAGTGTTTATATGATTAATTTTCAGCAATAAAGCTGCTAAACTACCTCTCCCCCACAAACCAAGCTATTTGCCACAACCTAGTATACTAACCGACCTAAATAGGTCAGGACCCACTCTTATTCCACAATTGATTTTGTGTTGCAAGGGTGCAATGCTGAGGAATTGACCGCTGAGAATCCGTGGCTGGGACCCCCCAGTAAGCTATTGCCACAACCTAGTATACTAACCGACCTAAATAGGTCAGGACCCACTCTTATTCCACAATTCATTTTGTGTTGCAAGGTTGCAATGCTGAGGAATTGACTTCACAAAGTCCGCTGGCAGGATCCACAGGTGACTCCCATTGATTAAGTCTTAGGGCTTCAAAGTCATGGGATTTTCAACCACTAACTCTTCAGGTTTCACCCCAGACTCCAAATGATTTTGAAACTCTAGCACCTACAACTTGCTAAAATCCGCCTATTCACCCGTGTAGTAAGCACTAAGTTGAGCCGAACCCGGTTGGCATAGGGCCTTAGGGTTTAAAGACTTTCGCCGTATACCCCTCGGATAGTGCTCGGTTTCAAGCCAGCGTTGCAATTTTTCTTTTCTTTTTTTTTTTCTTTTCTTTTTTCTTTTTCTTTTTCACTTCTTTTTATTTTGGAAGGCTGTTAAACCTTCTTTCATAGGGGTCCTTAACCTATTAAGGTGGTCAACAACTAAAGTCGCTTTGCAAGACTTAGGAGATTTAGACGGTTTTTCATCTTTATTTGAAACCTGATATTGCCTGAGTGTGTGGTTAGCTAGAGGTGGAAGAAAAAGGTCGAAAGCAATAAGAATTCAACTGATCATCCACTCAATTAGGCATAAAACTAATCTAACATCAATAGAATTGAACAATGTTCAACTTTTCAAACCGCAAATTAGGCAAAGCACAAAAAAAATGGGTGTAATTTTTGAAACTACAAGTGTAAGCTATATGATATGTATAAAAAGAGATATGGCTATATTTTCGGCTTTACAAAAAGAAACTAATAGCTTCACAACCAAAACAAACAACAAGCCACTGAACAAAACAAAATAGACTTGCACTCCAAATGGCGTAAAAACTATAAATGCATAAAAAGCCACTTTCTTCGCTAACTCTCTTTGCGACAGAACTTCACATTGTCCTTAATGGGGCTTGGATTGGAAAGTTAGAGAAGGAAGTGCCCTCCTGGAGTGGTGAGCAAGCGGGTGGGATGCTCATCCCTCTACCTAGAGCGGGCGAGGGAGGCTGTGTGAGTGGAGGGATAATCTGCTATTCAGCTAGCATCGATGAAATTTGTAAATTTGCTAGGTGGGTGGCTCTTTGTTTGGATGATGATCTAAAAGAGGGCTGGTGGAATGCGGTGGAGAGATAAGAGGTAAGACGGGTGACTCGAGATGCATGAGGATGGCATGGTTCTGTACAATGGAGATCTCTATGCATGTCATCCTCTCAACTATAGCTGTGTGGGCGGCCCTTGAGTATCTTTGACATGGTTGAGGTGCGGCGGACTACATCAAAATAGTGAAATCTCGAAGGTGGATATGGAGATATGCACTGCGGTGGTGGCGATATACTAGGAATCCTAGCCGGCTGTAGGAATTTGAGCCCTTTGGAGTGCAGGAGGATCTTGTGATGTAGGTAATGGAGCCAGTGATTGCTTCGAGGGGCTGCGGGTGGTGATCTAGGGCTCCTGCGCCCATCCTCTACCGGGATGGTCATTTTGCTATGTCCTCAGCTGAGATCCACGAGGTGAGTCTGACGCGGGGCAAAGTTGCTAATTTTCAGCATTAAGAATGGCTCGCAATATTAGGCCCTCTGTCCAGGCTCGACGGGAAAGCCCAATGCCACAACACACACGGCATAGTAGCCTCGGGAGCAGGGAGGTGTGGACTGAGAAAGCTTCCAGGTCGGGGTTCACGTGGTGGACACTTGTCCTCAAGAGGGTGGACAAGGAGGTCATGAAAGCTCAACGAGTGAACGAAGCCTGGATATAAGATATAGAGGCCTCACAAATAGCTCCTCATTTGTGGGGATCATGTTGGTGGGAAGAGGATGGACCTCGATCATATGGTCAATAAGGAACTTATACTAAAGGGAGGCACAGATGAAAAGAGGATGAATCCTCTTGTTGTGTCTGGATAATGGTGACATATCTGGGGCTGGGGTGGGGCCTCGGGTCTATGATCCCGGCCGAGTTGGCTAAGGCTGATTGGGAAGTTAGATGTAGCTGCTGATATGACACGAAGTGTCCCCTCAAACATCAATGGGAGAGAGTGGAGCGAGTAGGATGAGGACTAGCACGGATGTGTCATGAGTATTGTGGGACTGTTTGACCACCTGGGGTTGGCGGCGCGGGATCATAAAGGCTCAGGAGTCTGCATTGCTGAAGCCTCATGGAATCTAAATTGCTGTGTGGGGTCATGATGGAAGATGGGACTCCCGGATAATAGAGCTTGAGGGGCTGATATAGGGAAGTTGGTAGATGCCCCTAAACGGGTGGTAGTGAGGCTCTTGGGTTCTCAAAGCGTATGACTTTTTCTCGGGCCAGAGGGTCAGCGCCTTCACTGGAGTGGGGCTCTGGGATGGCCGTGGGTGAGGAGGATGTGGAGGGTAGGCTGACCATGTTATAGCGGGGGCGGGAGCAATAGGAACAGGGGCATGAAAGTAGCCGGCGGCTGGTGGGAGCGGTCTTTGACTGCGATGGCGGCCAGTCTTGGCGGGGGCTATGGGGCTGGTAGGGAGGCGTTTGTGGCATCGGCGGGGTGGAGGAAGAAACACTGGGACTGGGAGGCTGCCTCGCTGACTCTTGGCCCGTGTGTGGATGTTTGGAGGGAGATGGAGAGGTTGGGAGGATTTGCAAGAGCCATGAGGCTACTTGAAATTTTTGCACCTAAAATTTCAACCCTAAACTCATGACTCACATATACCCACTCTGAAATAGAATTTTGAAAAAATTATGAGAATGTGCATATGAAAATGAGAGAAAAATTACAAAAGAAATACTAAACTAAGATTAGGAAATTATGTAAAATTAAAAATAAAACTTAAAGTAAGAGAAACAAAAATTCAATGAAATTTGGAGTGGTTTGAGTCTCTACAGAAATACACCAGCTTTCGGATAGTCTTTCTGTTCAGGAGGATCGAAGGGGATCTCCTCCTTGTCTGGCTGTCAATTTCTCTTGGGCTTTGTGCATACAGTGACATAGACCACCACTGCTATCTTGATTGAGTAGGCTCCACTAAATCATTAAGATGAACTTAGTGAATGATGAATGGACCAGTCCATCTTCGGCGAGCTTACTGGGAAGGGGTGGAGCGAATCATACAACAATGCGCGGTCATTAGCGGTGGCGGATATGTTTGTTCGCTGCCGACATAGCTGGTACTCTTTTTCGTTTTGGGTTCAGGGGCGGGCAGCTGTTTCTCGTTCTTCAGTTCACTGGATCAGGGTTGCTTTTTTGGCAAGGTACAACAACTGAATGGTTAGGCGCGGTATTTTGGCGCCTGTTCTGAATGTTCTGGCGGTGACGTGCCGCGCCATAACTAAGCGTCTGTGACATTCCAAAGAATGGTCTTGAAGGCTGTGCAGCCTTTGGGGCTCAATGGTATAAGAGACCAGTCTTTCCTATTGGGTTCTGGCACCTCATCGATATAGTCTTGATTTCTGGTGGCGAGCTCGACTTGACAGTACGAGGGATGGTGCAGGGTGGCCACTTTATGCTTGACACCATATTTAGTTAGGATTCTCAAAGGTTTGTTGCAAAGTGTGAACCTCCATCACTAATTATGTGGGGACCACAAATCTTTAAAATATGTTTCCTTGAGAATTTTAATACCACCTTGTGAAGTGCGCTACTCTGCATGGAACTGTGACCAGCCAGACACATAGTCAACCCCACCAATATGTATATGTATCAAGGGAAACCAAGAAAATGGCCCCATAAAAGTGATGCCCCAAACATCGAATAAATTTACTACTAAAATTGGGTTTAGGGGCATCGTGACGGCAGATCTTCTAGTCTTTGGCATTTGTATGCACAACATCGTTGTAGGCATCCTTAAGAGAAGAAGGCTAATAGAACCGTAGTCGAACCTCATGGCAGTTTTCTAGGAAGCAAAATGACCTCCACATGCACTCTCATGGCAGTGATTGAGTATCCCTTACTGTTCTTCCTCAGGCACACATCTTCTAATTATCTGAT
Organism: Tetrastigma voinierianum; assembly: GCA_016808115.1. NCBI lineage: Eukaryota > Viridiplantae > Streptophyta > Magnoliopsida > Vitales > Vitaceae > Tetrastigma > Tetrastigma voinierianum. The sequence continues at coordinate 457,953 of JAEQBH010001841.1, read as the reverse complement.
CAGCACAATATTTGAACAAGAATGGCTCTTCCCAACAATAGGAATGAATCTTTGCAAAGAAGAACTTCTTGTCCTGTGCTTTCCAGTCAACTAGTATTTCTCCTGTTGCTAAGAAATTGGCGATGTGAGCATACCATGGGAACTCTCTACTAGCAGGGGACTCTCGAAACTCGTCATTGATTGGAGGGTTGTGAGTGTTGTGTGCTATTGTTAGTCGCGAGAGATGATCTACAACAACATTCTCCACTCCCTTTTTGTCTTTGATCTGCAGGTTGAATTCTTGGAGAAGGAGGACCCATCTAATGAGTCTAGCCTTGGCATCTTTCTTGGTAAGGAGGTACTTCAAAGCTGAATGATCTGTGAAAATTATATGATGTCGGACCCCCGCCCAGTATACGCAGTATCCAAGGCATAGACCGCATAACAATTTCTTTCTCTGTGGTAGTGTAGTTCCCACATTGCCTTATTTGAAGTTTGCTTGCATAGTAGAGCCACATAAGGTTTCCATCTTCCTCTCACGCCCGAGAACTACTCCGATGTGAGATCACTTGCGTCCACGCGTAACCTCAGGTAGCGCCGGGTTGGGAATTTCGCTATTGGTGCAGTGGTCAAGTGGGTTTTGAGCTCCTCAAAGCTCCTTTGGTAGTCCACATCCCATGCAAATTTGGCATCTTTTTCCAGCAGCTTGTAAAAAGGCTTTGCAATCTTCGAAAAGTCTTTGATGAACCTTGGTGAAGCTGCGTGTCTGAGGAATTGTCCTCACCGGTTTGACGCTTTGTGGGAAGGTTCGAAATTGGCTAATTTTGCCTTGTCAACCTCAATTCCCCTTTTAGATATGATATGTCCCATCACAATCCCTTTGTTGACCATAAAATGGCCTTTTTCCCAGTTCAGCACCAAATTTTTCTCAATGCACCTGTGCAGGGCAGTTTCAAGGTTGATCAAGCATTCTTCAAAACTACCCCCATATACTGTGATGTCATCCATGTAGACCTCCATAATGTGCTCCACCAAATCATTGAAAATACTGAGCATGCATCCCTGGAATGTGGCAGGGGCATTGCATAGGCCGAAGGGCATTCTTCTGTAAGCATAAGTCTCAAATGGACAGGTGAAGTTAGTCTTCTCTTGGTCTTTTCTTGTCACTTCATTCAGTCTCCTGTAATCAATACATACCCTCCAACCTGTGGTAAGGCAAGTGGGCACCTCCTCTCCCTTCTCATTGTGCACAATGGTCACCCCAGACTTCTTGGGAACAACTTGGGTTGGACTCACCTAAGTCATCGGATGCTTAGGCAATGATGCCATTTTACTATGCAATTTTAGAACTTACACTTGCATTACTACTTCCTGCATGTGAGGATTCAATCTTCTCTAGGGCTGCTTGACTGATCTTGCATCTTCTTCCAAATAGATGTGGTGTGTGCAAACCAAAGAGCTAATTCCCTTCAAATAAGAGATTTTCCACCCTATAGCCTGCTTGTTCTCCCTGAGGATGTCCAATAGACTGTTTTCCTGTGAAGCATTGAGTAGGGAGGAAATAATAACTGGACATTGCTCATTTTCTTCTAAGTATGCATACTTTAATTCCACAGGCAAGGGTTTGAGATCCAACTTTTGAGGCTCACTGGTTCTTTCCTCAATCAGTAAAGGTAGAATTTCTTCCTTTTTTCTCCATGGCCCATGTCTGAAACACATTTCACGGTTTCACGCAATTCTTGAGACCGTCGACGGCTCCTCAATGACACATCATGTTGCTGCTGTTACTCAGCATGTTCTTCCAAAATAGTGTCAATTAATCAAACCTCCTCTGGACCCTCTTCCTCTACATGCATATGCTTTTTGCTCAAATGGAAAATGTTGAGCTTCAAAGTCATATTTTCGAATGTAAGTTGCATAACTCCATTTCAGTAGTTGATGATCGCGTTAGAGGTGGCCAAAAATGGTCTCCCTAAGATGATAGGCACATAGTTAGCTCCCATTGCAACTAGTTCTATATTAAGCACAACGAAATCTACAAGATAGTAGAATTTGTCCACCTGTATCCAAACATCCTCCATAGTAACCTTGGGGATTTTTTTGGATATGTCTTCTAGGGACAATGTGATGGTGGTGGGCTTCAATTCTCCCAAACCCAATTGCTTGTACACCGAATAAGGTAGAGTTGACTGCTTTGGCCTAAGTCCCGAGTGAGTGCCTTCTCCACACAATTCCACCGTGTTCAGAGATGGTTGGACAGCCGGGTCATGCTTTGCGGGGTCTTGCGTAAATAGTAAGCATGACTTGTTGCATTAGGAAGGCTTTCTTGTCAACATTGCTCCCTCTCTTCCACTTTGTGCATATGTCCTTTAAAAATTTTGCATAAGTTGGAACCTGCTTGATCATCTCCAACAGGGAGATGTTGACTTTCACCTGCCTCAGCACTTCTAGGATTTCAGCTTGGTTGATAGCCTTCTTCTTACTTTTTAGTGCTTGAGGAAAAGGTGGGGGTGCGCTCTTCTTCACTACATCTTCTTTGATTACAATTCTTTCCGGTTCAGCTTCTTCTTCTTCTTTGGCCTCTTCAATAGGTGTAGACACTGGCTGTTTAACCTATTTACCACTTCTCAAAGTGATAATAGCCTTTACTTCATCTATCCTAGGAGCAGGTTCACTGTAAGAAGCTATCTCATGGACTCCCTTGGGATTGGGCTGTGTTTGGGAAGGGAATTTGCCCTTTTCCTGCACTTGCAGCTGGTTAGTCAACCTGGAAATTGAACACTACAAGTTGTCAAATTTTTGAGCCATTTCTGACTAAAGCCCATTTATTCTTCTGTTTAGGGTGCTTTCCACAGTATCAATTCTCTGAGTTAGCTGCTCATTGATGGCCTTCTGCTCCTATACAAAATTTCCTACCACCTTGCTCAGATTTAGAATAGCTTGCTCAATTGGAGATGAAGATGGTGGTGGTTGTGGTTGAGATAAGGAACCACATTGTTGTCATGCACCAAGGGGTACATATACTGGAGGGTTTGATTCTAGGAGAGGTTAGGATGGTTTCTCCAGTTAGGGTTATATGTGTTGTTGTATGGGGCATTGGTTGGTGGCTTGTATTGGCCCACAACATTGGCTTGTTCAGCCATCATATCCCTCATTGAAGGAACAGTTGGGCAGTGCTCTCCTTGGTGCTCAGTAGATTGGAAAATGAAGCATGGCTGGTTGGGTAGTGGTGTTTCAGCTACAGCTCGCACCTCATGCTAATTTCTCATTTCTAGCTCTTCCAACCTTCTAGCCAAGGTGGATAGCTTTTCTTTCATTTCCATGTCCTCCGGGAGTGAGTACATTCCTCCCCTTGAGTTGGTTGCAGGTCTCATTCTCTCTGGTTCCCTTGGGTTAGGCTCGTCCCATGCTTTAGAAGTTTCTACCACATAATTCAGGAAGTCCATGGCTTATTCTGGATTTTTACTTAGGAAGTCCCCTCCACACACTGTCTCTGTAATTGCTTCATAGCAAGGGACATTCCATCATTAAAATGGTTGACTAGCAACCATGTGTCAAAGCCATGGTGAGGGCAAACACCAATGGTTTCCAAATACCTTTTCCGGCGTTAGTACATTCTCATTTCATGAGAATTTCTGAGTTATGCATCTGCCTTTTAATTGTTGGTTCTATGTGTGGAGAAAATTTTCTTTAAGAACTCAGCTTGCATCTCTGTCCAATTCCGGATGGTCGAGGCCTCAGAGAGTTGAGCCAAATTTTAGAGCCTTGTCCTTTAGAGTCAGAGGGAAAAATTTCAGCCTCATTAGATCCAGATTGGTAGCATCCTCCTTGAAGGTATTGCAGACTTCCTCAAAATCCCGGATATGTGTATATAGGTTCTCACTCTCCATACCATGGAAGGTGGGAAGTAGAGGCAGAATGTAGGGCCTGACAATCATGTCCTTTGCTGGGGGTACAATACATGAGGGTGCACTCACCCTTAGGGGATGTATGTGGTCCCTCATGGATCTATAAGCATTGGTGTCCCTCTGTATCCCCTGTTGGCTCTGATTGTTCCTCAGGTAAAGGCTCCATCTGATCACTATTCAAGCTCACTTCACGGCATCTGATCACTATTCAAGCTCACTTCACAGCTTTGTTCCTATGGGGCACTGACTCTTTCTAACCTGCCTGTTGTGTTCCTATCCCATTGGTACATAAACTCATACATGAACACAGCACAAAACACAGCAAGAAACAAAAACCAGGCTACCAAAAAGTTTACTATTAGCTAAGATAATAAAAAAATTTGTATATGGACAGTATAAAATTGAATCATTCTAACAATGAACTGCCAGGAGAAATAAAAGTAAAGACAAAAAGGGATGAAGTTTCACAAATACTTGTGATGTGGATCACAAGTTCAACAACTCATCACTTGCACACCATCCCCGACAATGGCACCATTTGGTTCACGTGGTTTTGCATTAGGGTATGTTGGAATCAACAAAATTTATAACCTAATTCCTTCTACTGTCGTAGCATAGCTACTGCAGTATAGTGGCTCTAGGGTCGAACATAGGGTTGGGTTTTCTTCGCATAAATGACTTGTAGTTAAGTCCAAAATGGTGAATTTGGTTTGGATTTTGGGTTTTTGGTAAAAACATTGAGTTTGATGGTTGAAAACTGGGAATAAACTGGAGAAAAATATAAAAGGATACTCCTTGAAGTATCAGGCTACTGGATTTGAGCTCCTAAGGTAACTGAGGGGTCCTCGGGTCCCTTTCCTCACGTTAGGGAGGATGACCTATAGTCATTTCATGAACATGATCTTCATTTGGCTATAAAAACTGAACCCTAATAATTTTCCTTTCTGAAATATAGCATTTATTGAACATACATGTTCCCGGACAGTGAAAATTTATCTCCTTGATCTACCTTACAATAACAAATAAGTAAGCTGACTAAACGAGATCTCGGTGGATCTATGATAAGCATCCATTGAACCACTAAAAGATTACTGTCTTGGTCAATCAAGGTAAATCTAAAGGATTTAAACCTAGAGTGAGAGATAGAAACATAAATGATAATAAATGCTTGCGTTAAAAGCATGAAGACCAACAGTTTACCTCAGATTCAAAGCCCAGTAGCCCTCCTTTTCAAGGATAAATAGGGTTTAGCCAACCATCCCTTGAGTTGTCATCCACAAGGGGTGTTTGGCAACCAAGAAAGTGAAAGAAAATGAGAGAAAAGCAAAGAAGCAGGAAAACTCTCGCCCAGTCTCTGTATTAATGATGTAGAATGGAAAAGATGATCTCTTTGTACAAAGTCTTGCCTTATATATGCCTAGAGAAGAGAAAAATTACAAAAATACATGAACTACCACTATTACATGAAGTGTAGTTTAGGAAAAATCACAAAAAGAGGTCAAAACGGGGGTCAAATGGTCAAAGGTGGAGAGCAGGTTGCGAAAATTTGCAACCTACGAAATTCTACAGGTTGCGAAATTTTCGCAATCCTGCAAAATTTTGCAGTTGCCCATTTTCTTCTGTTTTCTGCTCCTCTGTCCTTTGGTTTCTGATCTGCAATACTTAGTTCAACTCGGATTCTTCGTGCTTGAGTTGACTTAATAATTTTAGCGAGTTTAGCTTACAAAAACTACAAAAATAGCCACAAAATGCGATCAATAGTATAATCGGGACCTTAATGTGCAAATCAGGTTAATTAAGTTGGTGGTAGTACCTGTAAAGTACTCAAACCCCAAATACTAACGAGTTAAAGGCAAGCATATTTTGTCACTAATCACCCATGAGACATGTTTTGTTAAAAAAAGATCATTGGAGGTACCATATCCAATGGGTTTTGGTTTATAAAACAAAAGAATTTTGTTTTGGAAAATGATCATTGGATGAGAACATCAATGATAGTTTATCACACATTGGCCTGTGCATTGTGTGGAGGGAGTCGGTGAGGCGAGGGCATGGTACATGATTGAGTCACATCTCATTTCATGGCATGTAGGATTCCATGGTAGAAATTACATTTTCTTTGTGGAATGATTGGTGAGTGTGCAACATTACACATGCACTTAGGTGGGGAGTAGCCTCTGTAGGAGTTATCTCTACTGGGCGTGGCTCACCCTTTATAGGAAAAAGATTTCAAGTGCAGGATAGACACTGGTGGACGGCGATCATCTGAGGCCGTAATTGTGAAGAAGGCTAACACGTGGACTTGATATTCATTTTGTAAAATATATTAGAACAAAATAGGTGTAATCTATGATTTTGTATAAGAGTATTGTAATAAACTCTTAAGGACTATTGTGACATAGTCTTGGGTAATATTTTGAGTACGGTTGAAAGGGCTCGTTGTGGATACTTTGACTCATAAATGAGTCTCGGTGAATGAGACACGATAGTGTGGTATCGAGATATTCAATACCCATAAGTATTCCACAGGTTAACGGTTGGTCAATGGGACCTAGGGGTTTAGGGCATCATAGGTTGGTATAAGAGCTGGAACATCGAGCCTAGGGCTTGGCGGGCATGGGTCTAGATCATGGCATTTATGGTGCATTGATTCGTGTGCGGTAAGGTATCCGAAATCAACAAAATTTATACCTCTTCCCTCCCTCTTTGTGCATTAGCATAGCTGTGCGGTATAGTGGCTCTAGGATCGTCACGGGGATGGGGTTTCTTTGCGTAAATGACTTACGGTGGGGTTCGAAAATGGTGGAATTTGTTTTGCTTTTGGGGTTTTTGGACAAAAGGGCATGTGTTTGGAAACTGAAAGTAAAATGAAGTAAAATATAAAAGAAACTCCTTGAAGTATCAGGCTACTGAGTTTAGGCTCTAATGGTAAATGAGGGGTTCTCGGGCCCTTTTCCTTGTGTTGGGGAAGATGACCTATAGTCATTTCCCAAACCGGTTCTTCATTTGGCTACAAAATTTGGCCCTTAATAATTATCCTTTGAAAAATGGCATTCACTGACCATTAATAGTCTCAGCAATAAAAACGTATCTCCTTGACCCACCTTCCAATGACTAATAACTGGTAACTATTGAATCTCAGTGGATCTAGCAATAAGCATCCACTGAACCCTAAAAGATGACCAAATATGAATCATTCAAGGTGCATCGAAGTGATTTAAACCTATAGTTAAAAGGAGACACATGAATAGTGATTCGTGTCATAGTAGGTGTTCTAGAAGCAACAAAATTTATATCCTAAATTTCTCCTACCGTCGTAAGCAAAACTCTGTGATATAACGATTCTAGGTCGAACTTCGAGGATGGGTTTTCTTCGCACAAATGATTTACAATGAAGGCCAAAATGGTGAATTTGGTTTGGATTTTCAGGTTTGGTAAAAATAGTGAGGTTTTGAGGGTTTAAAACTGAAAATAAAATAAGTTAAAATGTAAAATAGAACCCCTTGGAAGTATCGTATCTTGGGCTTAGGATCTAGAACTGGCTGAGGGCTTCAGGTCATTTCTTCACGTTGGGGAGGATGACCTATAGTCATCTTCTGAACCAGATCTTCATTTAGCTATAAAACATAACCCTTAATAATTATCCTTTGAAAAATGGTACTCACTCAACAACAGTGGTCATCAACAGTGAAAGATAAGTCTCCTTGACTCACCTTCCAATGGGTCATAGAGGGTAACTAATGAATCTCAGTGGATCTAGTAATAAGCATCCACTGAACCCTAAAAGCTTACCAAATAATAGCCATTCAAGGAGATTTGAAGGGATAAAAACCTAAAGTTAGAAAGGGAACACAAAACTGCCAGTGAGTACCTGTGTGAAGAACATGGAACCCTCTAGCCTTAAGATCCTATACCCAGTGACCTTAAACGAGGAGGGAAAGGGTTTGGCACTCAACCTCAAGTTGTCATCCTTGGAGGTGTTTAGCAATAAGAAAGAGGAGAAAATGAGAGAAAGTGGAGGAAAATGAGAAAAAGCAGGAAAGCTAAAACTTCCCGCCAATTTTATTAATGAGCCAAAAGTTAAGATTATTCTGATTACTTTTAAGGGCTTTTATAGCCAAACCCCTTCTGAGTACAAAAATAACATAGCAAACACTATTACAATGGGAGTAAAATAGGAACAAACCAAAAGTAACAAAAGGTGACAGACAAGCAGACGCGAAGATTCAACGGGGCAAGATGAGGCAGTGGCAAGAGTGTAATGGTAGGGAGGAAGGAATTTCGCAACCATGCGAAATTTCACAGCCTGCGAAAATTTCGCAACCCTGCAAAATTTTTGTTGTGCTCCATTTCCTTTGTATTTTCTGCTCTTCTTTCCTTCTAGTCTCTGATCTGCAATGCTAAGTTTGACACGAATTCTTTGTGATTGGATCGACTCAACAATTTTGGCATAAATAGCTTACCCAAAAACTAAAATTAGCCGAAAATACGATGGAGTAAGAGTGCAGGGACCTTAATGTGCAAATTGGGTTAATTACGCTGATTAGTACATAAAAAGTGCTCAAAACCTTAAATAAACAGGGTTCAAAATAGCACTTTTTGAGCACTAATCACACCCCCAACCTACACATTGCTAGTCCCTTAGCAATGAAAGAAAGAAAGAAGAGAGAGCATACAAAACGATAACAAAATGATGTTCACAAAAATGGTATTTCAAAAAGGTTGTGAATGAGTAATGCCTAACCCTCGTGTAGATCCACTGGAAACCTTTGCCCAATAACTCCTCAAGAATGAATGCCATACAAAATTGAGTATCAAAAGAGCCTCCTTCTTGCTGAATCAACCAGAGACTTCCACCAAAATCTAAGTGTTTGTTTGATCAGTTCTCAACAATAAACTGCTAAATTGCACTCTCCCCCTAACCAAGCTACTGCCGCCACCTAGGACACTAACCAACCTAAATAGATCAGGACCCACTCTTTATTCCACAACTCTTTTTGTGTTGTAGGGGTGCAATGCTGAGGAATCGACCTCACCAAAGTCCACGTAATGGGGATCTACCGATGACTCCCGACCAATTAAGGCTTAAGGCACCAAGACATAAGGATCTTTTGACCACTAACTCTTCAGGTTTCATCCCGGACTCCGAATGATTTCAAAACTCCAGCACCTACAACTTGCTAAACTCCACCCATCCACCTGTGTAGTGAGCACTAAGTCGGTGGCTCCCAACCAGTTGGCTTAGGGCATCGGGCTTTAAAGGCTTTCGCCATATACCCCTAGAACCGTGCTCGGGTTTCAAGGCAAAGCGTTGCAATTTTCTTCTTTTTCTTTTTCTTTTCTTTTTATTTTGGAAGACACATTGGCCTTCTTTTCATTGGGGACCTTAACCTATTAAAGGTAGTCAACAAAACTAGGGTAGGTTTTGCAAAGTTTAGGAGGTTGAAGCGGTTTCGGCCTATTGTTGAAACCTGATGTGCATAGTGTGTGGTTAGTTAGAGGTGGAAGAAAAAGGTCAAAAGTAGCAAGGATTCAACTAATCATCCACTCAATTAGGCATGGAACCAATCTAACATAAATAAAATTGGACAGTGTTTCAATTTTCAAACGCGAGCTAAATGGCTCTGAAATGGTCTGATTTTGAAAAAGTAAAAGGCTGTATAGTACTGCTTGGCTTTACAAAAAGGAAAACCAGAAAGCCACTGAACATCACAAAATGGGCTTGCTCAAAATAGTAACAAAAACATAAATAAATGTCACTTCCTTCGCTAACTCTCCCCTAAACCAAATGTCACATTGTCCGCAATGGGGCTCGGATTGGAAATTTAGGGAAGGAAGTGATACCTCCTTGATGATATGTACTAGTTGATGGATAGGAGACTTTTCAAGCTTTCCATCGAGACCTTATTCACTCAATTTGGGCTTCAAATAAACAAGTTAGGAGAAGAAAAGAGGAAAAAAAGTGATGACCGAGTTTGAGGAAGGAGAAAAGGAAAGGAAGAAGAAGAAGAAGAAGAAGAAAATTTTAAAATTACAATTTCATAATAATTTCAAAAGTGTTCTTTATAGCTATATTTGGATTCTACACTCTCTAATATTTCCAACGGTACCAAAAATACCCAAAACGGAGTTCAGATGAAAAAGTTATGGTCAAAACAAAATTGGGCTGCAAAAAGGGAGACAAAATAGTGAATAGTGCACAAAAAAACCAACCTGTAATAGTGCAGGTTGCGAAGTGCAACCTGCGAAATTTAGCAGGTTATGAAATTTATGTATTTTGCCTTATGCTCTAAAAATTATGCAAAAACCTGTAAAAATAAACACAAAATTTTTTTTTTTAAAATGCAGAAAAATGAAAATTAATCTAAAAACAAAGATTAACTAAAAATTAGAGAAAATCTAAGAAGAAAAATTAAAGAAATCAAAATAAATAAAATAAAATGAAAACAAAAAGTGGGGAGGCGGGCCCCCCCTCACTTAAACCAATTCCTCGAAGCCTTTGGAAATTTGTTGGAGCTAATTGGAGCTTGTAGAAATCTTAGAGATTCAGTGCTGCATGTCACATTGCTTGCCGAACCATCCACTATGCCATGTAGTGTGAGTGGCTCCCAATGATGTAGTGGCAAAAGTTTGTACAGTGACCACTAATTTCTTGAAGTTTTGCAAGGCAGGTAGTGCAAATTGGGTGGCCTTTGTGGTAGGTGTTTCAGGGTTCGAGTGTGTTGCAGGTGTGGGCAAGATATACACTGAGTCAATAGGGGGCAGGGGTAAATTGTGCTCTTAGTGTTCTTCCATTGCCTCCTTTCCCACTTTGCCTTCCTTAGTCAGCCAAGGAAGATTTTTCTCCACCATCATGGCCCCATGAAACGACACATGATTTTGGGGCATCTGCGGTTCATAGGAGCTTCTACGGTTCCTCTTTTCGATTCCTCCACACGAGGCTGAGTTAGTGCAATTAACTCAAAATAGTGTCAGTCAGGCACTCTTCCTCCAAATTCTCCTCTTCTTGATGAACAAGCTGATTGGTGAGCTTTGAGATGGATTGTTGTGGGATGTCAAATTTCTGATCAATTTCGCTCTAGAATACTCACTGTACTGCTCTCCCTCTTCCATTTGGTCAGTATTCAAATTCAGTCCAGGTTCCTGTGGAAATTTGACTTTGATCAACCTGCCCTTTTGATTTCTAATCCATTGGAAATTCCTCTGATAAAAAGCAGGGGCAGAAACACCAGAAGCGGCGAAGAAGCAGTCCTACAAAAGGTTAGGGTTACTTAAAAAAAATATAAAAACGTGAACTAAAACTAAGAATACTAACGGTAAGTATATCTGAAGAAATTCACCAGGATTTATGATGAGGATCACAAGTGTTCATCAGGTCATCATTTGCACTTAGGCACCATCCCCGGCAACGACGTTATTTGATTCGTGTCACAGTAGGTGTTCCGGAATCAAAAAAATTTATATCCTAAATTCCTTCTACTACCGTAGCAAAGCTCTTTGCCAGTATAACAGCAGTTCTAAGTGCCGAACTAGGGATGGGTTTCTTCGCACAAATGATTTCTGATGAAAGCGAAATGGTGAATTTGGTTTGGATTACTGAGGTTGGTAAAAGCGGTGAGGTTTGAGGGTTCAGCTGAAAATAAAATAAGTTAAAATGTAAAAAATAAAGACGCGGAAGTATCAGTACTCTTGGAAATAGGATCCTAGAACTGGCTGAAGGTTTCCAGGGTCATTTCCTCGCATTGGGGAGCATGACCTATAGTCATCTCCCAAACCGAATCTTCATCTAGCTATAAAACCTAACACTTAATAATTATCCTTTGAAAAATGGTACTCACTTAGCGGCCGGTGAAGTCCATAGAAGCGGTGAAAAAATAAGTCTCCTTGACTCACCTTCCAATGGTCATAGAGGTTAACTAATGGTCTCGATGGATCTACAGCAATAAGCATCCTGCGAACCTACTTACCAAATTATGGTCATTCAAGGAGATTCGAAGGGATAAAAACATAAAGTTAGAAAGGGAACACAAAACTACCAGTGAGTACCTGCGTGAAGAACATGGAACCCTCTAGCCTTAAGATCCTGTACCGAGCAGCCTTCCACTTCAAGGAGGAAAGTTTACAACCGCTAAATCCTCAGTATTTGTCATCCTTGGAGGGTGTTTGGAAACCCGAAAGGAGGAGAGAAAATGAGAGAAAGTGGAGGAAAATGAAAAGGCGAGAAAGGCAGAAGCTTCCACACTTGTTTATTGTGAGCCAAAAGTTAAGATTGATCCCCGATTAGCATGCGGGGCTTTATGTGAGCCCTTGCAAATTACAAAAATAACATAGCAAACACTATTACAATGGGGGAAAATAGGAAGAAAACCAAAAAGTAACAAAAAGGTGAACAAGACAAACGGGCAGCAGGAATTCAATAGGGCAGGATGAACAGTGGCAAGAAGTACGTGAGCAGTGGCGAGGAGGGAAGGAATTTATGACCTACAAAATTTTTGTTGTGCTTCATTTCCTTTGTATTTTCTGCTCTTTTTTTCTTCTGGTCTCTGATCTGCAATGTTGAGTTTGACTCGAATTCTTTATGCTTGGATCGACTCAACAATTTTGGCATAAATAGCTTGCAAAAATTACAAAATTAGCCACAAAATGCGATTAGTAGAATAACAGGGACCTTAATGTGCAAATTGGGTTAATTACGCTGATTAGTACATAAAAAGTGCTCAAAACCTTAAATAAACAGGGTCAAAATAGCACTTTTTGAGCACCCTCAGTTTACTATATGTCCCTTGCCTAGTAGTCCTCTACTCCAAGGAAGGAAGGGATTTAGCTGCTCATCCTCTGAGTTGTCATCCTTAGAACATTTAGGTACAGTGAGAAAAATGAGAAAGTGAGGAATATGAAAAGAGTAGAAGGCTACTTTGAAAGGTTCCTGCCAAACTTTTATTAATTATCAATAGTCACCAAGTTCTGATGATCTTGAGGACTTATACTTCCTAAGCATGCAAAATTACAAAGTGAATTGGTGACTATTACATGAGGGCTAATTCGGAAAAATGAAGATTGTAAAAAAATTCAAAGGTGAGAGCAGGTCACTTGTTTGTAAAAATTTCGGGCTGCGAATGTAAGCCGCGAAGTTGTGAAATTTAGCAACCCTTCTTGAAATTGCCAAGGTGCTTCCATTATCTTTGCTCTTCTTCTTCCAGGTTTCTTATTTTATTTCCCGAGTTCAACTTGGATTCTCCGCTGATTGAGTTTCGATCTTTTGGCATCATTGGCTTGCAAAAACTACAAAATTTGCCACAAAATGTGATAAGTAGTATAGCTAGGACCTTGACATGTCCACCGGGGTTAATTAGACTAATTACTGATTCGTGCCACGGTAGGGTGATGCGAAATCAACAAAATTTATATTCCTATGTTCCTCCCTCGTAGTGAGCTATTTGCCATATAGGGTCTAGGGTCGAACACGGGGATGGGTTTTCATCCCACGAATGATTTGCATCAGTGTTTGAAAATGGTGAGGCTTTTGTTTGGATTTTTGGATTTGGTTAAAAACATGGGGGTTGGTTCTACACTGATTAACTGTAATGGCCTAAATGAAAGTGTGAAATGGTAACTTTGAGGCTTGGGTCACTAGCTTGATAACATGAGGTATTATAGTGTCCTCGGGTTATTTCCTCGCATTAAAGACGAATTGACATATAGTGCAAAGCCAAAACCGGATCTTTGTTTTAGCTAAAACCTAGCACAAAACCACTCTGTTTGAGTCCAACCCAAGTACTAAGCATTCAAAGTCTCATTCAGTTTGAAACCACAGCATTTAACCTCGTTCCGGCGGCTCAAGTAAATACCATCTAAGAATATCGATTGCATCGCCGTGGGAATGCAACTGAACCTAAAGCACATGACAAGTATTGACCAAAGAAAGACATTAAATGGCATTAAACCTAGTTTGGAAAGTTGGGAACCATAAATGCATTTTTGTAACATTGAACATAGGATATAGCTGCATTAGCCTCAAACCAAACTAGCAGCCCTCGTCTTCCAAGGCTATGGGCTTAGCGAGCATCCCTTGAGTGTCATCCTCAAGGGGGTGTTTGGCGTACAGAAAAATGAAAGAAATAGGAGAGAGAGAGCAAAGTAAACCCTAAAATGAAAAGGCTGCGAAGCGCAGTAAATGAAAAAGTTGTTTAGGGTTACAAAGTTGAGGGCCTTATATAGCCCGATCTGAAAGTGTGAAATGACAAATTACGTACACTAAGGGACAAAATGGTAATTAATCAAAAAACGTGGTCGTTTAGAACCAAAAATACCAAAAACACAAGAGCCGACAATTTAGAAATATGCGGCCAAATTTGTAACATGGCCATTTCCTAGCTAATGTTTATTAACTAGCGAATTTTGAGATAGCGGTGGAAATTTTTAGCTAGGAGCGATTAATTTCGCTGTGTAATTTCTTAGCCTAGCGAAGAGAATTTTCCACATAGCGAAAAATTCGCTATGATTCTTAATTTTCGCAATCCAGTGAAACACAGCAATCATGCGAAAATCTGACTTTGATCTACCTTGCTTTTGCTACTACATCCTTTGCATCCTTCTACCGTCTTATTCATCACTTTGCCTTCAATTCTTCACTGTATCTTGACATTTCATCGCCTCGGCTCGGTGAAATCATCGAGAGGATTCTCGTTCGGCGCAATAAGAAGCCAAGCTTCTTGAAGTTTCCCAAGACATAGCGCCAACGATCTGAAAACAATCAAAAACACTAAGTGGACATGCATGACAATTGGCTTAATTCATATGATTAGTGCGCAAAAGCACTCAAAACCTATCTTGAATAGGGCTCAAAATAGCACTTTTTGGGCACTAATCACACTAACCCGACACGTTGCTGGTCCTTGCTTAATCATGAAATAATGGGATCGTGTTGTGATTTTGCAAAAGTGTATGTGGTTCAAGAAGTATAACTATGCAGGCAAGCTTTACCTTTAAGCATGAATAATTTACACCTGTATAAAAACCAGTCATGGAAAGAACAAAACCATATGAAACGAGTTTAGGACAACATCGGTTCCAAAGAAGTCGGCAGAATTTCCACTTTGAAAATCTAATTGTTCCTAATTAACGGCTTGAGCCAATAAATCCAAAACTATTCCCTCCCCCAACCTAGCTCTTGCCATGGCCTTAAGCTGATAACCTAAATAGGGCTAGCTACGGCTCTTATTTCTTCCTTGATTGCAATGTAGGGTGCGATGCTAAAGCTTCGACCGCCCAAAGTCAGGTGTAGCAGGATTCACCGATGACTGACCCGATTAAGGTTTAGGCGTCAAGCCAAGGTCATGACCAGCTTCTGCCTGAGCTTCACCGGACTTCGAATGACTTCGAGAATTAAGCACCTACAACACGCTAACCTTCACCCATCCACCCTTGTAGCGAACACTAAGTCGATGACTCCCAACCAATTAAGGTTTAGGGCATCGGGCTTTAAAGGCTTTCGCCATATACCCCTCGGACCGTGCTCGGGTTTCAAGGCAAAGCGTCACGGCTTTTATTTTTCTTTTTCTTCTTTTCTTTTTCTTTTTGCTTTTTCTTTTCCTTTTTGGAAGACTTCATTGGTCTTCAAACATGGGTAACACAAACTTATTATGGGTCGTCAACAAATTTAAGGCCGGCTTTGCAAAGTGGAAAGAGAGGTATATAGCCACCCAACCTATTGGTACAACTTTGGTGTGCGTGAGTGAATTAGCTAAGGGAGAATGTTCAAGGTTGACTATGCTGAAATCTCAATTGACCAAAGAAGCTAAATCATGCATGGAAATGTTCTAACATTAGGTAACATACAGTGCTAGTTTTCAACTAAGGCAAGAGTAAATACAAAATGAAATTTAAAGCAAGAAAGCGAATTTGGCCTACGGGACATGTATAACCGGTAAAGCGAATTCCAAAAATGAAAATTACCTCGAACCGGCATGGGAATGCAAAGCAAAACAGCAGGTGTACCTCCTCAACATGGTGTTTGGAAAGAGTCACTTCCATTTGTTGGTATTACTGCAGTATCAATGAGAGAAAGTGAAATCGAAGCGAAAAAATTTAAACAAAAAGAAATTTAAAATAAACAATAAGATCCCGAGTGGCTTTTAGGACCAGCGAGGAGCCACCCTTGAGCTGGCGATAATGAATTTGTGGGACTCAGGGAGGTCCATAGGAGAATTTCCTCCACGGCTGATCGGTGCACAACATAGGGCTTCACGCCACGTCCATTGACTTTGATCACTCTCATTATCATTGGATTGCGTAGGTCCAACTGAACCATTGGGGTATGCACGCTGAACAATGAATGGACGAGTCCGCCAGCGACTTGAGTTGCGGAAATAGATGGAGTTTGGAGTCATACAGGAGGACTTGGTCCCCCTCGTTGAATTGCTTCTCAGTTATCATTTGATCATGCCATTTTTTTTATCTTTCTTTTGCAATCTTCGAATTCAAGTAGGCATCATTTCGTATTTCTTCCAACTCATTGAGATCAAGGAATCTCTTGACTCCGGCTCTACTTAAATCCATGTTCAGCTTCTTGATTGCCCACCATGCCTTGTATTCGATCTCCACTGGAAGGTGACATGCCTTACCATAGACCAATCGATAAGGGGACATTCCAGATTGTCTTGAAAGTCGTTCTGTAGGCCCACGGCCGAATCGACGAGTTTGATGGACCGGAGTCTTTTACATTTGTTTACCACCTTCATTAAAATGGTCTCTTGATCTCTACGTATAGAGTTCTGCTGACCTTTGTTTGAGGATGGTAAGGGTAACACCCCGAAATATACCCTAGCAGTTTTTGGACTTGTTTAGGGTATATTATAAGCTAAATATGAATTTTCGGAAATAAAATTTTAGACCCAAAATGAAGATTAGAGACAAGAGTAAAGTGGTTATAGGTGTTTCCATATGGAACATTTGTAGGTGGATTATTTTGATTCAGGACATGAGCATGCTCTTGACAGTGCTCCCCAGGATGACTATTTGTCTGACAATCAAAACAAGATGGACGAGATGCAGATAACTCGGTTACTACTTGCATTTCGTGCTGGCTTCTCATTTCCAGCTCCTCCAACCTTCGAGTCAAAGTGGTCAGTTTTGCTTTCATCTCTGTGTCTTCGGAAAGTGCATAAATGCCCCTCTGGTAGTTCGAAGGCCTTGATCTCTCGGCTTCCTTTGGATTCGGTTCATCCCATGCCTTTGAGGTTTCAGCCACATAGTTTAAAAAGTCCATGGCCTCATCCGGGTTTTTGCTCAAAAAGTTACCTCCACACATGGTTTCCAATAGTTGATTCATGGCTAAAGACATCCCAGCATAAAAATGATTCACTAGCATCCACGTATCAAAACCATGGTGTGGGCATGCATTGATGGTCTCCATGAATCTTTCCCAACACTGATAAAACTTCTCATTGTCAAAGGCTGAGTAGGTGTAGATCTGTCTCTTCAAACTGTTGGTCTTTGTTATCTGGAAGAGATTTTTCAAAACTCGGCAGGTTGACCGATTCTAATAGTACTTGGCCTCGATGAATTGAGCCGTGCAGCCCCTTATCTTCGATTAATCGGGAATGCTTTACGGCAAAGCAAATCCATATAGGACCTCCTTCCTTAAAAGTTATTACTTCCTCGAATTCAGGATGTAATTATAAGGACTCTCATTCTCCATTCCATGGAATGTGGGGCTTGGGGGCACCGAATATGTACTACCACCACATCATCGGCTGGTGGTATCACGGGAAAGTGCACTCACCCTAGGGGGTTGCATGTGATCCTCTAGACACGTATCACATCTTGTAAGCTTTTATAGTATATATTGATATTAAAGGGTATGACCATATTTTAGCATCACAAAAAGAAACAATCAGCAAGTTACTAAACTACACAAAATGGACTTGCTCAAAATAACAGTAAAAACATAATGTAAACGCCACTTCCTTCATTAACTCTCCCCTCAACCAAACATCGCATTGCCCTCAATGGGGCTCGGATTGGAAAGTTAACGAAGGAAGTGCTACCTCCTCAAGTGTGTGCAGATAGTGGAATGTCAACGCACAATCTGTGTAGTTGGTATCACCTCGCGCTCTTCTTGCAAGAATATCCAATGAAGCTACAGGAAGGGCCGAGGGGGCTGGGCAGGTACTGATGAAAAGATTTGAGGTAAGCCCAGGTGGCTCTGAATCTGTATGAGGATGGCATTGTTTTGAGCAAGCACGGTCTCGGCGCGTGCCATCCTCTCGGCCAAGGCAGCATGGGCAATGGCGAAAGATGCTAAAGTGGCTGCAAAAGTGTTTACTGCATCCATGATGGCTAAAAAATCTCTAGGTGATATAGGGATAGACTCCCGAGGGTGGTGCGGGAAGTACCGGTCCGGCTGAATCTGGCGGAAGGAATGGGAGGCGGCTAAGTGCGGAGGATCGCAGTGATGTAGGAGTGGGACGGTGGCCCGATGGGGTTGTGGATGCTGGGGTCATGGGGCTCCTCGGCGGGCGCAGCACGCAAGAGGTGGCTGATCCTCTACTGGTTGATCCTCTTGGCTGATCCTCTGTTGGATCTATGAGTGGGAGGTGAGGAGCACCGAAACCTGTGCCAACTTCTCTACGGTAAAAACGGCCTGCCAATCAATGGTGCTCAAGATGGGGCTCAGCGGGAAAACTAAGATTGTTCAACACTGGGATGCGTATAGAAATAGGAGGGGGATGGTATCAGCCAGGCTAAGGTTCTTAAGGTGAATCTTTTCCTCGAAATGGAAAAGAGCAGTCATAACTCATTCTGTAGTGCTAAACCAGAAGCCCTCAGATATGCAATAGAGAGCCTCCAGTATGGCTCCTCGTCTCTACATTAAGTGCTGAAGTGGAAACAAGTTGGACTGTAGTACATGGTCAATCAATAGCATCCATGAAGGAAGCTACCGTCGGAACAGAATGGGCCGAACTGATGTGTTCCTAGAAAGGATGTGGACCATCTCCCGAGCTGAGGGATGGGCCACTATCTGTACTTCGTAGAATTGGCTAGAACAATCGGAAGATTGAATGTGGCAGCTATGTCAGTGGCCCGAAATATTCCTTCACGACCGTCTATGGAGAAATGCAGGGCTGTAGGATTGGGGTCTCGCCTGGAAGTCATGGTCTGATATAACTCGATGACTACGCGGGATAGAAAGAGCCGATCTTGAGGTCATGAAGGGCTCGGGGAATTATCGTTACCTGAGTTTCATAGAGTCTCGAAACTCTGGAAGGGTGGAAAAACCGGGAATATCATAGAAATTCTCGTTGTGTAAGTCCTTGCCACTACGATCTAAATTGTCTGCTATTAGGCCACAGTGGAAGAGAGGCCTTCTGATGATAGAGCCAGGAGAATGGTCTTGAGGTTTTGCCGAGGAAGCTAGGCCTAGGTAGAAGGGAAGAATGGGCCTCCACGGGTGAAGCTGGAGGATTCGCCGAGACTGAAGTGCAGGCCCTCTTTAGAATGTGAGGTCAACCAGTGGGCCACCCAGATTGTGGAGAGGGAGGGATGGGGCCTACCTGCCTCATATCGTGCGGGGCTGGGAGGCGGCGAGGGGAAGGGCGTGAGAGACGGCAAAGTGCGATGGAGCGGTGGCAATAGGTACGGTGAGGCGGCGATTTGGTGGAGGCACATAGGTGCAAGAGGACCGCATGTCTGCGAGCCAGAGCGGGGGAGGGCCTCACGCGAGGAGTGCAGTAGGAGGAGCTGTGCCCACTTCTTTGGTTTTTTGCCGTATTTGGACAGGAGGGTTGGAGATCTTCTTCTGAGATGAGGATTTGAAGGAATTAATTGAAATGAATAGGAAGGGGATATAATATGCAGGGGGAAAGGGAAGGTGAAGAGTCAATGGGTATTTAGGAGTGATTTAATGGCTGCAAAGTTTGAGGTTTCGTGAAAAAGGCACAGGAAACAAAGAGTTGCAGGAATCGGGAGCAAGGTGGCAAAATTCAAGACTCGCAAAATTCAAGAACTCCTTTGCGAAAATTCGCCTTCCAACCCGCAACACACTACTTCCCTAAATTAGCTGCAAAACAAAACACAACATTAATGAAAAAGAGCACCAAAAGGTGAAAAACCAAATCTAGAACTAGGCTAAAACTAAAGAAAACATGAAGGAAAAAATATAAAATTTGAAATGAAAAGCAAAATCTGACAGTTAAGTGGCTTTTTTCAAATTTCTCGAGAGACCTAAGCCCACTCATATCACCTTTCTCAAACTGGGGGTTCAAGAAGCGGGAGTTCCTCCGGTTTAGTGTGAAAGTGGCCGCACATGGCTCGAGCTCGCCATTCACTTTGAAATAAATTGGCTGCCCTTGAACTGAAAATTCCACCGTCTATCAGTTAGACTTGATGGATAAAGGAAAGGACCAATCCACTGAGCCTGAAGCCTGGCCTCGAAGAGGTGGAAGCTTTTAAAATCGCATACAAAGACCCGATCCCTTTCAAATTTTTCCGAGCCACCATCTGATCATGCCACTTTTTAAATTTCTTCTTTACAATTTTTGAATTCAAGTAGGCATCATTTCGCAGTTCCTCCAACTCATTGAGGTCGAGGAACCTTGAGGCTCATTTCCTTCCCAAACTATATGTGTTCAAATTTCTCTTGATCGCTTCCACCATGCTCAGACTCTATTTCCATGTGGAGGTGGGAATGCTTACTTATAAACCAGCGATAAGGGGACACTTCGAGAATTGTCTTCAAGGGTCGTCCTATAGCCCATAATGAATCCAACAACTCGGGAGTGTGACTCACTCTTCTTGCTGAGTTCACCACCTTCATCATGATGGTTTTCGATTTCTGGCAAGCTCAACTTGTCCACTAGCTCGAGGATGGTGGTACAGCTACTATGCTTCACTCCATATTTAGCTAGTAGGGTTTCAAAGGGTTTGTTGCAAAAATGTGAACCTCCATCACTCATTATAGCCTTAGGTACCCTAAATCTGGAAAAGATGTTTTCTTTCAAAAACTTCACTATCACCCTGTCGTTATTTTCTTTGCAGGGAATAGCTTCAACCCATTTAGATATGTAGTCAACCCCCACCAAGATATACGAATATCCAAAGGACATAGGGAATGGTCCCATGAAATCAATGCCCCATACATCAAATAAATCCATCACTAGGATTGGGTTCAAGGGCATCATGTGATGGCAAGAAAGCTTCCCAAGTCTTTGGCATCTATTGCAACCTCGGCACATGTTATAAGCATCCTTAAAGAGGGAAGGCCAGTAGAACCCAGATTGGAGCACTTTCATAGCTGTCTCTTGTGAAGCAAAATGGCCACCACAGGCATTTTCATATAAGTGGCTAAGAAATCCCCTACTGTTCCTCTTTAGGCACACATCTCCTAATGATCTGGTCTGCACAATATTTGAACAGAAATGGCTCCTCCCAATAATAAGAATGGATCTTCGAAAAGAAGTATTTCTTGTCTTGTGACTTCCATTCAGTCGGAGTCTCCCTTATTGCTAAATAATTAGCAATATGGGCATACTAGGGAGTGCTTTGCACCAGCAATAGTGATTCCTCTAGAAACTCATCATGGATTGGAGGCTTGTGTGTATTATGAGATATGGTCAATCTGGAGAGGTGAACTGCCACAACATTCTCTACCCCTTTCTTGTCCTTGATTTGAAAATTGAATTCCTGGAGTAGGAGAACCCATCTGATGAGCCTTGCCTTTGCATCTTGCATAGTTAGGAGGTACTTTAATGTAGAGTGGTATGTGAAGATGACAATGTCTGACCCCACCAAGTATGCTTGATATTTGTCTAAGGCATAGACCATCTGTGTGTTGTTCCTTCTCCGTTGTGGTGTAGTTTCTCTAAGCTTCATTCAGAGTCTTGCTTGCATAATACACCACATAAGGCTTTCCATCCTCTCTCTTCCCAAGGACTACCCCAATAGCAAGATCACTGGCAGCACACATGATCTCAAAAAGGAGCTGTCAGTTAGGTGCCCTCACTATAGGTGTAGTAGTCAAATGAGATTTGAGCTCCTCAAAGCTCTTTTGGCAGGATCCATTCCACACAAATTTAGCATCCTTCTCCAGTAGCTCATATAAGGGCTCGTAATTTAAAATCCTCATGAAACCTCTCCCAGAGAAGCTCGCATGCCTAAGGAATTTGCCTCACGCCTTTACACTCATGGATGTGGCAGCTTATCAATCAGCTCTACTTTGGCCTTGTCCACTTCAATCCCCTTGTTGAAGATAACATGTCCCAGGACAATCCCTCGATTTACCATAAACTGGCATTTCTCCCATTTTAGCACCAAGTTCTTTTCAATGCATCGGACAAGTACGCTTCAAGGTTGGTCACATTCTCAAAAGTATCACCATATATAGTGATATCATCCATATATACCTCCATAATGTGCTCCACCAAATTACTGAAAATGCCGAGCATACACCTTTGGAAGGTGGCAGGTGCATTGCAAAGGCCAAAGGGCATCCTCTTGTAAGCATACGTGCCAAATGGGCAGGTGAAGGTGGTCTTCTCCTGGTCTTCCGCGGCAATCTCAATTTGAAAGTATCAAGAATAACCATCTAATGAAAACCTTGCCTAATAACTATCTCGAGAGAATAAATGCCATACGTGACCGAGATCAAAAGAGCCTCCTTCGTGAATCAACCGTAGACTTCCACCAAAACCTAAGTGTTTGTTTGACCACCTCAACAATAAACTCGCCAACCGCACTCTCCCCCAACTAAGCTATTGCCTCCACTCCAGTGCCACTAACCAACCTAAATAGATCAGACCCACTCTTATTCCACAACTCTTTTGTGTCAGAAGGTGAATGTCGAGGAATCGACCCCACCAAAGTCCATGTAATCTGGATCACCGATGACTCCCAACCAATTCATTAAGGCTTAGGGGCATCAAGTCATAAGGATCTTCGACCACTAACTCTTCCAGTTTCACCCTGACTCAATGATTTCTAAACTCTAGCACCTACACTCTGCTAAACTCCACCCATCCAATCTCGTAAATGGTGCCACTGTCGATGGCTCTAAACCAATGGGCTAGTGGCACCTGGCTTTAAAAGCTTTCACCATATACCCCTGACCGTGCTCGTTTCAAGGCAAAGTGTTGCAATTTTCTTATTTTTCTTTCTTTCTTTTCTTTTTCTCTTCTTTTATTCGAAGACACATTGGCCTTCTATTCATGGGGGTTCTTAACCTATTAAAGGTGGTCAACGAAACTAGGATAGGTTTCGCAAAGTTTAGGAGGTTAGGCAGTTTTTCAACCTATTGTTGAAACCTGATGTGCATAGTGTGTGGTTAGCTAAAGGTGAAAGAAAAAGGTCAAAAGCAACAATGATTCAACTAATCATCCACTCAATTAGGCATGGAACCAATCTAACATAAATAAAATTGGATAGTGTTTTAATTTTTCAAACCGCAGGCTAGGCAAAACACAAAAAAATGGGTGCAATTTTTGAAAAAGTAAGTTGTATAGTATAACATCACAAAAAGGAAAACTAGCAAGCCACTGAACATCAAAAAATGGGCTTGCTCAAAATAGTAACAAAACATAAATAAATGCCACTTTCTTCGCTAACTCTCCCCCCAACTAAATGTCACATTGTCCACAATGGGGCTCGGATTTGAAAGTTAGGGAAGGAAGTACTACCTCCTTGATGGGATGTACTCGTTTTTGGATAGGAGACTTTGCAAGCTTTCCATCGAGACCTTATTCACTCAGTTTGGGCTTCAAATAAACAAGTTAGGAGAAGAAAATAGAGGAAAAAAGTGATCAGTTGGATCATTTTTAAAATTACACCTTCATAATAATTTCAAAAGTGTTATTTCTGGCTATATTTGGGCTTCTGCACTCCCAAGCTTTCAACTGCACCAAAAATACCCATAACGAGTTCTGATGAAAAGTTATGGTCAAAACAAAATCGGGTCATAAAGGGGAGGTCGCTAATTTTCACAACCTCGTTAAAATTCGCAACCGTGCGGATATATATATTTAAAAAAAAAAATTTTTAATATTTTCAAAGACCAAATTTTTTAATAAATAAATAAATAAAATAGAATAAAATATATATATATATATATATATATATATATATATATATATATATATATATATATATATATATATATATATATGACAAATTGTCTACAAGGGTTACAGTTACAGCGCGGGTTACAAAGTACAGCCGCGAAATTTCATATAGGAACAAGGTAATCAAGGAAATTACAAGGTTGCAAAATTTTCTAGGTGAGTTTCTGGACCTCCTACTGCAAAATTTGACCCAAACTGCAAAAATAAACACAAAATTATGAAAATTACAAAAAATTGAAAATTGGGTTAAACAAAGATTAACTAAAAATTAGAGAAAATCTAAAGAAAAATTAAAGAAATCAAAATAAAATAAGATAAAATAAGAAAATCAAAACAAAAAGCTGGAGACTATGCTCCCCCAACCACCCTCAAGCCTCGAGGTCAGCCGGAACTGGCAGCTTCATGAACGCCGAGGTTCAAAGCTCCATGTCCGAACCAAGACCGAATCCATCCGCTATGCCATAAAGCAGAGCAACCGCACGTTCGATGGGGTGGCAAATACTTCTGGAACAAAGGCCACTAACTTCGAGGCTTTATTGTATGGTGCAGCTGTAAATGGGATGTGGCCTTTGTCGTAGTGTTTCAAAAAGTTGTATGTAGTGTGCGTAAAGGGTGGATGTGGACCGGCAAGGTTGTTTTGGTTAAGCAAGTGAGGCACTTGGATCCAAATCTATGGGGATTAGGTGAAGGATAAGCTTAGTGGTTCCTCCCCGTTTCCCCTCGCCAAGTAGCTCCTCAGAGCTTCTACCGGTTCTTGCATCAATTTCCCGGTTACCGGCACTTGATTATGCTCACCTAAAATAAGTGTCAATCGTGCACTCTCCTCCGAATTTTCTTCCTCTTGATGATCATGCTGATTGGCAAGCCTTGAAATTGATTTTTGCAGGTTGTCAAATTTATGATCAATTCCACTTTGCAAGTTGTCAAATTTCTGCTCTATCTCACTTTGAAGTCCATGAATTCTCTTGTCCACAATGTTTTCCATAGTGTCAATTTTCCTCGAATTTAATTGAAAGATTGATTGTCTTTCGCTTCTTCCACAAAGTCACCCACTAGCTGTGTGGAGGTTCAGATGGCTTGCCTAACTGAGAGGTCGGTGCGGCTATGAGTCAGGGCATAATATGGAAGAGCAGGAGGTGTATACTGTGGAGGTCTTGATTCCCATGAGGAATTTGTGTGATTCCCCCAACTAGGGTTGTAAGTATTGTCAAATGGTGCATCAGTTGGGGAAACACTGCATAAAGGTGCACCCATCCATGGATGGCTTTATGTCCTCACGGACCTAGATGGGCTTGGATTTCTCTCCACGTTGTCGATTATGCTGAAGGTTTCTATACCCCTCATCGACATATATGCACCATGGTTTCTCTCCACTGAGTACTCACCGTATTGCTCTCCCTCTTCCATTTGGTCAAGATTCACCCGGCCCAGGTTCCTCGTGGAAAAGACATTGATCAACCCGCCTCCGATTTCTAATCCATCGAAATTCCCGTAGTAAAATGCGGCAAACACCCAACGACAAAGAAACAATCCTACCTAAAAGGTTGGGGTTACCTAAAAAAATTAAACTATGAACTAAAACTAAGAAGACTAACAGTAAAGTATATATTAGAAAAAAATTCACCAGACTTCATGATGAGGATCACAGTGTGTTCATCGAAGTCATCATTTGCACTTAGGCACCATCCTCAAGTTAACGACGCCATTTGATTCGTGGCTACGCAGGTACCTTGAATCAACAATATTTATAATATAAATCCCCAATGTCAGAAAGTAAAGTCATCGCAAGAGATAGCTGGCTCTGTGGTCGAACACAGGATGGTTTTCTTTCGTACAAACGACTTACAAAGTGAGCTTAAAATCGGTGAATTCAATTGATTTTAAGGTTTGCAAAAACAGTAGTCGATGGTTTGGAAACTAAAATAACCAAAGAAAAATAAGAAAATAATAAAAGAGATCTCTCAAGTATCGTGGATGTCATTTAGGATCCTGTAAGTACCGAGGTTTCTGTGGTCATTTCACGCTGGGAGGATGACCTATAGTCATCTCCCCGAACCGGATCTTCATATAGCTATAAACCTAACCTAAAATAATTATCCTTTTGAAAATGGTATTCATCGAAACATCGCTGGTCACCAACAAGGAGGGCATGCTCTCGAATTCCACCTTACAATAACCCATGAGGATAACTATTTAATCTCAAAGGATCTAGCACAAGCATCCACCGAACCCTAAAAGATTATCAAATACCCGATCATTTAAGGTGAATGGAAGGGTTACAACTAAGATTTGAAGAGAAAACCAAAAATAACAAAGAATACCGTTGCCAAAGCATGAGAACCTCTATTACACCCGCCCCTCGCTTCAAAGAGCCTTCCTTCAAGGAAGAGGGTTTTGTGGCGCTCATCTCGAGTCATTATCCCCATGCGTTCGGGTCGCCTTAAAACGAGAAATGGGAGAAAGTGAGAGAAAATGGAAAAGAGCGTGGAAATGGCAAGCCTCGCCAATTTTATTACTAAGCGTAAAGTTAATTCTATATTTGCGCTTGTCTGGGGGCTTTTATAGCCAAACCCCCTTTACAAATTACAAAAATAACATAGCAAACACTATTACAATGGGGGCAAAAAAGGAAGAAAACCAAAAGAGACAAAAAGAAAAAACGGGCAGCAAGAAGGAATAGTGGAAGAAATGTGAATAGTGGTAGTAAGATGATTCGTTGCACTCAGAAAATTCGGCAGATGCGTAAATTTCACAATAATAAATTTTGCCAAACCTCCGCTGCATTTTCGCTTCTTCTTTCCTTTTCCGGTTCGACGGTAATGCCGAGTTTGACTCCTCAATTCTTCGTGCTTGAATCGACTCAACAATCTTTTGGCATAAATAGCTGTAAATCGCAAAATTTGTCACAAATGCGACGTAGCATAAATTTTAGACCTTAATGTGCCAATTGTTAATTATGCCGATTAAGACACAAAGTACCTAAAACCCGTAATAAACAGGTTCAAAATAGCACTTTTGAGCACTAATAAGCTTGGCTGCTTGATTGAATAACATGCCGAGGAAAAATATTGTGTTGAGATATTTCATGGATAAATTATATGCGTGAAAATATAATTATCCATGTTTTTGAAATGTTGCATGTAGCTCTTATTGTGCATGTAGCATGACATCGCATGAAATGGCATGATTGCATTTCATATGCACAATCACATCGCATCGATCAGGTGTGTGTGCATGTTATTGGTCATTCACCATTCTTAGTGAATGTGTGGTGAGCTCAGAAATGGGACAACGTTCAAAATCGAGACTTACAGTGGTGTAAATCAATAATAATAATAAATCACGTGTATTTGGGTGAAGCAAGATAAGTAAATCTCCCAAAGTTGAAAGATCCAAATTTTATTCTTGGTCACATATGGATCTCGCGATGAAAGTTCATAAAGTGTCTACATGCAAGCTCGTTGAGACCTCAAAATTGCCACCAAATAAACACATAGGATTTGGATAAATTAATATCTGGCGTTGTCCAACGCTTTAAGTCGGGTGAAACACTAATGATCGGGCTTTTTTCACACTTGCGTTACAGCGAGGGTGCCTGGTCAGACTCTGTCAGGGGCATGACGAGTCTCATCTCATGCATGACACGAAACATTCCATATAGGATTGCATTATTTATATGGAATATGATTTGATGTTTTATGTACACCATTGCATGTCCATTGTAGGTGGGGAGTAGCCCTTGTAGGAAAATTTTCTACTGGGCATTGCTCACCTTGTTATGGGGAAATATTTTTTAGGTACTAGAGGTACACTAGGAGCCGAAACTGGTCCAGGAGTTTTGTTGTGAAAAAGGCCGGATTGTGGCCTATTCATTTATATTTTATAACATTCTGGGTTGAATATCCGGTTCTAGTTATGTAAATAATAAGTTTTGTAATAGAAACTTAGTTTCGAGATTGTTCCAGTGTAGAGTTAATATTTCCCGGACCTTTTACTGTCTATAAAAATTGCATAGAGGTAGTGGTTGTGGATGAAAAACATTGGGGAAAATTAGGAAATGCAAAGAATGGAGAAAAGTGGGCTACTGCCCATTTTCGAGTTTTTGTCAGATATTTTTGGTTCCATGTCGAGACATGGTCCTCTGTTTCGCGATAGAGCTGGTCGTAATGTGTTGTGACAGAACCTTATCAGCAGGCTCCCCGGGCGTGCAATAAAGCACCCCGGCTGCTTGACAAAGACGGCCACAGACGTGACATGTGAGACCTTCACACAAGAAGGCCTCGCACGCGGCCGAGGCATTTCCGGCTGCAACAGTAGATTTCGCCGCGATAGACTTGATCAAGCAGAGCCTCTATCACGACATAGCATTTTTCATGTCGCGATAGAGTTAGGCCATCCGATGTCGCAAAGAGAATTCTCGTGGCACAAGAAATAGCCATGGAGGAGGTCCTGCCGTCAGAAGCCACAAGATCGCGGTGGCGCCAAAGACTCTAACGCATACTAGTGTTCCACCAGAGTCACCCAACAGGCACAATGGCAATGAGATGGTTATTCTATCAGAGGAATTCACTAACAAAGATTCTCTGCCGTGAAAACTGTCCAAGAGTTAAGAAAACAAACAACCCCGGAACATGGTCAGAAACCAGTATTGGGGAGCCTAGGTATACGAAGCATATGAGCATGCGTACTTCAGTCATCACAAAATATGCGCGATATTATTGCAATGGTGCCAGGTTACGTTCTGATCCATGTTCAAAATGGCATACTGGTTGCTTACATATTTAGTGGTATGTTACGCACCATAAGAACCACTTTTCTATTTCACTGTTACGGTGTCGGGAAGAGATTCAGAGTCGTCCCGCTACACCCCACCAGATTCGACCAACCGCCTTTAAGGCCATACAAGCGCTGTAATCACTACCATTACCAAGCCAAAGCATCAGTCGAGGTCCATAATCCACCCTAATGATTTATAGCACATCATCCTCTGACATTTACAATGTGAGATAGATCCATTGGAAAATGCATCATTAATCTCACATGGAGAGGATTAGCCCGGAGATCACCTAATGCTATTCGATTCTGTTTTGTTTACATTTCGGCTAGAGGTGAAACTTAGTATTGCTGCACGAAGGAAGTCCCCACAGGATCCCGAGATCATGAGACATAGGTGAGAGCTGCATGTTTTCCTCTGCAGACTCTTCTTCCAAAGATCCGCCAGACACACAAAGGCTCTGAGTTCTTTTGAGTTTAGCTTGCAAAGTTGTTGACCAGGCTTGAGTACGTAGCCAAGTTCAATGAGTTAGCACGTTTTGGGGATGACTATGTGGCCGTAGATATACAGCAAGGGGAAAATTCATGGTCACCAAAGTTGTCCATCCGTGGCAAGATGAGAAGATTTCCTCCCAAAAGATGTTGTCAGTGGTTAGACAATGCGCCAGAGAGATAGATGCATGGAGCATCCCTTTCTTATGTCATACAGGAAAGAGGACGCCTTCTTCTAGCGTTTGGGAAAGCAGGGCGTAAGACTTATGCTCCTCAGCGTTTTCTGTGTGATCAGGTCGAGTCACATCAGGGCTAAGGTCAAAATATGCTTTCTACTAAGTCGTGACCGATATGCTTTCATCATCGCCCACATGCGAGGCTGATCGCTTCGGTATAGATCCCGTGTTTGAGGATAAAGTCCTAAATTATTCGTGAGCACTATAACGATGTCTTCTTTCTCAATTCCAGCAAGTGGCAACAAAGAACCTCACATTGGCCCCAGGGCGTTTACAGCGCCTTCTCGCTATAAATATAGCCGAGAGACCAATGCTGGCCGAGGTCGGGAGACAAAGCGTTCACGGGCCGAGACATCATAGACCCAGGTTGTCATGCCATCACACCACAAATCAGTCCAGCCTGACGCCGCTGACACAGCAGGTTTATGCGAATATCTCCGCCAAGCGTGGCAGAGACACACTGATTCTAGCAACAAGCATTCTCTTTTGTTAATGTATCTAGCGTGTAGATGTTTGGCGATAGAATCTGTATGAGTTCAGAGCATAATGTTGTGAGTTCTTCTCATGGACTAGGTGAGGATCGACCGACAAAGCCTTGACTGGAGTTAGAGATCTTAGAGATTCGCCACTGTGGACCTTTCAGTACATTATTATCGGATTTTGATGTCATCTTTGGCATGGATTGGTTGACGGAAAATCAGTCATATCGACTACCTATAGTAAGAGGATTATCGGTCACCACCCCATTTATCCGTGTGACTTTTCAAGTGGCGAAGCAAGATGCTTTACCCCAGATATTCCACGACTCTAGGTGGAGTGGACAGTTGATGGGATGGCTAGCAAGCCTAGTCTAGATATGTGATTTGAGCTCACCCTGTGTGGTCACTTGTGTTACAGATGTCTTCATTTACTAGGGATTACCTCCGCACATGATGACTTTGTTGTTTTGAGTTGCACCTGTACGTCGCTCATTTCTATGACTCATAAGATACACAAGTTGTTAAGAACTTAAGGTCAAACTACATTAAATCTTGTTGATATAAGCCTGTTGAAGGATCAGATTTCACCACAGCGCTTGTTCTATTTATGGGTTAGAAGAAAGAATGATAAGACCCTCTTCAACTGCAATGATTACCGCACGAACAGGCCACCGCTGTCCATGATTCACCAGAGGACTACGACTTCTGTTTGATCACCCAGAGATAAAGCCGCAGAGTCTACCAAGATAGAACTTTGCACCGGATACCACCATGAGACTCATTATGCTGATGATATTCCTAAGACACCGCTCAGATGCAGAAGATTTATCGACGCGATGCCCTTTCGTTCGAGTTTTAATGCTACCAATGAGATATCCATGGATCCCACGCATGGGTATTCCAGTCCTATTCGACCGCTTGTTGTGGTCTTCGTTGACGATATCTTCTGATCTATACCCTAGTCTATGGAGGAGCACATGATTCACTGGCGACCATTCTGTGCACTCGTGACCACCGGCCAGTGCCAAGTTCAATAAGCGAGCCCATCACGAGCGAGATTGTCGGGCACGCTATATCGCGCCTCATGCCAAGAGACTCGTAGAAGGTGGTGAAATGTATTATGAGTTGAGAGAGGCAAACATTCTTCAGATACAATAGCCTTGGACAGTAGGGTATTACAAGAGGTCTATTGAGGATTTCTCCTGTCATAAGACACTGCATGCATAAAGACACACTATGTAAACAAGTTGATGGATAACTATAGGTGAGAAAAGAATATTCTGTGAATTGAAAAGGAGGCTACTTCTCTTCATGTTTCTATTTTATAGTCCCAGTTACATGAAACATGTACCTTATTCTCACTGACTGGATTTGTTTTGATGCAATCCGAGAGGTCAGAGCCAAAGGGTTCTGGGTCAATAAAGAATCATGAGTGATCACCACATGATCCGAGTCACGGCCACAGGCCTCTGCCTTGAAGATTTGGTTAGCTTTCACTACTTATATAGGTGAGCGCTGAAGCTCTGATCAAAGAGTCCAAAGCCATTTTCACACAAAGCAGACTCAAACATGAGGCAACATGAGCCTTGGAGTATCCTGAGGATTATGACTTCACTTTCAGACTACCATCCCCGTAAGGCAAATATAGTAGCCGATGAGCTTAGTCGAAAAGTCACTGGAAAGTACCGCTAGTGTAACTTCCCGGAGTGGCAATGCGATCGAGACTATGGGACAAATAGGTCAGAGTACGTGCTGATTAGGCCAGTGGGAGCATTGTGGAGCCTGCGGGCTACGCCGGTCCCCATCGAAAGCAAGGATTGAGTCCCGGTGTGACGTGGGACGTAGAGATATCGTCCATCAGGGACCGAGTACTATCAGGTACTGGTGATGAAGGCTGGGCCATCCACACAAATGGTAATCTTCGGTAGAGGGGACGGGTGGTGGTTCCCCAGCTGATCGATTTGAGAGAGAAGATCCTCAGGGAGTTCCACCCGCTTCATATTCAGGTTATAATTAAGATGTACCGTGATATTCGTCGCCAGTATTACTGGAGCGGGATGAAGCGACACGTTGGAGATTTTGTTTGACGGTGTCTCACGTGTCAGCAGGTAAAGGCTAAGCATCAGAAGCCAATAGGGCTACTCCAGCCATTAGAGGTAGCTGAGTGGAAGTGGGAGCATGTCACAATGGATTTTGTGATCCACTTGCCACGGACACAGCGGAGGCATGATGCTATATAGGTTATAGTGGACTGACTCACTAAGTCGGCACACTTTCTAGCGGTACGAATGACCTTCACACTGGAGGAATTATGCCTGTTATATATTCGTGAGATTGTCCGGCTACATGGAGTGCCAGTCTCTATCGTATCGGATAGGGATCCTAGATTTACGGCACACTTTTGGAAGAGTTTCCAAAAGGCCATAGGGACACAGTTGACGATGAGCACAACATTTCATCCACAAACAGATGGCCAGTCAGAGAGAACCATACAGATTTTAGAGGACATGCTACATGAATGTGTCCTAGATCTCAAGGGTATTTGGGAGGAGCATTTACCATTAGTGGAGTTCGCCTACAACAACAGTTATCAAGAGAGTATTCATATGGCACCCTATAAAGCTTTATATGAGAGGCCATGCCAATCCCCGATTTGTTGGATAGAGGTGGGAGAGAGCTCCATCACTGGTCCAGATTTGATTTGAGACACATCTAAGAAGGTGGATTTGATTCGGCGTCTTCCATCAGCTCAGTCATTAAGAGCTTTGCCGATGTAGACGGGCGGTCGACCTGGAGTCTGAGGTGGGTGAACACATCTTCTTAAAGGTGATGCCTAAGAGATGAGTGACTCAGATCCACAGGTCTATGTGCCAAATAATATATATTAGGTCCATGGCACTCGAGAGGGTGGTCATAGTTGCGCATCGGTTGGCGCCTTACCAAATCAGAGCTTTATCAAGGTCCATGAGGTGTTCCATGTCTCCATGTCTAAGTATACTCCATATTCAAATTTCATGTAAATTGATTTGAGGAGAGAGATTACCGTTGATATCGATGAACATTCGAGGAGGGACTAAGCATGTGATCTTGATAGCCGAGATCGTGCTTTGTGGACGCAAGACCATGCGGCTAGTGAATGTCAAAACATCCATGATGGAGGAGGCAACTTGGGAACAAGAGGACATGATGCAGCCACCATCCTCTTGTTCGAGAATGGGCTATGGGCCTAATATTTGATACTAGAATCAACACTACATGTCCATGTGTTTGTATGTGCTAGTTGGTGGTCTCCTGGGACGAAATTCTCATATATAAGAATGCAAAACCCGGGAAAATTCAATTTTTCTCAACAAGTGGTAAACGGTAATTTTGGTTGAAACCGGTAAATTTTCTAAATTGATGACGAACGTACTTCATCGTTGAATTCGTCTAACAAAATCTAGCATTCATAATTTGTCAAATTCCCAAGACAAATTTACTTCACATTTTTCGAGGGATCGGGCGCCAGACAGATGGCATGACCACGTGGATGCCACATGGCACTCTAGGGAAGTGACACAGCTGCACACAGATTTTGAACAAACAGCCCATACTGAGCCATGTGTTACATGATGTAAATATAAGAATAAAGAAAATAAGGAAGAAAAACATGGTGATGACAAGTGGCCAAGGAGGAAAGTGGGGGGAAGTTTCCCTCACTTGATCCATAAGGGTAGGAGAAGATAGAAGGAGGGGAAAAGATAAAAAATAAGAGAATAAAAATGAGAAAAGAGAAAATGGAAAGAAAGAGAAAAGAGATGTTTGGTTGTTCTGAACAGATAAGGATGGAACAAACAAGAGAAGGAAGGTAAAGGATACAAGAAAGAAAAGAAAAGAAAAGAGTAAGATAATGAGAGAAAAAGCATAGAGGAGAATCTAGATGTGAGAGAGAGAAAGGTGAGGAGAAACAAAAGCAGATCAAGATCCCGACTGGTGAGAATCTTGACTTCCATCCGGGAAAAAGTCGATCCACGCAACCCGGCTAATGCTAGCAGTACCAAAATCTTGGAGCCACAAAACTCCAAGAGGCAAGGAATTTTCCTACTTGATTATTTTTAGTTTAAAGGTCATTTAATGTATGCTGACACTTTCGGGGTTGAAATCGCAAGGAGTTTCAAATTCCAAAATTTTGGGACTAATATTTGGAAAATTTAGGACTAGTCAAATAAATTTTGATCGTTGACGGTTTAGTTCACATCCCTGACTGATGTCCTCGGTTTCTTTGCTGTAAGCCTTAAAGTCCCATCGTCAAGGGACAAATGAAAAAATAAAATTGGTTCATAACAGTGAAGGGACCGTGTGGTGCCCTATTTTTATGGGTCCGAGATTGAATATTTTGTAAAAGTATTGCTTGATCGAAGCAACATGCGTAAGTGTGAGTACCATAGTTGAGATATACTTATTTTGATTTCGATGTAAATTATATAAACATAATATAATTATCCATATTTTTAAAATGTTGCATGTAGCTCTTATTGTGCATGTAGCATGACAAAGCATGAAATGGCATGATTGCATTTCATATGCACGGTCACATCGCATCAAGTCGAGTGTGTGTGCATGGTATTGGTCATTCACCATTCTTGGTGAATGTGTGGTGAGCTTGAAAAACAAACCCAAATCAGACTCGCGTGGTGTAACCAATAATAATAATAGATCACGTGTTTGAGTGGAAGCAAGATGAGGCCGACCCCACCTCCCCCCCACCCCTGTGGTGAAAGACCCAAATTTTATTCTTGGTCGCATATGGATCCAATGATGAAAGTTCGCGAAAGTGCTCGAAGGCGTAAAACTCATACAAGACCCCAATTCGCATCACCAAATAAACACATAGGATTTGATAAATTAATATTAGAGGGTTGTCCAATGGTTTAAGTCATTGGGTGAAACACCAATGACTGGTTTATTTCACACTTGGTGTCAGCAAAGGAGGGAGTCGGGTCGACTCCGTCAGGTACGAATCTCATCTCATGCATGACACCGAAACATTCCATATAGGATCGTGATTATTTATATCAATATGATTTATTGTTTTATACACCACGTATGATTGATAGAGGATGTTCCCGTGAGAGGAATTTTCGCCCAGCATTGCTCACCTGGTTATGGGGAAATATTTTTCAGGTGCTAGAGGTACACTGGGAGTCAAACCTAGTCCGTGGAGTTGCTAGAAAGCACGAATTGTGGCCTGTCTATTGAGACATTTGCAATATTCTAGGTTGAATATCCAGCTCTAGTTATGTAAATAATAAGTTTGTAATATAAACTTAGTTTTGGGATTGTTCCAATGCAGAGTTAACATTTCCTGGACCTTTTACTGTCTATAAAAATTGTATAGAGGCAGTAGTTGTGGATGAAAAACATTGGGGAAAATTTGGAAGTGCAGAGAATGGAGAAAAGTGGGCTACTGCCCATTTTTGAGTTTCTGTCGCGACAGATATTTTTGGTTCCAGGTTTATTATTCCTTCAGAACGATTTAGCTGGTTTTAACGTAATAGATAGAAAACTGAAGCTCACAGACACAAGGCTGGCGCGCGTGACAACGCTCGGGGCGCGCAAGGCACCGTATCAGGCGCTACGACATGAGACCTTAGGCCGCATAATAAACTTGTGCACGCCAACAGGCATTGCGTCGTGATGCAGATTTCTTATCGCGCATGTGACTCGACTGGCCAGAGGCCCTGGCGTCGCTACATAGTCTTTTCGGCGTCGCGGCTGCAGCGCAGCCGTCAATGTCGCGAGCAGAGAATTTCGCGAAAAGCTGGGCCATATGATTCCGGCTGTCGCGGTTTGACGCGAGCTGGCGCAGCAGCACTCTAGCGCACACGCAACATGCCCGCACACGATCGATCGTAATAGCGCCGCTGCATGTAAGAATGCTATGGCAATAGAGGTTCTCTATCACGACAAAGATTCTATGTCGCAATAACTTGTCTAGTAGCCAAGAAAAAAAAATTGACCCTCGGGAATTAGGGCGTCACATATGATTTGAACTTGAACTAATAAGAAATATAAATTTTCAGCTCAAATTTGACTCGAAAGGTAATACGGACATTATTGGCGAGAGGGCCAATTCCCTTAACTAAGGATTGTTAGAAACAAAACGAGCAAAAAGAGAAAAAGGATCCCTTTTTTCCTGGTTTTTTCCGAGAGTGAGAGAAGAGAAAAAAATGAGAGCCAAGAATGAAAGTTCATCGTATCGACGAGGGCTATGCGTGGGTACCAAAAATGCAGGATTTCGCCTAGGATCTAAGCGAGGAATTTGGGAAATCAAAGGTTTTAGGTTTAGAAAGTGTCCACGAGGCTTCCTAGGGTTCCTTATATGCTTTAAGAGGTAGGGAATTCTTCCTCCTTGGTTTATTTTCCATTTTTTGGGCCAAAAAATGGTCAAATGTTCGAGTCGGGCATCCTTCACCTAGGTGAACTGTGCTTCGCCTAAGCGAGGACATAGAGCTTCCCTAGGAAGAAAGGGGTCTCCGCCTAAGCAAAGGAAAGGTTCGCCTAGGCGAAGGTATGTATGCCTAGGCGAACCCGAGGATGGATTTGGTGGATTTTCTGGTTCGCCTAGGTGAGGGTGTTGCTTGCCTAGGCGAATCACAAGTGTAATGCTGGCAGGTTATGTTCAGGCGAAATTGTGGAGTGTGTAGAGGCTTCGTGGTCACGGCCTATTCGGGGGTCGGCTCGTGTCCATTTATGATTGTTTGTGGCTTGCTCGCCATTGTATGACTTGTTTAAGAGTGTCATTTCTCGATTTGGCGATTTCATATGTCGGATGTCAATAAAGTCTGTCATTGGCACAGATAGAGTTTATATAAAGTAAATGGCCATTACATGGCTTAATTATGTGTGTGTCATTACTTGAACATAGAATGATATGTTGTATGTTGATGTTGATATATGCATGCATAATATATTGACATGAATGAAATGTAGTATGGAATTCATATGTAGGTGACGTGATTTCTCACGTTAGTTATGGTTAAACATAATTCCAATGGTGAAAGCACGTTAAAGTGTCTAGGTGTGGGAAGCCTGTGGTGTGACACCAAAAATTCACTACCCAAACATTATCACTTAGCGAGAGATAAACATCACTGAGGTGTAACATCCAAAAAGCTTTTGGTTTGAAACAAATGAATTTTTTTGTAAAATGATCATTTGATGTAACCTTAAATGATGGATTTTATCACATGGGCCTGCACATGTGTGATAGGAGCTCGGTATGACTCTCCAGGTGATGGGAGTCGATAAGGACTCGAGGCATGGTACATGATTGAGTCTCATCTCATTTCATGGCATGACATATAGGATTCCATAGTAGAATTGCATGTTTTTACTTGGAATGTGAATGTAAATGTGTGGAACATGACTATTGCATGTGCACTTAGGTGGGGAGTAGCCCTCGTGAGGGTTATTTCTACTGGGCTTGGCTTACCATTTATGGGAAAACATTTCAGGTGCAGGGTGTACACCGATGGACAACGCTCATTTGAGGCCTCAATTGTGAAGAAGGTCAATATGTGACTTTGATAAATCTTTTTGTAAGAACAATCTAGTTCCGGTATGTAATAATGGTAAGAGAGTCGTGATCAAACTCTTATGAACTATTTTAAATGTAATTTCGCATATTTTTAACTTAAATATGTATAAATGGATCCTAGTAAATGGGACATATCGAGGTGGTATCGAGTTACCTCAGATTCACAGTATTTGATAAATTCTCGCTTGTATCAAAGTTTAGGTAATGATTACCTAAGATAGTATTTCGTTATTGGACGATTGGTCAACGGACCCCGTCTTTGGGTCACAATATACATTAAGGGTAAAGGAAACTTTTCAAATCTGTATCTCTTTATTTACTTTTTAATTTAACAATATCCTTTAATCATTTATTATTATCAATTTTATTTTATTTTCATATTATTTCTAAATTTGTCATTCTTTTTTCTCAAAAATACATTTCATCAACCAAATCCATAGGTCTATTTAAGTGTTTGTCAAATTTTGTTATTTTAAGAATAATTTATATTTTTGTTCAAAAAAGTTTACTTTTTAATTTTGCCAATTGTCAATTTTTTGTTTAAAAAAATATTTTAAAATTTTAAAATAATTATTTATTTATTATAATTTATTAATATTTAAGTTAAAATTATCTTATAAACATATTAATACCATTTAAAAAATATAATTTTTAACAAACCATTAAAAAATACTTATGTTTGGAAGTACAAAGTGTTTTACAAAATTTACTCTCAAAACGACTTTTTTAATACTTATACTTACCAAACAAATGTATAACGGATTTTTTTTATTGTCTCAAATCAATGTAACAAATCTTTTTTTATTATCTCAAATCAATCAAATGTGTAGCTGTAACAGATGCTTTGGAAACAAACGTGTAACAAATCTTTAATACCAATCCAAAATTGCCCTTTTTTTTTTTTTTTTTTTTCTCAAAATCTATTTCATCAGCCAAATTCCATAAATATATCAAACGAAGTGTTCCATTCAAAAAAACATACTGAGTGCTTGTTAGATTTTTAATTTCAAAACTATTTTTTAATTTACTTTTTATTTAAAAAATATTTATTTATTTATTAAAATTTATTAATATTTAACATTAAAATTTATCTTTTATTTCAAAAAAACATTAGAATTTATTTTATTACAATATTAATACCACAAGAACCATTAACATTAAAAATACTTATATTTGGAAGTTTTGAGAGCAAAAATATCATTTAATTATTATTATCTGTAATTTATTAATATTTAATGTTATGAAAATTATTTTATTATCATATCTTGATATGTTTACTCTCTTTAAAATAATCCTATTGTAAATTATTATTATTGATGGTGCCTTTTCAGCGGAACTAGAATTTGGAGAGTGTAGAGAGCTGGATTGAGATTTGGACCGGATTGTTTATTGGTACGGGATGTGAGTTTGGATTATGCGGGCCGAGGAGGTAGGATCGGTTGTGTTGATCTGCGAGGCTCGGACGTACTCCTGCAAAAACAAGGAAGAAGGTCGACGAGGGGGCTTATGCGTGGCGCTCCGATGCTGTAGTCGGTTTCTTCCCCGAGAGAAAGAGCGCAGGGGCGAATGTGTTGCATATGAATATGCGTATGAGAATGCGTGTAAGAATGTTTGCGTTGGTTTTTGCGTACCTTTCACCAATGGGTGGTCTTGTATTTATAGTAGATGTTCAACCAGTTGGATGGTGGTTAGGAGTCCTTCCCATTGGACGGGATATTTCTTATTTTAGTCCATATCGGATTTGGTACAGGATATAGAAAGAATTGTTTGTTTGAGATAATCCTCCTTCCTTATTGGGGGAGACCAGCGCCGATGATACATTGTTATTTTCCCTTCATTATTGATAAGGTTTGGTTGGATCGACAGGATAATATATTACTAGGGGTTATTCTATTTTCTGTATGAGCGATACACAATCTGATTTGTAGGATATGGGGCTTCCAATTCATTCAGGATTGTCCTTTGGTTTGTATGGGCCTTCGATTCTAGGCGATGTGAGGGCTGGGTATTGCGTTGGGCGTACCACTTCTTTGGGCTTGGTCAGTGGGCCTGCAAGCCTATTTTTTAAACCCTATCAGTTGCCCCCCAGCCCTTGTGTACGCTGGCGTGGGCAAGGGCTGTAATTCCTCTCGTATCGGTTGCAGTTTCTACGCGTCTGTTCGGGGTTGGGCCAGTTAAAGCCTTGTCGCCGTCATAAGTCTTGTAATAATGATGACCCTTAGGTTTTCGCGCTTATTTCTCCCATTTCCTCCCGATTTCCCATACACATTCTTTGTGGATATCTTTACCGTCTTATGCCTTATGTAGGACCCTTTCCTTCTCGGCCTCTGTTTACGCCTTTTTGCGCAGCCTTTGTTCATGTATCTCGGGGTCCATTGTGTCAGTATCATTTTGATTGAATGCAATGAAACACTAGGAGTTTAACCGATTGGCTTTTATTTCTTGTCGCTTGTCTCCGTCATGGGTCAGGGTCGCTCTTCTTCTTTGCGGATTGGTGATGACTCCTCGGTTATTTGTCGACCTTTGTCTGAGGCTGGAGATACCTCAGATAGTTATTATATCAGAACCGGAGCCATTCTTTGAGCCTCCTCTTCCGATAAGGGTAAAGCGAAAATAAACCTAATTACACATATCCTGGGGGTGAATTGCCTTAAATCTGCCGTTCAACATCTTTGTGAATGTGGGACCTAGTAAGTGGACCCTTCATATGGGATACCTTTGCTGATCGTTATCGAGCCTCCTTGTATACAGTATGGGTCCTGATGTCTTAACCACTTGCATACGACCTTCGTGCTTTTGGGATGGTTTGTTTTTGAGGTCGCCTTGTGATGGCCTTAGTTTTCTCTGCCCTTTCATGAAGAGGTCTTGCGACATTCAACATTGCCCCTCCCAGCTTTATCGACGGTTTGGGGCATTTTTGAGACTAGTGGGGTTATTGGCTCCTTTAGGGATAAGGGCTTGGCATCCCTAGCTTGGCCTTGTTTCTTCGTCTTTCGCCCAGATAAGGACCAGGGCTTTTCTTTATTTTCCAGGCGTTAGGGGCTCTGCGGTGATCTCTGATCTTCCATCTTCGCATAGGTCATGGAAGGGCGCTATTTCTTCGTTCGCGGTTTCAGTGGGAATACAATCCGCCGGCGGGATGACACCTGGGTGTTCCCACGACTGAAGCTCGATAACGATAGTGGTATTTATGCTTGTTTTTGGTATGACTGCTCGAAGGTGGTCGGATGTTTCTAATTTTGTGTACTATCTGTTTGTTTCCCGGGGCTGGATCTCGAACTTAGCGAAGATAATGTCATAGCCTAGCGTTAGCGGGATATCTGCTCATCCTTACAGCGAGAATTGATAAGGTCGGACATTCTGGTCCATGTCGAGGTCTTTGCGTTCCTGCAGCGAGGTCTTTGCTGTTGCTGCCTGGGATCTCTCGTTAGGCTGCGCTGGCGCTCCTACGAGGAGAGATTTTGGTTCATTTGGGGCGGCGTCTGGAGGCCTCGGGTGTGAAAAGGAAAAACCGAGCTGGGTGAGGAGGAGGCGGCCGGTTTCTGAGTTCGAGGAAGGCGGGAGCGGCCTCCCGGTGCCTCGAGGCCGAGGCGGCGTCGTCTCCTTTAGGCGAGGAGCTCCGGGTGATTTGAGCCCCAATTTCCCTAATGACGGAAGGGCTAAAGACCAGCGAGAGTGCGGCCAGGAGCAATCGTTGGTGGTTATGCTATAGCAGTGTGGAATCCTTAACTTGGAAGAAGTCAAATTGCCTCCTCGGAAGCGAAGGCGAGAAAGAAAGCCCAGAAGGCGAAGTCGACCAAAACCCGGACTCTTTGCTTTCTAACACCGAACTGCGGTCTTTGTCTCCTCCATCCTCGAGGACTGGGCGGGAGGGATGAAGAGCGATAACTGTTGACGAGAGACTTTGGCTTTATCCTTCGAGGGTTGCCTCATTGAAGTCTATAATTGTGCTTGCTTCCATCTTTGCCTCAGTGTTGACGTTATCTTCATGTTTGATATGCAGGTAGCCACTCATGCGAAAACGGCGAGAGAAGGCCAAACTAAGCGAGAAGCACGTAAATTGCTTTCGAATTTATAAAGCGAAGGTGGCCTCTCGCTTCGAGCGAACCCAGGGGCTGGGCGAGCGGCGTATATTTGAAGAAGTGGAAGCGACTTAAGTCGATTTAAAACATACGCCGATCGGCTCGTGCTCGGGCGGGAAAGTAGGGAAGACGAGGTTGTCTTTAGCGTGACGGCGTGCTTCGGGAGGTTGAAGTGGTCCGGGCTGCAAGTGAGTTGGGTGAGGCCGGGAGGAGGCTAAATTCTGAGTGAGCTGGTGGTTGGGGAGGAGCTCATTGCCTCCGAGGGCGGCTGCGGGATGCTGGCGAATTACGTGCGGAGTTAACGGTCTAAATGATAGCGAGCGCCTTTCGAGCGGCTCGTCGCGAAGCTTCCGAGTGCAAGGCGTTGCTAGAGACTGCTCGTCGGGAATTATTGTTTTCCTTATTAAAAAGAATTCCAAATGGTTATAATAAATTATTCACTTTTTTCTTTTTTGTTAATTTATAATTTATGAGATCTTATATTTATAAATTTAATTTAATTTAATTTGAAATTTGGATTTGTACGGATTTTGTATATATCCAATCTCAATTCCTTATAAAATAATTTATTTTTGTCTATTATT
The DNA here is from genome assembly GCA_016808115.1 of Tetrastigma voinierianum. Lineage (NCBI taxonomy): Eukaryota > Viridiplantae > Streptophyta > Magnoliopsida > Vitales > Vitaceae > Tetrastigma > Tetrastigma voinierianum. The sequence goes on along the minus strand of JAEQBH010001841.1, from coordinate 415,730 downwards.
TATTATTATTTAGTGTTGTTTTATATTTTAAGTTTATATATATTTTTTTTTTAAAATCAAAATTTGTTACCATATTAATTTGAATGACTTAAAAAGGTAAATTATTGTGGTTTTTTGTTTTTCCATATTTGGTAGATAAAAACTCCAGAGGGTTATAATAAAAAAAAATCAATTTTCTTTTTCTTTTGTTAATTTATGAGGTCTTATATTTATAAATTTGATTTAATTTGAAATTTTGGATTCCTAACGAGTTTGTATAAATCAATTAAGTTTTACAATAATTTATTTGTGACTACTATTTATAGTATTTTTTTATTTGTTGTATATTTGTACATACTATTTATTGTTACTTCATGGTTTAAATCATAATTTTTTTGTAAAATTAGAATTTTTTATGTATAAATTTCAATGATTTAAAATCAATATGGTTTTTGTTTTTCCAAGTGGTTTTTTAGGATAACCTATAAAAACAAATAAAAATTCCTAAAATTGTTGATTAAATGATTTTGTCAATAAATTCTTATAATAATATAAATCTAAAAAATGATTAAAAATAAGTGCAGCCCAACTTAGGAATTAAGTTGACTGATCAACCCTTCGGAATACAAGTGGATGTCGGGTTACCCGACGTCACTTCAGAAAATCGGGCAGAGTCTCTTTTGTGCGGGGCTACCTTGATTGAATCCCCTTTGCATGAAACCTGTCCCAAGCGGTCAATAGTCACGATGATACAAATATGGATAAAAACGGCCTCTTGGTATACTACAATATCAAAAACATACCAACCCCTATGAATCAACTATATCCAATAGTTCGGGGATTCAAATATTTACTCTTATCTGACATATATTAAAATACTCGAATTCTAATACATGTAAACCACCAAAGCCACATTCTGGCTTTCTTCTAGAACTCAGCCTCTAGGACGAGTCGTCTCCTTGCATGCTCCATGTACCTGTAAAAAGGGGGTCCCACGACGGGGTGAGCTAATGCTCAGTAGGAGAATCGCCCTAAGTGGGTACACTACGCCACCTAAGTGCGGAGTGCAATGTTCCAAATTAAACACATTCAAGCAAATGCGATCTTTGCCAGATGTCTGCGACCAGCAGATCCAGGAGTCCTCCGCAGGCTCCTCACACTCGCCTAAGCCTCGTATGAAATTATTAATTTGTTTATTTGTGGAATGACCCTCCGATGTATATATATCGAATTGGGCGCTCCGGCGATTGATATATTATTTGTTTTGGACTACCCTCCGATGAATATATATCAGTGGGCGCTCAGACGGATTGATATATTCCTTGTTGTGGACTACCCTTGATGAATATCAATTTGGGCGCTTACAGTTGATATTTTTAGTTTTGGACTACCCTCCGATAATTTATGTTTTCTATATACAACCCTCAGAACCATTTTCTCTAGACTAAATGCAAATACGCTCCGGCTCATAATCCTAGGGTGTTCGGTGCATATGGAATGCACATGTATGTCGGTTCCAATACAGTCTAATCACATGCAAATATATAGCGTGAATATACTAAGCATGATTCCGTCACATAATCATGTTATGTAATTATACAACTCATACGTAGAAATTAGGCTGAACTTGAAATTTGTGATCCCGAGCCATGGCTTGGTCGAGCTTGAATCCTTTCGGCCCGAACACATTTCACAAAAAAATATATTTTTGTCACTATTCTATGAGCAGTAAAAACCTATAGTTTTACGGTTCAAACACACAACATTCATCGGTTCACTTTGTGAACCCGCATTTCCTGACCATTCCCGGCCAATTTCAATCAAGGCATGATTTTGTGCATAATTGCCACCTGAGCATTGCAAGAATTCTGGAATTTGTCACGACGATCAAAAATTCTCAAAATTTTCCAACAATTAGGTCCCCGAGTTTTGGGACCGTCAAAACAAACTTCCCCCTCACGGCCCTTAAACTAACCAATAACGGTTTGTGCAATTTTGGTGAAATGAAACACCCCGAGCAGCCCTCACTGATTTATGGCTCGACATTTTGGTTCCAAAATTCCTATCAATTGGTCCCAGGTTTGGGGCTGGAGTCAAATGGTCGTTGAGGCCTCATACCAGCGAAACATTGAAAAACACTTAAGAATAAGAATAAAAACTCAAGTAGGGAGAAACCCACACCTCGAGGAGTTTGAAGAAACTCGTCGGTACCTGTGAAGCCCTCTGCAGCGTCGGCAGTTCTCCCTCTTGTGCTGAAGACTGCCGACGGTTGGATCTCGTGTATTTCTAGAGAGAAGTTTCTCTCTCTAAAAGAATTCTCTCAAAAATGGCTATTGGATCCCCAATTTTCTGATTCTCACGTTTTTCCTCTTTTTGGTTTAATGAAGAAGACGACAACTATCATCTTTTGTCCTTTAGTGACTTAAACTTTTTCTAAAATAGTAGTTAAGTCCTCATTTCCCAGTTGACAATGGCACTATCTCGTAGTGCATTTTCATGTTTCTCTACTCCTTACCCTCATGGCACATGAGTACGTGTTATATGTTCACTTTCGTGATCGAAAATCGTTTACGGCACACGACGATGCACCAGCGATGCCGACTTTCAGAAGCGTCTCGGTCGTGAAATTTCTACGTGCTAGCTAGATTGTGAGGCATTTGATTCAACGGTGCAATCCGTTTCATTATCAGAGATCTAGAGAATAAGTGCAGTTTAACGAAGTACAATTTAGTAACAAATTACAATTTTGCCCTTTTTCGAGAAGTGGAATTTCTACGGTCTTACAAATTCAATTTTCAATTATTTTTGGAACTTACTTAAAAATAAAAAATGTAAATATTAAAATGATTAATTTTTTTGTTTATTTTTAAATTTATGAAAAATAAATACTAAATGTTTTAAATTAAAATTTCAACTTTGCTTCTATAGAGTCATTTTTGTTGATAAAAAAAATCTCCAAAATTATTTCTTTTATTGTTTTTTTATCTCATATTTCATAACTATGCATGTCACGCCCCAAAACTCGCCTTAGGAGCATGATTGTCAATTCACATCTCAAGCCCGAAGGCTCGAAGTGCTAAAAGACATAACCCTTCCTTGTAACTAGATTGAGTCCAATTACCAAACACTTCCTCAAGGTAATGCACAACTTTCCATATCACCAATTCTCATATCCAAGATTCCATAATAACAAAAATTCACTAACTCTCAACCATTCATGTATGATTTAATAGAAATGACCCAAGACAAATATTCATATCTTTCTAACCAACTATGAGAACAAATAATCCAAATGAACATATACTCATCAACTAAACAAGGTCCATAACGGATTCCAAAATCAAATTCGTAATAATGATATGATTCCAAATCAAATATTCATATGTTCCCATTCCAAATGAACATTGCCGAATTAAATACACCTGAAAATATGTCAATGAATGGGAGTGAGCTTAAAGCTCAATAAGAAATAATAATACAGTTTCATGGATTATAAGATTTTCAATCATATAACAAATAGAAGATGTTTTTGATCAAAACTTTCGATTCAAAAATAAGCTAGAACATCCAAAAATTTCCTTCAAAACATTCTCAAATTAATTTTATGTCAAATGTGATCCAAACAATTTCATATCAAATTTCGATTCAGATACTTTCAAATCAAAGTCCAAAATCAAATAAATTTCAAATATATTTGTCTTTGGTCTTCAAATATCAAATGGTGCCCAGTATTGTGGGACTTTCAAATTTGTAGCTAGCTGCAAATTGTTCTTTCAGGTGAACGAGAACTGGCTCTTATTAGTACGTAACCTCTAATCGAGAAACGCCTAGAAGTGGGGTTCAAAATCAATTACATTAACCATATGAATGTAAATGTCAGCTATTATTCCCGTTGACAAGGGCTGAATAGTGTCAAATAATATTCCCATTGGACATGGTCGAACTAACCAGGGTCAAATATTTCATTAAAAAAATTCAAATCTCCGTATTTTCTTTCATAAACAAAACAAATCGCAAAATACTTTCACTTAAAATCTATATTTGATCCATGGACAATCAAATGAATAAAACAAATCAAACTTTTCCTCATTCAAATTACATAAAAGACAAATAAATATATTTTTCGAAAAAACTATATAGATAATCTTTACCCAAAAAAATATAAAATATTTTATTTTCCAAAAACTGTATTAATATCCCTTACCTCAAATGAGTACTTTACAATCTTGAAGAAGCTGATCAGAATAATATCGAAGGAATATTTCACCCCTAACATAATACAAAGGAATTATCATCATTAATTATTCAACTAAAATTGTAGGTTTGAGAATCCTAACGATGTCAGAATATCAATATTATTAATTTTAATAATATTTTAAACATCATGATTATTAATAATGTAATTATTGAGTTTCAAAACTTTCGTAAAATTCAAATTCCTTCCAAATATGATTTCAAATATTTATTTATTTTATATTCTTAATTAATTCACATACCTACTAAAAATAATTATTATCAAATTATATTTTATATCATATTATCCCTCAATATTTTATCTTGACCGCAATATTATCTAAATAAAATTTCAAATCATAGCAAATATCTACTTGCCAAAAAATATATCAAATATATTATAAAATAGAAGAACAAGAGAGCGAGAGATATAGAAGAAACAGGGGAGGGATGACATTCCTTTATGTGTGTGAGAGGCTCGTACAAAGGCTCCCCTTTATTTATAGGGTTTAATACATGGATACGATGGCCATGTATATAAATACGTAACCTACACATTCGTAACATATATACATCAATGTATATTCAATGTACCTATTAATATCAAGATTAATGGAGAGTTTATGGACATCCATAATATTGTTCGTAATACTCCCCCTTGGATGTCCATGATACTGCCTCATTAAAAACCTTTAGGAAAACCCCGATGAGACGAAACCATGGTGAAGGAAAGAAAAAAGAGTCACCACATTATAAAAAAATTACTCCCCCTCTTCTCAACATCACTTTAAATCTCTGAATCTGTGCATTCCAATGCTATGAACTGGCGTCAAATGTTGCATTAGGTGAGGCCTTAGTGAATAAATCGCTAGATTATTAGTTGAGCAATTGATTGAACATTAATATCACCCTTCTTTTGTAGATCATGAGTGAAAGAACACTAATTGATATATGTTTTGTTCTATCCTTTAATGTACCCATTTTTTAATTGAACAATGCATGCGGCATTATCTTCATCTGAGGTCGTCGGGACCTCCTTTGCTAAAACCGAACCATATGACCCTCGAATATGATGTATTACGGATCTTGTAGCTTATTCACACTTGCTTTATGGTGCTAAGATCTCTACATGATTAGAAGATGTGGCGGTAATTGATTGTTTAAGTAGAACCGCCATGAAATGGTACAATATCACCACGTGTGAACAAATAGCGGTTGTGATCGAGGCATTATGAGGGTCGGACATATATCCACTGTCTTGCATAGCAGTGGTATGCTTTGGGGTACATTGGGATAATATAGGCTCATATCCAGCGTGCCTCGAAGATACCTGATATATGTTTAACTCCATTCCAATGTCTTCTTGTTGAGTGAGAACTATATCTTGCTAATAAATTTACGAAAATGATATATCGAATTAGGTGTATGACTTGCAAGATACATTAGAGACTCAATAGCACTAAGATATGGTACTTCAGGACCAAGAAGTTCTTCATCATCCATCCTAGGTCGGAAAGGATCTTTATTCACATCTAATGACCTTACAACCATTGGAGTGCTCAATGGATGGGCATTATCCATATAGAATCGTTTCAACACCTTTGATATATAAGCTGATTGATGAACAAAAATTCCATTCTCTAAGTGTTCAATCTGCAAACCAAGGCAAAGTTTTGTTTTTCCCAGATTTTTCATCTCAAATTCTTTCTTTAAGTTGACCTCTTTGCTTACAACTCATTCGTAGTTCCAATAATATTCGAGGTCATCAATATATTTGCAATTATAACAAACTCGGATCCCGGATCTTTTAATAAATACACATGGGCAAGGGGATCATTCTTATACCTTTTACTTAAATATTCACTAAGGCGATTATACCACATGCGTCAGTTGTTCAACCATACTAGAGATTTGCATAATTTTATCGAAGTAAAGTTTTCGAGGACTGAATTATGTGTTGCGAGCAATTTAATCATACAGGATTTTCATGTAAATATCACAGTCAAGTGGTCCATATAAATAAGCCGTAACTACATCCATTAAACACATACCAAGTTTTTCATGTATTGTCAGACTAATTAAATATCGAAAAGTAGTTGCATCCACTACAGGGGAATACGTCTCTTCATAATCAATGCCAGGTCTTTGAGAGAATCGCTTGTGCAACTAATCGCCATATATCGACAACTTTATTTGTCGCGTCGTTTTTCGTACAAATACCCACATTTGTATCCTACAGGTTTGACACCATCAGTGTAAGTACAATGGGACCAAAAACCGTGTTTTGAAGAGAATTCAATTACCTTTAAATTACATCTCCATTTTGGCAAATCATCTCTCTGTACATTCCTCGGACTTTGGCTAAAGATATATTAATATTAACAATGTTGAGTGCCACATTATAGGCAAATATATCATCGACGTCGATTTTATTCCGATTCCACAACACATGGGTTGTGACATAGTTATCGAGATCTCTGATTGTCACAAGTTTGGTACTGAATTTCTTCTGGAATTCTATTGGGGACTCTTCTAAGAGCCATCAATTCCTCGACTTGATCTTTGATCTTTTCTTTTCAGAAGGATTTTATCTTTGGAACCAATGGTCGACCACATTTCATGATGCTTTAGGTTCATTAGCAACGGTGTCCTATGGACATCAATTCTTAGACATTAGCATCGGTATGTAAGATGTAGTTACTCTCTTCGAATTAGTAAATGCATGCGCTTGAATTGATTTGCTAAATTTTGCAAATGAATAATCTTTTAATTTACTTGATTCACATTCCTTTGTCACGAGGTCAAAGATGAGACAACGACAATTGATTCCAACTAGCCTTTTTTCCAAGCCCCGTTTATTTTCTTTCTTTAAAGTTGGAAAATCTGATTCATCAAAATGACAATCAACAAAACGAGCCGTAAATAAATCTCCAGTTGATGTCTCTAAATATTTGATTATCGATGGAGATTCATATCCAACATATATTCCCAATCTTCTTTGGGGACCCATCTTAGTGCGTTGTAGTGGAGTAATCGGAACATATACCGCACCAATCATAGATAGGAAATATTTGGTTCTCGACGAAAACCAATTGTAAAGGAGAACTCGCAGTAATTTGTTGGTCTAATACGAATCGGTGTTCTTTGCATGAAAAATAACTGTAGCCCCAATGAGTTGGAACTCCGTCCTCATTAGTAATAGCGCGCAATACCGCAATCAGTGAGCGTTTAATAAACGATTCTGCGAACCGTTTGTGTATGAACATGCTTTCTGGGATGTTCAACGGTTATTCAATAGACATACAATAATCATTAAAAGCAGGAAGTAAATTCTCGGCATTGTCAAAGCGAATTGACTTAATCAAATAATGCGGAAAATGAGCCATGCTTGGATTATTTGAAATGAAACAATCTGGCAAATGCTTGATTCTGGCGTTGATAACAAGCAGACATGTGACCGTCTCGTTGATGCATCAATCGAGAATCATAAAATATCGAAATGGTCCACATGGTGGATGAATAAGCCCACATATATCCCCTTGTATACGCTGCAAAAATGCAAGGGGTTATGTCCTTATTTTTGTTCGTGATGGCCTTAAAATTAACTTCCCTTGAGAACAAGCAGCACATGAAAATTCATTGGACAGAAAAATCTTTTGATTTTTCAGTGAATGCCCACTTGAATTTTTAATGATTCTCCGCATCATTATAGACCCAAGATGTCCCAATCGGTCATGCCAAACAATAAAATTATTTTCATCAGTAAACTTCTGGTTTACTATGTAAGACCCGAGAAATTCCAATTTATGGAAAAAAGGGCAAAATCGTAATTTTGATTACGACTTTGTAATTTTGGTTAAGAGTCTGTAATTTATTCTCTAGATCTCGGATGATGAAACGGATTACTTAGTTGGAATGGTCTCGCAAAATCTGAATAAATCGTAAATTTCATAAAATTGCAAGGAGCGGTCGGAGTTGGCACGTTTTAAAGCTATGCATTCGGGTCTTAGTAAAAAGCGATTTTCGATCTGTGAAAGTCACATATAATAAGTATTCATGTACCACATAAGTGGCATGAGTAGAAATGATGAAAGGAATGAGCCGAGGTAGTCTTAGGAATGGCCCAGGAGGGTAAAAGAGGACATAATAGGCATTTTGAAGTTTGTTTAAGTCACTAGAAGACAAAATGAATAGTGACTTGTCTTCTCCAAAAAGAAAAGAAGAGAGAAAAACATTAGGAAAGGAAAAAGGAGATCCAGTGGCTGGTTTTCTTAAGTTCTAGTGAGAGGAGTCTTCCTTCTCTCTAGAAATACGGACGTCCAGGCCCAGTCGTGGAGTCTTCGGGACAGAAGGCTGCTCTGTGAAGGAGCTTCGTGTGGGTACGATTTAGGAGTTTCTCAAAATCCAGGGTAGGGGTTTCTCCTAAGCAGGTTTTATTCTTCGCTTAATTACTATGTTAATGTTTGGATTGGTTGGGGCATGAGCATGACCGTTTGATCAGTTCAAATCTTGGAACCGAAATGTTCTGAATTTGGGGCCCGACAGATGATTTGTGTTTGATAGGAATGATGCTTGAGTTTTCTTGTTCTGAAACAGTAATTTCAAAAAAAATATATATATAATTTGTGAAAATATGGGTTTGGTCAAGTAATTCAAATCGAATTGCTTGTGTTGATCATTGTGAGTGAGCTAATTTTGATGTTTGAGATGATAATTACATAACATGATTGTGTGATTTAATTTTTATGTGAATATATTCATGTATATATTTGCATGTGAATTAGACTGTATTAGAATTGGCATACATGCATTCCATATGCACTTGAACATCCTAGGATTATAGGAGTAAGTGCATGAGTTGAGTCTAGAGAAAATGGTTCGGGTTGTCTAAAAATGTTAATTATCGGAGGTAGTCCAATTAAAATATCAATGCGGGCTGGCCCAATTGATATTCATCGGAGGGTAGTCCACAAATAAATAATATATCAATCGTCGGAGCGACCCAATTGATATATACACATCGGAGGGTTGCCCACAAACTAACAAAACTAAAATTCTCATACGAGGCTTAGGCGAGTGTGAGAGAGTCGGTGAGGACTCGGGGTTCTGAGTTGGTCATGTAGACATTCAAGTAGGATCATGCATTTGCTTGAATGTGTGTTTATTTTTGGAGCATTGCACTGCACTTAGGTGGAGAGTAGCCCACTGAGCGATAGCTCACCCCGTCGTGGGAATTTATTATTTCAGGTACAGGGAGCGCACGGGGAGACGGCTCATCATAGAGGCCGCTTTAGAAGAAAGCCGAGTTGTGGCTTTGATTTTGTGATGTACTACGTGTATTAGAATTTTAGATTTTAATATATGTTGTATAAGAGTAAATTTGAACTCTTAGAACTATTGGATATAGTTGGATTCATAGTTGGTATGTAGTTATGAGTACTGTTTATGGGCCCAAGTGGCCGTTTTACTCATGTTGTAATTATATTGGACTGCTTGGGACAGGTTTCATGCAGGTGATGTATTTGGGTAGAGCTCCCAGATCTGAAAGGAGACTCACTTGGGGTGTCTGAAGTGGCGTCGGGTAACGAAAACCTTGTATTCGGCCCAGTTAACGGGTAGTCAACGGACCCCGGTTTTTGAGGCGTCCTGACTTGAGCCATGAAGCTTAGGTATCTGTTTTACCTAGGGCTTGAGGGATTTGGGTTTTAAGCCATGGTTGTGTGAAACATCACCACTAGGTGTGGTTCGATGTTAAGTGTAGGTATGAGATTACCTAGGAAAATCACGGGACAAAACTAGGACACTACGTGCACGTGTGTTGATGTGTTTTGTGTGATTTGATGAATTATTGTATGATGGTGTGTGTGCCATGTTGTAGGTATGATGTGCAGGTTTGTGTGCTTAGGCAAATAACACATAGGTGTTGGAAAACAAATTTTGGGGTTTACAGTGTGTGAACTGGAAGGATAAATAAAAGAAATAATTTTAGAAATTTATTTGGCTTATTGGATAATGAAATCAAACTCTAATAAATTTGAGGTTGAACACTAGGGTTAGTGTTGTGTAAAGAGGCCTTGAGGAAATTAAGACATTTCGAATTAAATGAAAAAAAAAAAAAATTTTGGATGAACATAATTTTTTTGGGACACTTTCGATGGCAAAAATGTAGAAAAAAAAAAAAAAAAAAATTGTCACGAGCGGCTGGAATAGCTCTTTATCGAGAATTCGATCTTTGAGTCGCGACACAGATTTGGGGCAGTGACAAGGCAGTGCGTAGGGGCGATGACGCGTGGCGTGGCCGGTCGCATGGAGCGGCGCCGGCGTGCGCGACGACGGAGCAGCAGCGTTTGGAGCGGGCGAGGCGAGTCGCGCGACACCGGTTGGCGTCAGCGACGTCAACATAGATCGGTGGCGAGGCTTGATGTCGCGCGACATCATCTGAGGCGTCGCGACATGGGTGGTAGTGGTGGCGGAAGCGATCTTCGCGACATCATCTTGAATCCTTTACGACATGGGTGGCGGTGGGTGAAGCGGGCTTGATGTGTGACATCATCTTAGTCGTGACATGGGTGGCGGTGGTGGCGGAGAAGCGATGTCGCGACATCATCTTGAGGTCGCGACATGGGTGGCAGTGGCTAGGCTGGGCTTGATGTCGCGACATCATTTTTGATGTCTAGACATGGGCGATTGTCGTGAAGCGGTCATCGACCCGCTGGAGGTCAGCGACTTGGATGGCTTTGAGTGGTGTCGACGCAATTTGATGTCGCGACATGGCCCAACTCAAGAGGTCGCGACACCGGGCGATGTCAGCGACGACTGGCGCTGGCGTGTTGCGACCGGTGCAAGCTAGCGGCACCACGACCTCGCGCGCTATGCGACCTGCGCTAGCGTGGCGGCGCGACATGTCGCGTGACCGACTGCTATGTGTGCGGTAGGCGCCGCGACATGGGCGGCGGCGTGCGCGCGACTGGGATTACAGGTGTGCGCGCGTACCGAGCCGAGTTTGTGGCAGTGCCTTTGTTTAGGGTCAACTGTTTGGACATTGTTCTGGACCTTGTTCGCGAGCAAGCATTCATAGGGTAAAAAATAAAAATAAAATAGTACAAAAATTTTAAAAAAAAATTTCTTGGGGGTGATTTAATATATGAGATATTCATATTGCATTTCTTATGAATGCATTGGCGTAGTGTCTTAATTTTTTTCGGTGTGAATAGTATCTGAGGCTATGGTTATGTCTCGAAGATACTTCATTGAATTTAAACTTCACTGATTAGACAAAATTTTTCGAAAAATAAAATTTTCAAAAAATGAAAATTTTGAAAATAAATTTTGTTGAAAGCGATATTTTAAATGCAAAATTAATTGCCTTGCATTACTGAAAATGCAAGGACAATGTGTATCACTACGATTTACGTGTATGATTAGTGTCACCGGTGTGTTTATGCCTTAGAATCTTGTATTGAATTAAGCTGCCGTGTTAATTGTGTGTAGATGGCTAGTAGAGGACGAGAGGCGTGAGGGCGTTCACGGGGCAGTCGAGCTATAGGCATTTGACCCGGTAGCCCATGTTTGATCAACATGCTCTTTGGCATTTGTAGGTGTTCTGTGGTACGCTATCGCACGAGGGACGGCGTAGCGGTGGTCGAGGAAGGTCCTAACCTCCCGGAGGAGTTTGGGCGCATCATCCTCTACGTGCATGGGGAGGAGATTAGATGGTGGCGGACCGTTGGTTTATGCGGATCGAGAATGTCTTGGAGCTATGGAATCCTCGATCTGACCAGGATCAGGTTAGCTGCATTCCAGCTCGAGGGCGAGGCCCGGGTATGGTGGAGATGGGTTAGGACTAGAGACCCAGAGGTTGTGGGCGAGTTTGGGAGCTATTCGGCGGGTAAGTATTTTCTAGAGACTACGAGGCATGCGAAGGCTCAGGAGTTCCTAGAGGCGAAGCGAGGGCGATGAGCGTGATGGGTATGTGGCTAGATTCACGGGATTAGCCCGATTTGCGATGATTACGTAGCCCTTGACACAGCTAAGGTGAGGAGATTCGAATGTTTGAAGTTGACTCGTTCGGGCCGAGATTGTAGGACTTAAGCCTCGGGATATGGATTCCATGGTTGGGATAGCCACGACCGTAGAGATAGATAGAGGATGCTCGGAGCACTTTTTCGGGATCGCGAGTGTTAGTAGCAGAGGAAAGGGCGGTCGGTCTTCCTCGGTTCGAGGGAAGAGCGAGGGCTCGAGTCCGCAGCCGTCGGTAGGGGCGGATGAAGTGCGATCGAGCGGGGCGAGATGAAGTTGCGGTCAGGCGGGACGGATGGTGTGCTACCATTGTCACGGCCCGGCTGGACACATGAGCGGGATTGCCCCGAGGCCAGCGGGATCCCGAGTGCGTTCCTCACGGCCGCAGTCACGAGCCCGAAAGGGGCGATCCGCGGTTCGAGGGAGCTCTGCTGGGCACCTCACATTTCACGAGCGGCGAGGCGAGGCGAGTATGGGTTGAGGCGGAGGCCCGAGGCCTGAGGCGGGACATCAGGGTCCGAGGGGGCGTGTCTATCTTGGAGTCACACCGCAGGCGATCCCGACGAGATCAACCGGAGTTATACGAGTGCGTTCTTGCTATCTCGCTTATGGGCAAGAGTGTTATTTGATTCTGGTGCTTCGCATTCATTTATCGCTGCATCAATTGTGATAGAGTTGGCCTTAGAGGTTGAGACCTTAGAAGAGCCTTTGTATGTGAGTTCTCCCCTAGGGATTAGGGCGAGAATAGGGATGATATGCCACGGTTGCCGAGTTGCGATCTGGGACTCTACTCCCTTTGTGAGCACGAGGATCATGGACATGTCGAGTTCGATGTCATCTGGGGATGGATTGGATGGCGACTACGGGGTCTTTATCGATTGTGAGCGTAGGAAGGTTACCGCCTACGCGGGGCCCGATTGCTCGTGTGGTATTCGGGGGGAATGACATGATATTTTGCCCCCCCCCGAGGGCCGGGTATACGGGTCGAGTGTCGGGGACAGGTTGGTGGGTTAATGTGAGCCTTACAGAGGGAAGAGGAAGGCAGTTAGATCTACCTCGGTAGTGTGCAGTATGTGGATTTTCGGATAGACCACGGACTGCCTCCATAGAGGGTTATAGACCTCGGTATCAAATTACACCCTGGTACTTCACCCATCTCTATGACTCCTTAGGATGACACTAGTTGAGTTGCGGAACTCAAGTCCCGATTACATGAGCTCTTTGGACATGGGGTTCATTAGGCCAAGCACTTCACCATGGGCGCTCCGGTTCTGTTTGCAAGAAAGAAGGACAAGACCCTTTGACTGTGCATTGACTACAGAGCAGTTGAGCGGGTTCACGATCAGAATCGGTACCCATTACCGAGTTGACGATTTGTTTGATCGGAGTTGAGAGGAGCGAGTCTACTCCAAGATAGACCTTCGCACTGGTTACCATCAGCTGAGGGTTAGGGATACAGATATCCCTAAGACAGCGTTTAGGACGCGTTATGGGCACTTTGAGTTTACGGTGATGCCCTTCGGATTGACGAATGCGCCAGCGGCATTCATGGATCTCATGCATAGGATATTCCAACCTTATTTAGATCAGTTTTTCATAGTCTTCGTGGATGACATCTTGATCTACTCTCAGTCAGAGTGGGAGCATGAGTATCACTTAAGGATCGTTTTACAGTTGTTAAGAGACCATCAGTTGTGCATGAGGATTCGAGTAAGTCACGAGTTCGGCTTCTTGGTGAGATTTTGGGACACGTGGTGTTAGCATCAGGAGTATGTTCGACCCGGAGAGAAGATCGAGGCGGTGATGAGTTGGGAGGGCGAAGTCAGTCTTCGAGATCGTGGTTTCTTAGGATGGGCTGGGTGTGCAGGAGATTCATTGAGGATTTCTCGAGTCGCGACACCTATGACTAGGTTGACCCGGAAGGAGGTCAAGTTTGATTGGGATGACCGATGCGAGGGGCATTCGGGGAGTTAAGAGAGACTTGCCGGCTCCATGTGGATCCGGACGGGACGAGTGCAGCGGTGTATTGGCGATGCCTCGGGCGGATTGGGATGTGTTTTGTTCTCGAATAGCGACACCTATGACTAGGTTGACCGGGAAGGAGGTCAGGGTTTGATTGGAAACCGATGCGGAGGCATTCGGGGAGTTAAGGAGACACTTCAGCACCCATCTTGATAGTTTCGGACGGGACGAAGTGCAACTGAGTGTATTGTGATGCCTCGAGGCCGGATTAGGATGTGTTTGATGCGGTCGGGAGGGTAGTAGCTTATGGTTCTCGTGATTAAGAATCCTGACGAGAATTACCCACACGACATGAGTTAGCGGCAGTAGTCTTTGCCTTGAAGATTTGGAGCCATTACTTATACGGCGAGGAGTTCGAGGTGTGCCAGGCCATGAGTCGAAGTATATTTTCACGCGACGGGACCTCGACATGAGGCAGCGCAGTGGATGGAATTCCTAGGGATTATGACTTCACTTTGCATTACACCATCTGGTAAGGCAAATGTGGTGGCTGATACGCTCAATCGGAAGTCACGAGGAGCGTTGGCTAGTATGGCTTCTCGGGAGTGGCGGATGCTCGAGGCGTGGGACCGGTTCAGACTCTGATGCGACGACGGACTCGGGAGTACCTTGGGGAGTTTAGTGGCTACACCGTCTCTGTTGAGAAGAGTGATTGAGTCCTAGTGGCGGGACGGAGGAGATAGTCCATCGGGGACCGAAGTCTGATCGGGTCTCTCTGGGTGTGAGAAATTTGAGACCGTTCATGCGAGATGGTAGTCTTGATATAGGGGGCGGTAGTGGCTCCCGATTGGCCAGATTTGAGAGGGTGCTTAGGGAGTTTCACTGCTCTCGATTTGCCGTGCATCCGGTGGCACGAAGATGTATCGGGATCTTCGTCGTCGATTACTATTAGTGGGATGAGAGACACGTGGGGACTTTGTTCGGCGATGTCTCATGTGTCGAGGTTAGAAGTGAGCACGAAGCCTGAAGCGAGAGGCTACTTCAGCCATTGGAGGTGGTGAGTGGAAGTAAGGAGCATGTCCGCGATGGACTTTGTGACCACTTTCACGGACCTTGGCCGGCATGATGCGGTGTGTGGGTGATAGTGGAATGAAGCTCACGAAGTGACACATTTCAACGTGCGGATGACCTTTTCCTTGGAGAGATTCTTACGGTTAAACATTCGAGAGATAGTCCGGCTACATGGAGTACCGGTATCCATAGTATCGGATAGGGACCGGGTTCTGGCGCACTTTGGAAGAGTTTCAAGGCCATGGCTGGTGACGATGGGTACAACATTCCACCCTCGGACATATGGTCGGTCACGAGAGGACTATGCGGTATTGGGGACATGCTACGGCATGCGTCTGGATCCTGAGGCGGTTGGGAGGAGCATTGCCCGCGCTAGTGGAATGCTTAACAACGGTTACAGGGCGAAATCCCGAGATGGCACCGTGTAGAGGCATTGTATGGGAGGCCATGTAGATCAATTATGTTGGACTAAAGGTGGAGGAAATAATCAACGGTCTGATTTGATTAGAACACCTCGAGAGGTGAGAGCGATACGACGACGTCTTCTCCGCTGACCCCGAGTAGATAGAAGAGCTATGCGGGATGTGCGGCGTCGACCTTAGAGTTCGAGGTTGGGGATCCGTCTTCTTGAAGGTGAGTGCCTAAGAGGGGAGTGGTCGGGTTGACAGCGGAAGCTATCAATAGGGTTTATTGGACCTTCGAGATACTGAGAGGGTGGGCACCGTTGCATCTTAGGTTAGCGTTACCGCCCGAGCATGTCAAGTGTCGCGCGCGGTGTTTACGTCTCAAGCTCCAGGAAATATACTCGGATCCGGCTCATGTGGTTGATTGAAAGCAGGGCGATTGAGTTGACATGGATGGGACGCTGAGGAGGGACCGGTGTGTGATAGCGTGATCGAGGTTTTGCGGCGGCGCCAAAGCGGCAGGAAGCTTGTTGGTGCTTATGGAGGCACTATGGAGTGGAGAGTCACATGGACGAGGACACGATGCGAGGCCACCTATCCCTTCTTGTTTAGGAAGATTACGTAGTTTAATTCGTTTAAATTTAAATGTCTTGTTTACATGCATGATGAGTGCGTTGCATATGCATGTGTTTGATTCTGATCGTTCTGAATTTGGGTGTATTTTTAGGAGGGAGAATGTAAAGACCGAGAAAGTTCAATTTACGGAAAAAAGAGACCAAAATCGTAATTTCGATTACGACATTGTAATTTCGGTTAAAAGTTCGTAATTTATTCTCTAGATCTCGGATGACGAAACAGATTGAACCGTTGGAATCGTCTCACGAAATCTAGATCGTACATAAAATTTCATAAAATTCCGAGACAATCGGAGTTGGCACGTTTTTCGAGGCATTGCATTTCGGGTGCCGTAAAACGATTTTCGATGCGACGAAAGTCACATATAACAAGTAATCATGTGCCATAAGTGGCATGAGTAGAGAAATGATGAAAAGACGACCAGTATCTGCAGAATGTCAGCGGGAAATGAAGGGACATAATAGGCATTTTGGGATTTGTTTAAGTCACTAGAAGACAAAATAGGAATAGTGACTTGTCTTCTCCAAAAGAAAAGAAGAGAAAAACATGGGAAAGGGAATATTTTTAGATACTTTCAGACTGTGCCGGTAGTAAGTAAGCGATCCAAATTTGTATCCTTTTTGTGATATTATGTATGGATCCCGGATATATCATAGGCGGAATTCTTCGAAAAAGTTGTCTTCCACAATGGAATACGATAAGTGAATTTCGAGTAAGTGTTTACATAATCTCTTCTTACGTCGAAGAAATTATTCATCGAAATAATGAGTCACCATTGATATCGACACATGCGAGATCGCCCAGTGTTAGAGTTCCTGTTCAATCCTTTTCCTTAACTCTTGTTCTTGGATATCTCGTTTCACGATCGATGAGTCGGTCTTCGGAATGAAGGAGAAGCTGCTCTATGCGCGAGAGAGGGCTTCGGCGTGGGTGCAGTTTAGGGAGTTTTCTCAATGCGAGAGGTAGGGTTTTCTCCTACTTGAGGTTTATTCTTAAGCTTAAGTACTATCGTTATGTTCGGTTGGTTGAGGCCTTGAACGGCCGTTTGATGGGATTCCCGAATCTTGGGCAAAAATGTTGAATTTGAGACCCACGAGCGGTCGTATCGGAGTTCTCTGATTTGTTTGGAGTTAAATGTGTGATGAATGGTTCCATAAATCATGTAATGGTTTGATTGAAATTTTGAAATGGCCAGAAATACGGGTTCTAAAGTGAGCAGGTGATTTGTGTTTAGACGATGCTTGAGGGTTTTACTTGTTCTGAAAGCATGATAATTTCAAAAAATATATATATAATTTGAAAATATGGGTTTGGTCCAAAAGTGAACTCATTGAATTGCTTGTGTTTGATCATTAGCCCAAGTGAGCTAATTTTGATGTTTGAGATGATAATTACATAACATGATTGTGTGATTTAATTTTTATGTGAATATATTCATAAATATCAATCGTCGGAGCGGCCCAATTGATATTCATCGGAGGGTAGTCCACAAATAAATAATATATCAATCGTCGAAGCGGCCCAGTTGATATATGCACATCGGAGGAGTTGCCTGAGCTAACAAAACAATAATTCTCATACGAGGCTTAGGCGAGTGTGAGAGAGTCGGTGAGGACTCGGGGTTGAGTTGGTCATGTAGACATTCAAGTAGGATCATGCATTTGCTTGAATGTGTGTTTATTTTGGAGCATTGCACTGCACTTAGGTGGAGAGTAGCCCACTTAGGCGATTCACTGCGACGATAGCTCACCGATCGTGGGAATTTATTATTTGGTACGAGGGGCGCACGAGAGCGGCTCATCATGAGCCGCTTAGAAAAAAGCAGTGTTAATGACTTTGATTTTGTGATGTACTACGTGTATTAGAATTTTAGATTTTAATATATGTTGTATAAGAGTAAAATTTGAACTCTTAAACTATTGGATATAGTTGGATTCATAGTTGGTATGTATTTATGAGTACTGTTTATGGGCCCCAGTGGCGTTTACTCATCATTGTAATTATATTTAATTTGCTTGGGACGGGTTTCATGCGGGTGATGTATTTGGGTAGAGCTCTCGTACAAGGGGCTGGGTGTCTGAGTGGCGTCGGGTAACGACAGCACTTGTATTCAGCAGACGGGTAGTCAACGGACGGAGTTTAGATTGTCACATACTATGGCATGTGCCTCAATTGTGCTTATGTTTGTGTAGTACAAACTAGAGGAAAAAACGGGTAATTTTTCCAATATATTTTTTTTACTAGAGACAACGTCGGTAATATATAAATACTCAGTGTTGTCTTCATTCGTAGTCTCAATATGATATCCATTTCGTCAAATATCTTTAAAACTCAATAAATTTCTTTGAGACTTTGTAGAATATAATGCATTATCAATATGAATTTTGTTCCTCGGGTAACAATATAGTAGCTTTAGACCCTCGATCAATTTTGCACTACCCGATGTTGTATTCACATCTGATCCTTGCATTATTAAAAGGAAAATAATTTTTATCCTTAGAGTATAGTATGCGTTGATGCACTATCTGCTTGAGTACACATATCATTGTCGCGATTGAGGACTCGCTTGGATGAGTTTCCATATTCTTAGCGAAACAAGATATATAATAAGAAAATCATAAAATAACACATAACAAAAACAACTTTCATTATTCAGTAGTACGACGACTTACATAACAGTAGACCCCGAATACACTTAAATATAAGCAGGAAATATTTTTATTTTGGAATTTCATCACCAAACAAGTGCTCAATATTAAACTAATTTGAATAAAGAAATCAGCAACATCGGATGAGTCATATATCATTAAGGTCGTGTCAAACACTCTCATCCTTAGAAACAAAATTTGTCTCTACCACTTTTTATCTTTTTCTTTTCGATTCTTGGTAAGTCAACCAAATGTTTTGGTGTACGGCAGTGCGTGACCAATGACCTTTCATCACCTTAGCGATAGCATAAATTTGTCACCATTTTGCTATTTTCACCACTTTTGTTGTGTCCTTTTTCAATATTCTCCCCCTTTTGATATTCGACACATTCTTGGAGTTCTGCGTCGTAGTGTAACTATTGCGACCCGTCCTCGTCCATGTCCGCGACCCATTATGACGCGACCCGCGACCATGACGCGGCCTCGACTTTGTCCATTATAAAGGGTGATATGTTGCGCATTCATAACCCGGGGAATGAAGCTAGAACAGTTGGACGAGCCTCATGATTTTTCATCAAAAGCTCATTGTTTTGTTCGACCACAAGAAGACATGAAATCAATTCAGAGGATTTCCTAAAGCCTTTTTCACGATATTGCTGCTGCAGGAGCACATTGGATGCATGAAAAGTGGAGAATGTTTTCTCCAACATATCCTCATCAGTAATTTTTTCTCCACATAACTGTAATTGAGAACTGATTCTAAATATTGCTGAGTTATACTCACTCATAGATTTAAAATCTTGCAGTCTCAAATGCATCCAGTCATAGCGAGCTTTTGGGAGAATTACCGTTCTCTGATGTTCATACCTTTCCTTCAAACTGTTCCACATAACAAGTGGATCCTTTATGGTGAGGTATTCAGCTTTCAATCCTTCATGAAGGTGACGACGAAGAAAAATCATCGCTTTGGCTTTTTCTTGAATGGATGTTGTATTCTTTTCTTTAATTGTATTTCCAAGACCATTTGCATCTAGATGGATTTCGGCATCTAGTATCCATGACAAGAAATTCTTTCCCATGATATCCAAAACCACAAATTCCAATTTATGAATTCGACATAATAATACTATTATAGATATGAAAAATATTAGATAAGATAATAATATTGTAAAATAAAAGAGATGGTGCATATGAACACACCTCGATATACCTTCAATATATTTCTTGAAAATCATGAGCTTCGATGCGATAACTATTATAAAATAGAAGAACAAGGCGAGAGATATAGAAGAAACTTGAGGGGAGAGATTTTCTTATTCCTTCATGTGTATTGTGACTCATACAAGGCTCCACTATTTATGGGGTTTAATACATGAATACATTAATGTGTATATAAATCACGTAATCTACACATTCGTAACTGCACATTCGTAACCTATATACATCAATGTATATTCAATGTACCTAATGTCTCCGAGATTAATGGAGAGTTTATGGACATCCATAATATTGTTCATAATAAAATACTTATATTTATAAAACTTTAGCTTCCAAATTGTCATATTTGTTTATTATTATTCTCTAAAAATTTATCATTAAATCTTTACCTCTTTTGTTTTTTTTTTCTAAAATAATTGGAATATCTAAAAACTTTTTTTTTCCCATTACCTGGACTTTCAGTTTTCTAAGCCTATTTTGTGAAAGACTTTTAGACATAATTTCTTTTAATATTAAATAATATTAACCATAACAATATGTACCTTTTGGCTTTTTACTAAATGTCCATTTTTGTCTTTTAAATTGTACAAACCAAAAATCATGACAACATTCCCTTTTGACTTTTTCAACTTACTTGTCACATACCTACGATTCTTCTTTACAATTCTAATTTATCTTTTTTTTTTCTTGTATTGATTCACAATCTCTAAGTATGTGGTCCCCTACTATATTTCTTTATTTTTCTTCTTTTATTTTTTTCTATACTCCCATAATACGATGGTCCCTTACTACTTTTTTTCCTTTTTATTTTTTCACAAACTCAAAGCATATGGTATGTGACAACCCAATTCTCGGGGGTCGAAATTTTGATTTTTTGCTCTTGAACCTCTCTATCGTTGCCGCGTGTGCTGGTCATGGCGAGTCGTCGATGCGCACCCGGCTTGTCGTGTCGCGGCGCTTCTATGCGTCTTCCGGGATCGACGTGCGTGCGCTACGCGCTAGTCACTACCTATTGTGACATAGTGGCACGTGTCGTGACCTGGGCCTCTTGGCGTGGTCACGCCCTGCTCAGCGACATAGTGCGTGATCACATACGAGGGCCGGAAAGACTCTCCTATCGCGACGGGAGCTCTTTGTGTGATAAGAGAATTCAGAAATGGGTAGTAGCCCATTCTTCCTTATTTCTCTACCCTTTAAACTTTCATCCATGCATTTCTCCATCATCACTGTCTACACACTATTTGTACTGACAGTATAAAAAAATTTGAAAGCTGTTACACTAGACTAAACTAGTCAAAACTAAGTTTTTATTACAAAACTTATTATTTACTTCATAAAACTGGACATTCAGTCCAGAATAGTACAAAATATATGAACTAGCCATAACTCGGCCTTTTTCACAATAAATCCTCAGATGTGCTCACCTTCGGATGTGCCTCCAATACCTTAAATATATTTACCCACGACAGGGTGAAGACGTACCGGTAGAGATATTTTCCTCTGAGAAATTTACTCAGCCAAAATGCACATGTAATGGCATACATAAAACATCCAATCATATTCCACATAAATAATACAATCCTATATGGAATGTTACGTGCCTTGCATGAGATAAGACTCCCCATGCCCATAATCGGAGTCCTAATCGACTCCCTCACACCTGCTACGCCAAGTATAAAAAAAAAAAAAATCAGTCATTGGCGTTTCACCCAATGACTTCACTCATTGGACCAACCTCCAATATTTATTTGAATTTTATCATATTCCATGTGTTTATTTGTGGGCTGCATATTTTTGGGTTCTCACCACAAGAACGTTGCATGCCTTCTCAACATTTTACGGTCTTTCATCGACAGTGATTGTAAAACCCGAGAGAATTCAATTTTCTGAGAAAGGGTAAAACGGTAATTTCAGTTGAAATCCAGAATTTTTCTAGATCTCGGATGATGAAACAGACTTCATCGTTGGAATCGTCTCGCAAAATCAAGCTACCTTGTCTAATTTCGTCGAATTGAAAGACAGTCGAAATTTCACATTTTTCGAGGCACCGAGAGTCACGAGTGACACTTGGCACTTGTTTAGTAGCTCACATTGAGCCACGTGTTAAATAGAGAACAAGTCAAATACAAGTCTAAGTGTGGCCCATATGAGACATGTGTCACCACATGATTGGATGGAAATCCAAAGTTATGGATAAGGTGATAAAGGAAATCCAGAGAACTGATGTGAGATGAGCCAACGTGGCGGGAATGGACATCCCCTTGGCACAATTTAGGACTGAGCCGAGTGGAGAGGGGAGAAAAGAGAGAGAGAGCAAGCCAAGAAGAAGAAGGAGAGAAAGAAGAAGTGAAAGAAGCTCACCTTCTCTTTAGATTTTCGAACAATCGGATGATAGGTTTTAAAATGACAGAGAAAAGTCATATATGAAAACAAAACACTTAAAGTAGAGATCAGAAACGGGGAGTTTCGACAAACTCCAAGAGGTATGGTTTTTCTCCTACTTGGTTTAATTCTCATCTAAAAGCCATTCAGATGGTTGGAATGGTTGGGATGTGAATCATCGTGTGACGATTCAGACATTTCACCCCAAAGATTCGAATCAAAGCCGGATTTCTAGACTGCTTCGAGGCCTGGGCCGAGTATTAGGTTACCTTGAATAATTGAGCAATTTTCTTGATTACTTTTTATACCGGACACTCTATGAATCGCTGCGCTTCAAGATCGAAATTTTGTGACTACTATGGGCACCGGATTGATTTTCAACCTATGTCAGTCCGCGGTATTGTTGTATGTTATTAAGTAAAATGAATAACATGGGATTTGTTGTAGTAAGAATGATGTTGTTAATGCATGCTCAATTGATGTAAGTAATATGGATTGCTTGAATGATATGAAATTATATTGTAGAAAACATAATTGTTCGCGAATCGCGAAAGTTGTATATATGAATTGGCATGATTGTATCTACATGCACGAACATCGTATCGATACGGGTGTGAGTACGGTCAGGATCGATAATCGTGCTCGTGTTCATGGTGTGTCATAGGTACACGGTTGCTAACCAACACTACGATGGTGCTGATCGGGTGGGCCTGGACACGGGACAACGCCTAATGAAATCTCACTTCGGTTACGAACGGTGAAAGAATAATTATGTGTTTCCGCATCGCTAAGTCGATGGGCCTCTGCCAGAAAGACTCCATCAATTATGGCTCATACCAACGTGAAAGGTCGTAAAGTGTCCGGTTTGTGGAGTCAGGGTGTGCGACACTCAAAATCAACTACCACAAAAGGCATGGTTGTAAATGAAAAATATGAAATGATTACAGATTAATCTTTGGTCATACTCCGAATGATAGTTGTCTTCACACTTGGCACAGTATGTGAGGGAGCCAAAGTGAGGATTCGGACATGGGAAAGGTGAGTCACATTCCATTCATGGCATGTAGACATTCAAGCAGGAATATGCATACTTTGTTTGAATGTGTATGTTTATATCAGATGATACTAGGTGGGGAGGAACTTGTGAGAATCCATCTATCGGCATTGCTTCAATTCTGCTAGGGAAAACATTTTTAAAATAAAGTAATAACGAGGTGGACATAAGGAAGAATTAATTGAAAAATGGGCAAGATTTGGCATTGTAATGTATTTTGTAAATTTTTGCAGAGAACTCAAGCTCAGATATGTAAGAAGAAAAGGGTTGTAATTAAACTCGTTTAGTATGATTTATATATGGCAAGCTTCCAAGCTTCCTCATGGTTCCTGTGGCTAAAAAGAATTTTATGTTCAATTTAGGGTGCTGGAAATGAAAAAGGAAAAGAAAAGGAAAAGGGAAACCGAGGTCTGTGAGACCGTAATAGGCAATGTACCCATTTTGAGTCTTCTGTCGCGACAAAGAAAGTCTGTCGTGATAGGGTTCCTTGGGTTTACGCCGCGACGGTGGCAGCGAATAAGAATGCTATATGCTGCAGAAGGCCACGAGAAGTCGACAGAGCCAGAAGCCAGCCAGACACGACAATGATGGCGCGTGGAATCATCGAGCTTGGCGAGCGTGGCGATGGGCGCCTACGTGATAGAAAACTTTGTCGGGGCCGCATCGCCACAACCACTGGCCGATAGAGAATTCTTTTGTTATGGCTGTGAGTTGTTTAGCCTTCGCTTCGCTGGCAAATATTTTGTGCCGCGATAGATTTCGTCATAAGTCACGTGGCGGCATAAGGGTTCTCCTTGTGTCACGGCGGAGGCCCGCGACTAGCTGTGGTGTCGGCACGCGCCATAGTGTCGCTGGCTGCAGTGATGAGACGCGCCGCGAAGTGCGCATGGGTCAGCCATGGATTGATATGCTTTGCGAGCGATGTACGTGGGCTCGCTGGAGCAAATTCAATAGTTTTTATCGTGATGTAGATTTCTTGTCGCACAAAGCCAACCGCCCGGTCTTGATAGGGTTTGTCGCGACAGGCTTAGGTTCGGGCGGTATGGAGGCATGTCAAGGGAGCAAGACGCATTTACTGCAAGGTGCGCCAGCATGCGACAGATTTCCAGATAAATAAGAGACTATGTCGTAATCGTTGGGGTGGGATCATTCATGACATTGTTATGGCACCGTCATCAAAATGAATGACTTTTAAATTGGGGCCATGTGCTGATCATGTCTAATCAGCGCCAGAGATTCGTCTTCTACCATGAGGGATCTACCCCAACTCATACGCCAACGTGATGTTTTTTTTTCTTTTCCGCTATACCGTGAGTCTCACTCGACGCGAACGTTTTCTGAACTCACCACCCATTCACTAAGAATGATGAATTTACCATTACTATGCACCTACACCCGACTCGACGCGATGTCCCCGCGGCGATGAATGCAAGATCATACACTATGCATGATTATTTCGATCTATCATGTCAATACATCAAACGAGTACGCATTGACATATTTCATTATCAACAATAACACGCAAAAGTCCCTTGAATTGGGACTTCAATCGAACGAGGCACCACCCTGCCTCAACATTCAAAACGCGCAACAAGACAAAAAAAATAAAAAAATTTATTTCTTTTACTATTTTTTTTTCTAACACTGGTCCTCTATCATGGCTGCAGGTTCTATCGCGAACGAGAACTCCCCATTAAGATGCGATCCCCTCTATCGCGAGGCTCCGAGTCATGACCAGCGCCCGCCACGCGCCTGTGTCCTTGGTTGTGCGCACGCGCGCCTTTGCACATCAAGGCTTCTAAGCGGTAGTGTCGCTGTAAATCAAGGCGCTGGCCGCCTATCGTCCCGCTAGGTCACCCATTGCCTAAGGACCAAAAATCATTTTTCTCGCACAATTTGGATCGTGTATCTTGGCCTTAACATTTCACCATCGATCCCAAAATTTTGGTAATCGAACACTCAGCCATTCACATTTCTCTAGAACTCAAAACTAGTTTTTCATTAGATGGCTTTATGCTAGAAATAAAAACCGAGCAGGAAAATCTCTACCTCTCTGAGTTTGTCAAAACCCCGATTCTTTGGGCCTACTGCTTCCTGCCGCGAGGAGGAACTTTGCCTCTTGCTCTGATGAATGCCAACGGTCGGATATCCAAGAAAACTAGAGAGAATGAGGAGCTTCTCTCTCCTTTTCTCTTCCTCTCTCTTTTCTCTCTCTTTCTTTCTCTCCCCATTCTTCCTCCGCTTGATCTGGGCTCAACCATTCAAGCAGGGATTGTCCTCTCTGCCATATATGTCACCTTATTTATCGCTTCTTTCGATTTCCCCTTATCCACTTATCCAAAGCTTTAGATTTCCATCCTACTGTTGCGGACATTACATGGCCACCTCACTTTGACTTCTCCTCTACATTTGACACATGGCCTCATATGAGCCATCCCACATGTGCCAAGTGTCACTCATTACTTTCGGTGCCTCAAAAAACGTGAAATTTTGACTATCTTGGAATTTGACAAAATTTGATGTGGTGGATAGATTTCTTAAGACGATTCCAACGGTAAAGTCTGTTTCATCATCTAAGATCTAGAAAATTTCCGGATTTTCAACCGAAAATACCGTTTTACCCTTTTTTCAGAAAAAATTGAATTTTTCTCGGTTTCACATTCTTCTCCCTTTAAAAGAATTTTGTCCCGAAATTTCACACACATTCACATCCAATCACATGCATATGCAATGTACACAACCTCATGCATGTAAACTAGTCATTTAATTACTAACGACTAAACCAAGTACCTTCATCTCTAAACAAGAAGGGATAGGTGGCCCGCATCGTGTCCTCTCGCTCCCACTCCACTCCTCGGTGTTGCCACAACACTTTCACTAGTCGTACGGTTTTGCTTTGTAAAACCTGATCCCGACTGTCTAAGATACATACTGGTCCCTCCTCGAAGGTCCCATCCGTGTCAAAATGAATCTATCCCCAATCCATTACATGAGTTAGTGATACGGAGTATAATCTGTATACTGAGACGTGGAACACCCTATGAACACTGTATGCTCCTAAGAAAGAGAGCCAATCGACATGCAATCGCACCCACCTCCCTAGGCATTCCTAAGGGCTCATATACCTCGCGAAAGCTTCCCCGCTGGTCGAACTCCAACTACTCCTCTTAGGCATCACCTTCAAGAAGATTTGATCATCTCAAATTTACCTATGATCCGTGACACGTGTTCGCAGATGTCCTCTAAAACCCGTATGGTTCCTCCGACTAACCATCCGTCTATGGGTGAAAGCATGTGCTCATCATCAATCAGAACCCGGCCACTGAAGCCTCTTCCAAAAGTGTGTCGAACTATGATCTCTATCCGACACTATGGACACCGGCACCCATGGTAGTCTGACAACCTCTCATCAACCTGGGCAGACTTTCTCCAAATAAGGTCATTCCGCACCACTAGAAAATGTCTAATTTCGTGATCGGTCGAGACCATCACCCATACCGCATCGCGCCTCCTGTCCGTGTGCGGGTCACAAAAATCCGTCGCGGATTTGCTCCCACTTCCACCACCACTCTAATGGTCGAGTAGCCCCCGCAATGGCTTCCGCGGCTCAAATTTAACTTCCGACACGTGAGGCATTGCTGGAACAAAGTTCCAAACACGCCTCTTTATCCCACGAAGTTGTATCATGATGAAGATCGCGTACATCTTCGTACACCCAGATGGCAGCGAATCCAGAGTAGTGGAACTCGGTGATCTCCTATCTCAGACCACACGGATCGGGGAACTACGAATTCGTCCTCGATCGCGACTACCATCTGCGGTGGATACCACTTCACCCACGCCTGACCAGATCTTACCCCCGATATTATTCATCTCTACGTCCCGCCCCTCGACTCAATAGTGATGGAGGCTACCAGATCCCCAAAATAATCAAGTCCGACCAATATAATCGAGTCCAAACTGGCCCCATAACTTCGAGCATCCGCCACTCCCCGAAGCCACACTAAACGTTCCCCGACCTAACTCCAGCACATCAACCAATCCTACTCTGGCCTTACCAGGCGGTAAATGGAGCCAAGTCATAGTCCCAGGAATCTCGATCCACCTCGTGTTGTCAGTGTTGAGGTCCTACTGCAGAAGATATATCTTAGAATTTTGGGGTCTAAAACACCTCAAACTCCGTCTACCAGTAGTGGCGCCCAAATCTTCAAGGCAAGATCACGCCACTAACTCCATGTCGGTGAAAGGTAATTCCATTCACGAGTTCAACCCACAAGAACTATGTTACTACTCCCCTGACCATCAAAAGGCATCTCAGTCCGCTCTTCGAGAAAACGCAATACACCGTGGTACCCCTACCCTCTCCGACTATCAAAATAGGAGTCAAGTAGTTCTCCCTTCAATTCTGGAATGCTCTTCACACCGGGTCCACTAACTGACTCTCTTCTGTTGGGCCTCACATAGGTGCCGCTAGCTCTGAGAAATCCTGCCGATGAACCTTCTATAGCATCCCGCCTCAAATCCCAAGCAGAAACTAATGTGATTCAAGACCGACTCTCGCCTCCTCCCTAACTCATCACAACCTCAACCTTCCTGGTCTACAGACACACTGTCGATACCACGTACCCCAAGAATCTCACCTTAGTGTCAAACTCACTTACTAAACTCACGCCATAAACTAATGGTCCCTCTAAAAGTCAGGAGGGATGACCTCAAATGATCCCTATGCTCCCCTCAAACCGGAGTACTGCAATGCTGTCCACAAAACCACGACTAATTGATCTAAATAAGGTCGGAATACCTTGCGCATGAGGTCCATGAATGATGTTGCGCCGCCAATTCAAGCGGCATCACCGCGGAACTCGGGAAGTGCCCATACCGCATCCCCAAACGCTTTCTTAGGGATATCTACCCCATAATCCTCAATCGATGCACCAGTATGCACGTCTATCTCGGGAATAGACTCGCCTCTTAGTTTATCAAAACAAGTCATCAATTTTCGATAATGGATACCGATTCTGATCAACCGTTTCAACCGCTGGTAGTCAATGCACAAATGGTGTCTCGTCTTTTCTTCGCGTAAATGTAATCCGTAGCGCCCCATGGTGAAGTGCTCTGCCTAATGAATCCTCGTCTAAAGACTCATGTATATGGACCTCGAAGCCTCGCACCTCAATTGGTGCCATCTTATGAGTCATAGATAGGCGATGTCGTGTGTAACCTAAATGCGTAAGTCTACATCCTCTGTTTGTGGTAATCCTTGAGGTTAATCCGAAAAAACATCCTCATACTCACAAACTACCCGAGGTAGATCCAAGTCCGGTCTTACCTCATCCTCCAGGGTAAGGCTTGATAGCCAACCCATCAATTAAACAAAGTATCTAGAGTCGTAGACATGGTTTAGGTAGAACATCGCGGTTTGTCCTTCTAAAACATAACACGATTATCATTCTATGTAGCAGAACCCTCCTACGCTCATAATCGATGATGACTCAATATGCCCTCAACCAGTCCATTCTAAGGATGACGTCGAACTCAGTTTACGTTCACATGACCCTAAGTCCACCCGTGAGATAACTCGAGATCTCTAACTCACAACCCTTACATATCATATCCCCGCTCACCTTAGTCCCTAGGAGAGAACTCACTGCCAGGCTTCGTCCTCAACCTCTAAGCTTTCCACTCTTCTCGCACATGATGCGTTGATGAATGAATGCGAAGCACCAGAATCAAATAATACCCTTGCTCATAGGCGAGATAATGAATGATACTCTATAGATGACCGATCCGTAGGCCTGGGCTCTATGGTATGATGGCGATACTCTCAGTCCTGATGTCCCGCCAGGCTCTGCCTGTCACCCATACTCCGGTCCCTCTAGCCTCACGCCTATATAATCTGAGCGCCCGTGCAAAGACCTTGGGAATGGTACTGATTCCTTTAACCCGCACTGAGGTGTGAAGGAATAAATTGTAAGTCCCGCACCGTCCCACTCATGACTGGACTACGCCGGTCCCGAAACTCGGATCCTCGCCTCTAGGGCAATCCCGTCTAATGTGCTCCAGCTCGACGGCGCAGACAACACCGCTTCACTGGGTCCCGCCCGACCAGAAGCTCCAGTCCGGCCGTCCCAAAGGGCCTGCAGCCCCGTCCCTAAAAAACCCCTGCAACTAAAAGCCTTCAAGCCTTTCCCTGACTGGGGAAGAAGACTGACTCTCCTTCCTCTTGCCACTAGTACCACATCTCGGATACTCCGTGCATCCTCTATCTCCCCCATGTGGCTATAAGGCCTCCCACCAAAAAGTCCATATCCCAGAGGAATCCTACAATCTTGCCTCTGATGGACAACTTTAGACCATCCTCAAACTTTCTCACCTTGGCCATGTCCGTGGTCACATAGTCATAAGGTAAACAAATAACCTGCAAGAACTTAGCCATGTACTCCATCATTAATACCTGTCCCCCGCTTCAAATTCTAGGAACTCCTGCAAGCCTTCTCATGCCTAGCAGTGGCTCCGAAAATACTGTCATGAAGAGCTCCATGGAACTCTACCCAAGCTCATTTCCTCTATAGTCTCAGAGGTGTTAACCTAGTCCCACCCATACTGGACTCGCCTTCCAAATTAAAATGCAAATTTTAGTATAATCTCGTCATGTTGTGAGGTGATCTCTATGGCCTCCAATATTTTCTCAATCTGCCTGAACCAATGGTCTACCACCATCGGATCCCCTCCCCCTGTTAATGTCAAAGGATGATGTGCCTCTGGAGGTTATTCGAACCTCCCTGACCCCCAACTGCACTAGCCTGTGCAAAACTAGTAAATGTAGGGCTCATGGCCTCCATAAAGGCCTACTGATCAAAAGCAGGCAATGGTCGACTATTGCCCCGTGACTTCTACGCCACCCTTGACTTGCCATCTAAAATATGTCAAAATGACAATGTAGTTATTAAGTTTTTTTCTCTTCAACTAGTAGCACATTCCAACCACTAATAAAATCACCCAAATTTTGAATTTTCTGTCTTGTGTTTCTCCTAACTTTAAGTTATGTTTTCTAACCCTAGTGTTCCATATAAGATTTATCATCATTATATTTACACAAATAATGCACATATCACACACATCATCAATTTGTCAAAATGTACAATGAATGCATGATCTAAACTGGTGCCCCATCGAGTCCTAGGTATTCGTTTAACCTAAGCTCTGATACCAACCTGTGACACCCCAATTCTCGAGGGTCAAAATTTTGAATTTTTTTTTTTTTTTGCTACTGACTTCATCACATCGTCGTAATGATCGGACAAGTAGGAGTCCTGGCGCTGCACTGGGCCACAGGAAAGGCTAATGCGGTGGTTTGGCGTTAGCACATGAGTCGCCAGTGCACACCCATCCCGCCTCCCTGTCGTGACATAATTGCTATGTCGTGACCTAAGGCCTCCCAACCGTGGTCAAGCCTTGTCGCGACTAAGGCTAGAAGGGCTCTCTATCGTGACCAGAACTCTTTGTTGCGACAAAGAACCAAAATTCTCTATCGCGACAGAGAACCAGAAATGGGCAGTAGCCCATCCTTCCTTATTTCTCCCTTTAAACTTTCATCCATGCATTTCTCCATCATCATTGTCTACACACTATTTGTACTGACAGTATAAAAAAATTCGGAAGCTGTTACACTAGACTAAACCAGTTCGAACTAAGTTTTTATTACAAAACTTATTATTTATTTATAAACTGTATATTCAAATTCCGGTATTATACAAAATATATGAACCTAGCCATAACTCCGGCCTTTCTACAATAACCTCGATGTGCCTACCGGATGTGCCCCAATACCTTAAATATATTTACTACCATAAAGAGCAATGGCTAGTAGAGAAATTTTCCTACAAGGGCTACTCCCCACCTAAAATGCACATGTAATGGCATACATAAAACATCCAATCATATTTCACATAAATAATACAATCCTATATGGAATATTACGTGTCATGCATGAGATGAGACTCTCCATGCCCATAACCCGAGTCCCAACCGACTCCCTCACACCTGCTACGCCAAGTATGAAAAAACCTACCATCGCGATTTCACCTAATAATCACTCATCGACCAATTCTATCATTTGAATTTATCAAATTTCGTGGTGTTTATTTGTGGCTACGATTTTCGGCTCACCACAAGAACGCAGACACCTTGTCAACATTTTACTGGCCTTTCACCAATGGTGATCATGTTCAACCAATGCAGTAGATTTGGGTCTTTCAATTAAAGGGATCTACCCTAACTTGCTACACTGTTACACGCTTTTCCATTTGTTCACCATGAATCCCACCTGACGCTGTCCGTTTTGAACTCACCACCCATTCACCAAGAATGGTGAATTTACCATTACTATGCACCTACACTCGACTCGACGTGATGGCCCTGTGCATATGAATGCAGTATGCCACATACACTACATGCATTATTTCCATTCATCATGTCAATACATCAAATCAGCATGCATCGACATAGTATTTCATTATCAACAATAACACGCAAAAGTCCCCTAAATTAGGACTTCAATCCAACGAGGCACCACCCGACCTCAACATTCAAAACGCGTAACAAGACAAAAAAAATAAAATTTTTTTTTTTTTATTTTTTTTTTTCTATCATTGGTCCTTTATCACGACAGAGGCTTTGTTGCGATCGGGGCACCGTCGCAAGCCTGTGTCTCGATCACGCCAAGACGCCTCATTGCGTCAAGCAAATGAAGGCAAAGTCAAGCACGCTGCCGACGTGGTCGCCCGCCTATGAGCTTGGTCGGCCGAACTGACTACCGCCTGGCTGACTAAAAATCATTTTTCTCGCATAGCTGGATCTCAGATTCTGGCCCCGAATATTTCTACCATAACCTGCAAAATTTCGGGATTGAACACTAAGGCTATCTACTGGCCTCGGGAACCCAAAACTACGCCATTAGATGGATTTTAAGCTAGAAATAAAACTGAGTAGGAAAATCCCCTACCTCTTGGATTTGTCAAACTCTCGATTTCGACATCTCCACTCAAGCTTCTCGCGTGGATCGACCCTCACATCACTTAACGCCAATCTGGGTCTGATTCAGAAAACTAGAGAGAATGAGGAGCTTCTCTCTCTTCTTCTCTTCCTCTCTATTTTCTCTCTCTTTCTTTTTCTCTCCCATTCTCTTCCTCCCACCGGATTTTGGTCAAACCATTCAAGTGAGATTGTCCTCTCTTGCCACATGTCACCTCACCATTGGCTCTTTTTGGATTTCCCTTATCCACTTATCCAAAGCTTTGGATTTCCATCCCACCAAGTTGTGATACATGGGCACTCCTTGGACTTTCGATTTCTCCTCTACATTTGACACATGGCCTCATATGAGCCATCCTATGATAAAGCAAGTGTCACTTCATTACTTTGCCTCGAAAATGTGGAATTTTGACTGTTCTGCATAATTTGACAAATTCGATGGTAGAGTAGATTTCTACGTAGATGATTCCAAACAAAGGAAGTCCATTTCATTATCCGAGATCTAGAAAAATTCAGGATTTTCAACCAAAAATACTATTTTACCATTTTTCAGAAAAAATTGAATTTTTCTCAAGTTTTACATGGTAGCCCTACCACCGTTATTTCTTTCTTTTTTTTCATTCTCATTCTCAAAACAATTCATTACGACACCACCAACTAGTATTTTATTTTATTTTTAAAAGAAAGATAATGAAAAATCTGACTTCTTCAGGGTTGATCTAAACTTAAGGAAAATTAGAGAATCTACACCAAATAAATCTAGAAAAATAAATAAGGAAGATCTTACTTTCAAGTTTCTTCTTAAACCCTACATCTGACATCCTAAGTCTTCTCGGAATCTTTTTCAAACAAGAGGACTATATAGAAAAGAACAAAGAGTTTTATTACTATCAAATATATATATATATATATATATTTCTATAATGGAATCTAAGAGAAATCTCACTTTGAAAACTTTCTTCAAATCCTAGTTCTTGAATTGTTATGGTTAGGAGAGGCTACGCAGAGAGAAATGAATGAACCCAAGGAATAATAATATATTTTTTATTATTTTACTTTCTATTTATACCTCGGGTTCCCCTAATGAATTACCAATATACCTTTCATTAAAAAATTACTTATTTGCCCTCTTGAAAATTCGGGGTATCACAATGCAAATAAGCCCTTTTTATCTCATTTTCCATAAATATTCAAATTCCTTTTTTTTTTACTTCCTCTTATATATTTATGCATGAACCCTATCACTATAATTTATTATACTTAATTACTTCTTAAATATTCATGTTCTTTGAAAGGCTAAGGGTTTGGAAACAAAAACCAAAGTTCGTTTTAATTTTTAGTTACGAAGAATCTCTGGCAATAACATAGATTAGATGTCGATATACTCCTACTTGATGTCTACTGGGTTCAAGACCAACAACCGCAACCTTATCCTCGGGTTTGAGAGTATTGTCTTACAACCTACAAATAACCGTGAATTGGTATTTGATATAATCTTTAGGGTTCAAAGGGATGCTTATTGCTGTGATCCATCGAGATCTACTTAGTTATCCTCTACGGGTTATTATAAGGTGGGCCGTTATACGCCTCATCACGGTGACTAATGGAGCATCAATGAATACCATTTTTCAAAAGGATAATTATTTTGGGTTAGGTTTTATAGCTAAATGAAGATCCTAGTTTGGGAGATGACTATAGGTCATCCTCCCCAATGCGCGAGGAAATGACCCTAAAACCCTTTGAATGCTCCTCAGATCCGGTCGATCCCATACTCAAGGAGATCTCTTTTATTATTTTTTTAATTCTTCGCCTATTTCGCCCAACCATCCAACTCCCCTGCTTTTACCAAACCTTAAAATCCAAAATTGAATTCACCACTTTAAGCCTCACCCAAGTCATCTCAGACGTAAGAAAACTCATCCTCGTGAGCTCGACCTCAGAGGCACTATACTCAAGAAGAGTTTCTCACACAATGTGAGGGAGTTTTGTGTTATAAATATTGTTGATTCCAGTACACCTACTATGGCACGAATCAATAACACACAAAATGACCCAATCTCAAACCCATAAAAACAGGGCACCACACGATCCCTTCACTGTTATGAACCAATTTTTTTTTCATTTGTCACCCAACCATTGGGACATCAAAACTCACAACAAAACCTAAGGACATCAGTCCCGGGATCGAAACCAAATAGTCAACATAGTCCGAGACTATCCGAAACTAGTCCCAAAATTTTCCAATATTTCGTCCCAAAATTTTAGGACTGAAACACCCGTCCAGTTTATACCCTAAAGACAGTCTATGCCATTAAATGACCTTTAAGCTAGAAATAATCCAAGTAGGAAAACTCCTTACCTCATGGAGTTTGATGAAACTCTAAGATTTTGGTACCCACGCATAGCCCACGATGTGTGGATCGACTTTTACTCTTGGACCATCTAGATTCGACCGTCGGAATGCCGGGAAAATCTCAATTTTTTGTTTCTCTCTCCCCTTTCTCTCTCTCTCTCTCTCTCTATCCGATTCTCCTCTCCCTTGTTTGCCTCCCCTTATCTTTTCCCTTTCTTTATTTTTTCTTTCTTCCCTATCCACCCGGCACTTCTTCTCTTATTTGTTCCATCCTTATCTCTTTCATTCTTTCCCATTTTCTTTCTCTCTTTCTTTCCATTTTCTCTTTTCTAGCCTTTCTCTTCTCTCTTCCTTTCTCTTTCTCCTCCTTCTATCTCTCCCCGTCTTTAGGATCATGGGGAAACTTCCACTCTTCCTCCTGGCCACTTGTCACTCATGTTTTTCTTCTTATTTTCTTTTATTTTCATTTTCCCTTTATTACATCATGTAACACACGGCCCAATGTGAGCCATTTATTCCAAGTGCACCATATGCCATGTCACTTCCTAGAGTGCTATGTATCACATGGCTGCTATGTCACCTCGACACAATTGTGCCTCAAAAATGGAATCTACTATCTCGTAATCGACTTAAATTCAACTGGTAACTAGATTTTGTGAGATTTAATCTAACAAAGGAACTCTGTTTTGTCATCTGAGATCTAAAAAATTTATGGTTTTCACTTGAAATTACCTTTTTACACTTGTTGAGAAAAATTGAATTTTTCCTGGGTCTTATATCATATGCCATGAGCTTAACTCAAGTTATTTCCTAACTTCTAATATTTTTGTAAAAATTCGTCCTTGGGAGTGTCACTAGACACCTGTCATCCTGAAAAACATGAAAATCCAATTGTCTCGGAATTCAACGAAATTCATTTGGGTAACTAGATTTTGCGAGACGAATCCAACGGTGAGGTCCATTTTTTCATCCGAGATTTATAAAATTTCTAGGTTTTCAACTCAGACTATAGTGAAAATTACCTTTTTCGTTTTTCGTAAAAAATTGATTTTTCTCGTGTTTTGGCATTCTCCCTTTAGTAAGAATTTCGTCTCGAAATTCCCACACACAACACATACAATCACATGAATATGCAACGGTCATTTAATATCAATGACTAAAAACATACTTTCTTCCACAAACAAGAAGGGATAGTCGACGATAAAGGTCTTCAGTTCTATGTTGCTCCTCCACTCCAATGCATGCCGCTACAACACCTTCACTAGCCTCATAGTCTTGCTTCGCAAAACTTAATCCCAACTATCCATGATAAGTACCGATCCCTCCTCGAAGGTCCTATCCGCATTAACCACAAGCCTCCCAATCCACCATGAGCCTCCACCAGTGCAATTTCTGAAAAATGAAGACATGGAATACCACATGAACATCTCGATACAAACTCGCTGCAGCTCAATCGGTATGCAACCGTACCCCACCCTCCTGGCACCAAGGGCCTAATATAATTTTCAAACATAACTTTTTGGTCACAATCTGAACCACTCTCTCTAGGCATTACCTTCAAGAAGACATGATCTCCCACCTCAAACTCTAGAGGTCGGTGCCGTCTATCAACGTAGCTCTTCTTCCAACTTTGAGTTGTGAGAAGACTCTTTCGTAGCAACTCCACCTTCTCAAAGGTGTCTCTAACCAAATCCCCACCAGTGGGTGGTCTCCTTCTATCCCACTGGCCCAACAAAATGCCCTACATAATGCCTCATAGGGTGCCATCTATACGCCTTGATAAATCATTGTTGTAGGCGACCTACCAAGTGGTAAATGCTCTTCCCTAGCTACCCTTCAAATCATGGGCACGCCGCAGCATGTCCTTCAACGTCCGATGGTCCTCTTGATCGACGTTTCAGATAAGGATGAAAATCAATGCTCATCATCAACCATGTCCCCATGGCTCACTAGAAACTCTCCCAAAAATGAGCCATAAACCTGGGATCCCGATCTGAGACTATAGACACTGCACCCATGCAACCATCAGCCTCCCATACATACAACCTGGCGTGACCTAGACTGAAGGTCATCCATTACTACCAGAAAGCGTGCCAACTTCAGGTTTCCGGGCCCACTATCACCTGCACCACGCCGCGCCCTCAGATGTCTGTGGCAAGTGAGTCACAAAGACCATCATGACGTGGGCCCACTTCCACTCAACTACCTCCTCTTATGAGTCACAAGTCGCAGCTCTAGTGCTAAATTTTTACCATCGACACGTGAGACATCGTCGAACAAAATTCCAATGTGTTTTTTTAGCCTTTCAATAATATCAAGTGACAAGAGATCGTGATATCTTCGTGCTAATGATGCATAGTAAACAAGAGCAAATGGAACTCCCGAGATCTCCTTTTAGATCTCTCTCCGGCTGGGGTGGAACCACAACTCCATTCCTATACCAAGATCGCTATCTATATGCATGGCCCAACCTCGTCACCAGACTTGACTATACCTAGCCTCGATGGACAATATCTTCAGGTGTCCCTAAGACTCCAATAACTCTACCCAAGAGTGAAGGCGCAGCTTTACTAAACTCCCTGGGCGTACTCGAGCCTGATCACTATACTACAGTCCGAATTATCACACAGTCTTGATCATCTGATACTCTCGAGAGGCTATACTAGCTAACACTCCTCGTGACTTCCAGCTGAGAGAATCAGCCACCACATTTGCCTTATCAGGATGGTAATGCAAAGCGAAGTCATAATCCTCTAGATACTCCATCCACTGCTGGCCATTTCATGTTGAGGTCTCGTTTGTAAAAATGTACTTCAGACTCAGGGTCTAAACACACCCCGAATCGTCACGTATAGATAATGGCACTGCTTTAAGCAGCAAGACATCGACTACCACCTATGTCATGTGGCACTGGGCCGTGGTTCTTTAACTATAAAGAACCGTAAGCTACCATCAGAAACCCCTAGCTTCTATCTATACATTCTGTGTTAAAAGATGGATTAGAAAGGTAAAATTAAATCTCTCACATTAGATTAATTGAATCTCATGGCATTAGAGAATTATAAATTTAAGGTCGACGAATAGTAATAACGCCCTGCTCCGAGAGAGTATACAAGAGCATGATAGTCAGAGGGGCGTATAAGAGCACTCTATGTCCTAATGTAATATTTTGAGATGAAATTAGAAATGATAAATTATGTTAACCCTAATTTTGGTGCTAGTGCAAGAGTACAATTGTAATAGACTATGTATGACATGTAAGCTTCATAAACAAGTAGAGATGGGTCATACAGAAATAAAACAAGTTATAATTGTAATTTATTAAAAATTAAGGACCAACTTGCAAATTGATACATTTGAGGTTATAATAGTCTATGATACAAACCAAAATCAGATTTTTGGTCCTACTTAATAGGCAAACGTAGGGAGGGAGGAGAGAAATAGAGGAAAAAGAAGAGCAAGGAAGAGGAAGAGGAGGGAAGAAGAAGATGAAGATAGCCCTTCCAGCCCATCCAAGCCTCAAATCTTCTCTTAAACCTCTCCTAAGTCCCTCTCTAACTCTTTCTAAGTCAAGAAACCGGCAAGAAATTGGCTCATTCCCTTTTCTTTGCTGGAATTTCCAGCAGTGTTGCTGAAATTTCTTTTGGTAGAATTTTGTTGTATATTGTTAGGTTTTGAACTAGAAATGGTGTCAAAACCTCTAAGTCATTGTTATAAAACCTTAGAGGATGTGTTTGTGGGGTGTAAATGGGTAGATTAGGTTTGATTTGATGGGCTGTTATAGGCTTGAGAATCATTGAACGAAAATTGGTTTTTCTGCCACACAACCGAAGTTGATGAAAGTTTTGAGGAATCGTTAGTGCCCAAATGAACAAGTAATGTTTTATGTGTGTGTGTTATGACCATATTACACAGTAAATAAGCTCTGAAATTTAGAGGTTTTGAAACCAAGTTTGAGTACGAAAAAAAAAAAAAAAAAGGAATGTTGGGTTTTTGAAGGAGTTGCTGTCAAAATTTTTGTAAAACCTCTGTTTTTGTTTTGGCTATAAATTAAGTTAGAATCATCCAAATGAATTGATTCCAATTGTTAAAGAAACTATAAGAGATAGGAGCAAATCTGTATAGAAGGGACCAAGAGCAAAATTGTAGACTCAAGGCTCCCAACATGGACTGGAAAGGTGAACCTGTGTAGCCTACTGATTTTGCCTCTGTTCTGGGTATGGTTGTAGTGTTTTTGTCATATGGATTTTCACCATCCAAATTGAGTGATTCAAAATTCTGAGTAAAAGAGACTTCTAGGGGAATAAGTTATATGAAGGAAGTTTGAATGAAATGTTAAATCTCTAGAGTGCCTAGAATTATTTCCAAGTAGAGCTATGTGCAGATTCTGTTCTACAATTTGAGTAACTGGATATAAAATACACAACTTGAGTTTTGGTGATTCAAATTGGGTGATTCCAATTGGAGAAGAAACCTTAGAACCATAAGAAGCCTAAATGAGTGAAGAAACAAAAGGTACTGCAGACTAGAAGGTGATATAAGTGAACCGTAGGAAGAAGAACGAAGGAAAACTGAGTCGAGCAAAATAAGTGGCTACCACTGTCATATGGCTGTCCGCTTTTTGTGTAAAATATAATTTTGTTCCAAGCCTTCAATTGCAAACTGACCGCTGTGGGGTGATCCTCAAGGGTCGAAAAATTAAAACTTTTATATGTGTAAAAATCGGGGTTAGAGAGTCTGCTGAGAAACAAGAAGGAGGATACAGGTAGAGAAAAATGGTCTTAATTGAGATTCTTGACCTTATAATTGAGAATTGAAATTTTTCACTAGTAATGATGAGGAAGAGCCAGTAGGTGATGGGCAGGGAGCGACGCCCACTTATCTCGTAGGGAGAAGCTTGACGGAGTGACACGGCCAAGGTAAGTGGTTCGCTTACTTAAGATCCTTTCACCTCATGTAATTTGTTGATGTTGGTAATGAATATGGTGTTAAGACCTAAAAAGACAATATTTGAAAAGAGAGTTTTAGGAAGTTTTAAATGAGTTAGATTTGTGATTTTGATACTAAGTAAATGTAGTTTTAAAACCTATGTATATTCCCTTAAGATATAATGAGATTTGAAGGCATGTGACGTATGCAAAGAATTCCATTCAGAGTCGCCACAATAGAAAAGCGCACTATGTGACGATGCGTAAAATCTGCATTTAGTAGCCTGGCCATAGAAAGTATAAGCTACGCACGATGCGCACACCCGCATCGAGCTGGCTAATTGTATACTTATAATTACGTGGGCGAAGGCAAAGAAATCTACTGTAGTCGGGCCAGTAGTTTTGGGGGTGACTGCAAATCAAGGCGCAAAGAATTCCGTGACAGTTGCTCGTTGATAACTTTAGCGCTCTACGTACGATGCAAAGAAATTCAGAACGAGTGGCTGAGATGACTTAGTGTTTCCACGCTGGCTAGCTTTAAATCATCAAGATGGTTAAAATAATTATGATATACATATGGTTTTTGAAAAGAAATCATAAAACAAATGATAAATTGTCATGTTAGCGCATGATATATATCGCTGCACTAACTTGTTTGTTCATTTTGTAGCACTATATTCCATTGTGTGTTATCGAGACGACAGGACGCCATCATTTTGTTGTCTATATAAAGGCGACTTTACACCTATGATGTAAAACTTTTTGTATGAGATGGATATGTAATTGAACAATACATGTTTAGATTTTTGAAATTTTGTATATTTGTAAATATTCATGCATTTCATATATATGATGCATCTAGATATATTCTACTTAAATTTGTAGGTTTGTATTTATAAATTGGAGAATTGAGTGTTGATGTGGTAATGTTGGTGGAATATGATAATGATTATTGCAAGTTCGGGGAATAAAGAAGTCGAGAAATTGAGGTTTTAGTAGAAGTGTCAATTTCTCATGTAAATTTTGTTTTTCAAATGCACTACTATGCCGAAAATTTTATAAAGTATTTAAACAAAAGTTGTAAAATTTTTTTATCACTTCCTAACTAATTAAAAAGAAAATTTTAATTTCCCGAAATAAACGAGTAAACCTGCTATAGAAAGTGAGGTTCACTTCTCTGATTTCTCTATCCGACTCCAGCCCGCTTTAGCAACTGAAGTGCTCCTACAGGATCCTCTTACAAGAGTTTAGATAAGGTCCGGCGGGTCTTGTCAAGGTGGTATCAGAGCGTGTTCCTGTGCTCTAGCCTGGAAAGAAAGTTTTAAGAGAAAAATTTGAACTATTTCGCATAAAATTGTGTACTAGTTATGCTTAAGGTACGTAGGTTATTCGTGTACACATCATTCTTTTATTTCAAGAGTTATGTTTTCATTGATTATAAGCAAAGTATGAGTTATAGTACTTAATTCAAATATATTATGAATATGCATCAAATTGTGAGTTAAATATCGCATGGAATTATCATGCCGATTATATCGAGTTAAAGGCAATGGAACTCTGAAATTTTGTTTTGTTGTCTATATAAGATACTAGTACACATTTAGCTATGCAAATACGAGGTCGTCCGCCGAGGATCTAATAGGCACCGGGCGAGAGGCACCCACACTTATGTGAGCAGTGCTGACGAGCCCATCAACGTGCAAGAGAGTCTCCGCACACCTGTCGCCCATCGCGCCAAGACTTAATTTAGCCTACTCTCAGACTCATTCTGTACAAGATGGAAATTGCATGGTCAGATGCTAGCAAATGCCTTTAGCAATTGGGCGAGTCCGGATATCGATCGAGCGCACAGAATTGCGCGCAGAAGTCAAGATGTGAATGAGACCAGAGAGCAAGCATTCTGGATGTGAGGCAAACTAAGAGATTTTTCAGATACTGGGGGTGTACAGAGGAGCAGAGGGTCTCCTATCTCCGCTTCCTACTTAAAGATCAAGGCATGGACCGTGGAAGGTGTGGGGCATTTGAGAGCACAACCCGCAGGGTGTCATGGGCGGAGTTCAAGAGAGAATTTACAGATTTTTTCCTAAAAGCTTGCAAAAGATGCTAAAGTCAAGAGTTTTAGATTTGAGCAGGGAACCTCACTCCCAGTACGAAAAGAAGTTTTCAGAGTTGATTCGCCTAGTTCCTTTCTTCGCAGAGAATGAACAAGAGAAGATCAATAGATTTTATGGTGTCTTAACCCAAGTAGGCTAGGGACTTTATGACATCCGTATCACATACGATATGGGCAATCGTGGAGGCAAACACCAGCAGAGGAGGCATGCACTGGCCAAGTCAAAGTCACAATTCAGTCGTGGAGAGGAGCCGACCTAAGAGCCACTGGGTGGGAGAGCCAAGAAGATGCCTAAGAGTGGCCACAAAGATGGTCACAGAGGCCTGGCAGCAGAGCGAGACCCTGTGCCGCCCCGAGTTTTGTCTTGGCCATCGCAGGTTCCGGAGCGCAGAGTCGAGGAGCCGATCAATGTGTAGTAGATGGGCCGATCACATTCCGTGAGGCGTCTCTTCGTATAGACTAGGTGTTTCGGGGATGCGCCAAGAGGCTATTTCATGAGGGACTCAAGGCAAAGGCGCCGAGTCCGTCAGAGGCCATATCTACAGCTCAGGGGCAAACAAGTGGGAGTCGTGGACCCAATAGGGGAGGCTCTCAGACCGGGAGGAGCTACTAGTGCATGGCAAATTGAGCGGCGGAGCAGTAGAGGCATACTTCTAGAGGGCACTTCTAGACCATCCAGCACCCCATGTAGACTCCCAAGTCAAAGGTCGCGCATATACGGCGGACTCCAAGAAAGGTGACAAGCAATTTTTGCATGTGGTCACAGTACCATTTTTTTATTTGATACTGATGTTCATGTATTGGTGGACTCAGGAGCTACCATCTTTTTATTTCTGGAGTTCATGTGAGAGAGCCTGGATAGATGAGGACCGATCGAGTGTAAAGTAATAGTGCCACTTCCCACGTGATTCGCTTTATTGGCTGACAGAGTCTACAGTGGGAACTAGTGACTATAGCAAGTCATGAGTTCGAGGCTGATCTAATAGCGATAGATATTCATGATTTACATCATTCTGGCATGGATTGGTTAGCAAATATCACAACAATGACATACAGGAAAGAGGTCCAATTTAGTCAGCCTGGGGAACCAGAAGTGATCTTTTGTGGAGAGAGGAAGATACTTTCTACAAGTTTAATTAATGCACATAAACAAAACAAGACGCTCAGAAGCATGCCAGTGGGTACTGTGTATGTGGAATAGAATCCGGGCAACAGTTGAGATGCAAACAAGTGGTGTTCCCGTGGTGAACTAGTTCTTGATGTATTTCCTGAGGATCTACTGTGGTTACCACGGATGCAGAGATTGAATTTAGATCGAGCTAAATACCGCAGCGTGAGCTCTATCTCTATAGTGCCGCATCCTGACAGCACCCTACCGAGTTTAAAAGAATTGAAGGTAAACAAGAATTGTTGAGTAAAGGCTTAAGATTTAGCACATCACCGTGGGGAGCTCCGTGTTGTTTGTTAAGAAGAAAGATGTTCTTCACTTATATCAATTATAGACAAATTTCAACATATAGTAAATCCATCCTAATCAGATTCATCACAAGAATCGATGATCTATTTGATCACCATAAGTGAGCTAAGGTCTTCGAAGATAGATCTACCATCGTGCGGTATCATCAATCACAAATAGAAGATGTTCCTCAAGACAACCTCTAACTAGATATGGGCATTATGAATTTCGTGATGCTATCTTACTTAACCAACGCTCCAAAGAATTTCTTTTATGGATTTGATGAATCGTGGTTCGACCTTTATTTAGACAAGTTCATAGTCTCTACTGATGATATATCCTCGGTATATCTAAGTAGTAAAAGAGGAGCATGTAAGAGCATCCGAGATAGTATTACAAACCCCCGAGAGAGCATCGCCTATGCAAAGTCTATCAAGCACTTTGCCAGATTTATAACATTCC
The DNA here is from genome assembly GCA_016808115.1 of Tetrastigma voinierianum. NCBI lineage: Eukaryota > Viridiplantae > Streptophyta > Magnoliopsida > Vitales > Vitaceae > Tetrastigma > Tetrastigma voinierianum. Next base: position 371,779 of record JAEQBH010001841.1, on the reverse strand, counting down.
TTTGACATGGTATCCGCGAGGGTATTTCAGAGACCTCGTAAAATAGAGGCCATCAGAGATTGGAAACCACCCACGAACGTGAATCGGTCTAAGTTTCTCGGGTTTAGCCGTTACTATAGAAAGTTCGAGAAGGGTTCTCAAAAGATAACTACTCCACCGGCTAAGCACAAGAAAGAAGAGAAGTTCATCCGGCCGAAGCCCGTCGTAATAGCCATGAGTTAAAGCAAAGACCGACCATCGCATCAAAGATTACACTCGGGAAGTGAGGGATTTGTGATATCGTGATGCCTCCAGCAAGGTTTAGCTGTGTCGATGCAACGTGATAAGAGCGATAGCTTATGCCTCAAGGCACTAAAGAAGCATTAAGTAAACTATCCAACGACGACGAGTTACCGGCCATATGTTCGCGCTTGAGAATATGGCGACATCTACTCTATGGAGCACCTTGCGTGGATCTTTACCGATCACAAAAGCCTACAACATTCCATTCTCACAAAAGATTTGAACATGAGATGTGAGGAGGTGGATATAACTCATCAAAGACTATGAGGATCTGTACCATCAATACCACCTGCAAGGTAAATGGTATGTATGCGCTTAAGCAGAAGCCCTCTAGTTCCCTAGTCACCTTAAAGGCATTTTGCCAATGCTAGTAGAACCTAGGATCTATGGGGGTCGCCTTTAGACAAAGAGAGTCGTGCAATTTAGTGAGCAGCTTTCATGTCTCTGGGCCGCTGGTTAGTGGATGTGGTTAGAGGACTCTATGCCCGTGGACCCAGATTCATGAAACTGAGGCTGGCAAGACAGAGGTCGGACAACAGAGGTAACTTCACTTACTGATGGACACTAAAGGTTGGGCCGTGATTATGTGTCCCGATGTGATAGAGTTGAAGAAAGAAATCATGAAGAGGCACACCCATCAAAGATATGCGATGCATCCAAAGGGAGTACTAAGACGCATCTGACTTAAGAGACTACCACCGGTGGAGAGGTACGGGAGAGAGATAGCAAGAGTTCAGATTCAAGCGCCTAACTTGTCAACAAATCAAGATCGAACACTTAAACCCGGGCAGCCTACATGCCTTTATCCATTCCCGAGTGGAAATGGGAAGGATCACGATGGGATTCTCCTGTGACAGATTCCTGTGACACAAAGATGACAAGGATGCTATTTGGGTTATTGTGATAGGTTTGACGGAGTCGCCCACTTCTATCAAGTACTAATAATACTTATTCCCTAGAAAGATATGCATTGTATGTAGATGATTGTGAGGCTACATGGCATCAAAGGTTCATTGCATCTGACAGAGATCCTCGCCTAATTTCTTTGATTCCCGCCGGCTATAAGATGCTACGGGCACCGACACTTTCGCATCGCTTCCACCCATGATATGATTAATCGTAGAGAACCATTCAGACCTAGAAGATATGTCAGAGCCTCGTGATGGAGTTTAAGGGAAGTCGATAATTACCTAGCATCGATAGAGTTTGCCTACAAATAACAGTTAATACCTAGGTATCGCATGGTACCCTATGAGGCATTGTATGGCAAAGTGTAGAACCCTAACTGCTGGGACATGGGAGAGAAGATTAATTGGCCTAGATTGTCCAAGATACAACCGAGCAAATATGATACTTGAGCCGTTGAAGACAGCAACCACAGCAGAAAAGCTTAAGGCGCGACAATCAAGACTAGATCCTGTTTGAAACGGGTGATCACATTCCTACGAGTCTCAGCCATGAAGGGCATTTTGAGGTTCCCGGGAAGCGGAAAGTTGAGTCCACTATATATAGGCCCCTATGAGATAATAGCAGACAAGGTGGGCTATGTCTTATCGATTGAGGCTACCGCTGAGTTAGTCATCCATGACGGTTCCACGCTTCCATGCCACGAAGTATATAGCCAACCCTTCACATATTCTTAAGGAGCAACCTATTCATTGAAGGGGAAAACTTGACCTACGAGGACATCCATGAAAGAGAAACTTAGATCGTAGAGATCAAGTGGTTGCGTAATAAAGGATTCCAACTAGTGAAGGCGCTTATGGCGAATCATGGGGCAAGAGGCCACATGGGAGCCCGGCACATGCGCCCACAATTCTCACCATTTGAATAAGGTACGAATTTGAATTTCAAGGACGAAATTTTAAAGGGGGAAGAAATAAACCCTCAGTTTCTATCTATAATCTCTAGTGTTAGTAAAGATGGATTAGAAAGGTAAAATAAACTTGAGCATTAGATTAATCTGAATCTCATGGCATTAGAGAATTATAAATTTAAGGTTGATGTATTAGTAATAATCGCCTGCTCCGAGAGAGTATACAGAGCATGATGTCGTAGGGGCGATAAAAGTACCATGTCCTAAATGTAATAATATTTGAGATGAAATTAGAAAATGATAAATTACGGAACCCGAATTTTGGTGCTAGTGCAAGGTACAAATTGTAATAGACTATAAAGGACATAAGTCATAAACAAGTAGAGATGGGGCCATAATAGAACAAAACAAGTTGTTGTTCGTAACATTAAAAATTAAGGACCAACTTAAAAATTGAAATATTGAGGCTATAAATAGCTATGATACAAACCAAAACTGGGGATTTTGTCCTGTCTTGGTTAGGAAAACGTGAGGAGGGAGGGAGGAATGGAGGAAAGCAAGAGCAAGTGAAGAGGAAGAGGAGGAAGGAAGAAGATGAAGATAGCCCTTTCCAGCCCATCCAAGCCTCAAATCTTCTCTTTAAACCCCTTCCCAAGTCCTCCCTAATCCTCTAAGTCAAGAACCAAGTAAGAAATTGGCCTTATTCTCCTTTGTTGGAATTTCAGCAGTGTTGCTGAAATTTCTTTGCAGAATTTTTTTGTTGTATGTTGTTGGGGTTTGAATTAGAAATGGTGTCAAACTTAAGTCATTGTTATAAAACCTTAGAGGATGTGTCAGGTGTAATGTAGATTAGGTTTGATTTTATGGCTGTTATAGGCTTGAGAATCATTGAATGAAAATTGGTTTTTCACACAATAAACCGAGTTGATGAAAGTTTTGAGTGAACCTGCTAGTGTTCAAATGAACAAGTAATGTTTATGTGTGTGTTAGTGACCATATTAGACAGTAAATAAGCTCTGAAATTTAGAGGTTTTGAAACTAAGTTTGAGCATGAAAAAAAAACAAAGGAGAATGTTGGGCTTTTGAAGGAGTTGTTGTCAAAATTTTTTGTAAAACCCTGTTTTTGTTTTTATTATAAATTGCTAGAATCATCCAAATGAATTGATTCCAAATTGTTGAAGAACCAAGAGTAGGGCTAAAATGTATAGAAGGACTAAGAGAACTAGATCTAAGGCTCCCAAATATGACTGAAAGGTGAACCTGTGTAGCTCATTGATTTTGCTCTTGTTCTGTATGGTTGTAGTGTTTTTAGTCATATGGATTTTCACCTATCCAAATTGAGTGATTCAAAATTCTGAGTAAATATCTAGGGAATAAGTTATATGAAGGAAGTTTACAAATGTTAACCTCTAGAGTGCCTAGAATTATTTCCCAAGTAGAGCTATGTGCAGATTCTGTTCTGCCAAATTGAGTAATCTGGATATAAAATACACAATTTGAGTTTTGGTGATTCAAATTGGTGATTCTCCACTGAGAAGAAACTCTAGAACCATAGCTTCAAATGAGTGAAGAAACAAAAGGCACTCTGCACTAGGCTGGGTGATATAAGGAACCGTAGGAAGAAGAACGATATACCGAGTCTGAGCAGCGTACTACCACCGCTTCGCTATGGGTCATTGTCCGCTTTGTGTGTAAAATATAATTTTTCGTTCCAAGCCTTCAGAAATTAAACTGATCATGCGGTGATCCTAAGGGTCGAAAAACTAAAACTTACATAAAAATCGGGATTAGAGAGTCTCAATATAGAAACAAGTTAGGAGGATATAGAGGTAAAATGGTCTTAATTGAGATTCTTGACCTTATAAATTGAGAATTGAAATTCTTTTCACTAGTAATGATGAGGAATATTGCAGGCGATGGGCGTGGAGTTGACGCCCACGAGCCTCGTAGAGAAGCTTGACGGGGAGTGACGCGGCTTCAAGGTAAGTGGTTCGCCACTTAAGATCCTTTCCAATTTCATGTAATTTGTTGATGTTGGTAATGAATATGGTAGTTAAGTAATCTAAAAAGACAATATTTGAAAAGAGAGTTTTAGAAGTTTCAAAATGGAGTTAGATTTGTGATTTCCTACACTAAGTAAATGTAGTTTTAAACATGTATATTCCTTTAAGATATAATGAGATTTAGCGTTATGTGACGATGCAAAGTAAATTTCTCGGCCCGTAGCCGCTTCAATAGATAAAAGAACACTATGTGACGCATGCAGAAAATTCCGCATTTAGGTAGCTCAGTTCTTTATAGAAAGTATAAGCGCTTACGCTACGATGCGCATAATTCCGCACGTATCGCTAATTGTATAGTTTGGTACTACGCGCGGCGCAAGAACTCCGTCAGAGTTGCCCCGTAGTTTTAGTACTAAATCGCGATGCAAGAATCTGGGATCAGAGTCAGCTTCGATAACCTTTAGCGCCCTACGTATGGCGCAAGAAATTCCGTAACGAGTGGTTGAGATGACTTAGTAAGCTCACGCTGGGCGCGGCCTTAAATCGCCTGCGGATGGTTAAAATAATTAAGTGATATACATAGGCTTTGAAAGAAATCATAAAACAAAATGATAAATTGTCATGTTAGCGTGCATGTGATATATATTTTCGCTGCACTAACTTGTTTGTTCATTTTGTAGCCAATTATATTCCATTGTGGTGCTATCGAGACCATGTGACGCTACTGGTTTTGTTGTCTATATAGGTGGCTGACTATATGACTTGTTATGATGTAAAACTTTTGTATGAGATGGATATGGAATTGAACAATACATGTTTAGATTTTGAAATTTGTATATTTGTAAATATTCATGCATTTCATATATATGATGCATCTAGATATATTTTCTACTTAAATTTGTAAGTTTGTATTTATAAATTGAGAATTGGAGTGCTGACAGGGTGGCTGTTGGTGGGAAGGATAAATGGATTATCGTAAGTTTGGGAACAAAGAAGTCGAGAAACGAGGTTTTGTGAGAAGTGCTCACCTCGACAGCAAATTTTGGTTTTTCAAAATGCAGCCAAGAGGCCGAAAAATTTATAAAGTATTTGAAACAAAAGTTGCAAAATTTTATCAATTCCTAACTAATTACTATTAAAAGAAAATTTTAATTTCGAGTTTAAACGAGTAAACCTAAGTAGAAAGTGAGGTCACTGGATTTCTTCGATCCGACGAGCTCTGGCTTTGAGCATCTGAAGTGCCCAAGTAGATCTCTCCTGTGATAAGAGTTTAGATAGTTGGTCTGGGGGGAAGGGTCTTGTCAACTACCCTCCGGATCAAAGATCAAACATCCCAGCCCATCTCGGAGGCATCACACAGCACCGTGTACTCGTCCCTCTCCGACTATCGACAGGAACCGAAGTGTTTCTCCTTATCTTCAATTCTTGGAATGCCTCCTCACACAGTTCATTCCACTCAAACTTGACCTCCTTCCGAGTCAATTTTGTCATAGGTGCAGCTAATCGAGAGAAGTCCTCAACGAACTTCAGAGTAATTTCGCCAATCCTAAGAAATTGCATATCTCAAAGATCACTTCGTCTCCTAACTTACAACCGCCTAACCTTCTAGGGTCCACTGATACCCTCGGGCCGATACCATGCCCTAAGAATCTCACCTCAAATAAATCATCAATCCTCAACAAAGGGTACCTATTCTTGATAGTAGCCCTATTCAATTACCGATAATCTATACTTAGCCCAAGAGTGTTGTCCCTCTTCTTGGAAAACAATATCGGAGCAAACTAAGGTGAAATGCTCGGTCTAATAAATCCTCTGTCAAACAATTACTACAATTGGACCTTGAGCTCCTGTAACTTAACAGGCGTCATTTTATGCAGAGTCATAGAAATAGGTGATATACCAAGGTGCATCCCTAATACTGAGGTAATCCAGTAGTTTGTCTGAAAAAACGTCCTCATACTTGCAAACCACCCGAGGTAGACCCAAATCCTATCTCGCCTCGTCCTCCAGGGTAAGGCTTGCCAGCCACCTAATCAACTGCCCATGCCACCTAGAGTCGTACAAGGCTCGGGGTAAAGCGTCATGTTTATCCCCTTAAAACATAACATAAATACCATCCAGTTTGTAGGCAGTAGCCCTCCTACGATCACAATCAATGATGACTCGGTGTGTCGTCAACATCAAACTCCGACATGTCCATGACCCTAAGGTCCATGGTGAGCAGAATCCCTAAGATCTCTAACTCACAATCCCAACATATCTGATCAACACTCACCCTAGTTCCTGAGGGAGAACTCACATGTAACGATCTTCCTGCTCAACTCTAAGCCTAAATCTTCACATGACGAGTGCAAATGAATGAATGAGATGCACCAGAATCAAACAACACTCTTGCCTATAAGAGAAAGAGTAGAAAAGTACCCTGAATAACCGAATGATCTGCAAGCTCAATTTGAGGTGTAATAGCGTAGACATGTCCCTAGGTCCCCCTGTCCCACCGTGAGCCCCGCCCAAGTCCCCGACCCGTGCCCCAGCCCCATGCGGGCCTCCATTCATTTAGCCAGTAGGTGTCAGGCAGCACCTGGGACTGATACCTGGCTCCCGGCCCATAGCGGGGTAAGGAGGAATGCCGAGTCCGTGCATGTCCTGACTCCGATGATTGATCAGTCCTATAACCCTTCCTAGGATCCTTGTCTCTAAGGACAATCTCGTCTCATATGTCCAGGCTGGTGGCAATGGAAACATGTCCTTTACCCTAACTTGATAGTAGCCTTAAAGTGTCTCCCATCTTGGGATGACTAATCTTAGTCTTGGCCTTGATAGTTGCTGCCTTGTACCTGAAACCCTCGTGGAGTAGAAGTACTCTTCTTCTTTCCCGAGCTAGAAGAAGAGAGTTAACTCTTCTTCCTCTGCACACACCCAAGCATCCCAGATGCCCGTGTGTCATCCACTTCCTCTTTACGCGTCATAGTCATTCGGACTGATCATTCAAATCATAGGAGGAGTCACACACCTTACCCCGGGATGATGTACTCAAACCATCCCTCAAAGTTCCCCACTTGGCCATGTCCGCGGCTACATAATCATCCCGCGAACGCGGCTAATTCAGCTGAACTTGTAGTCATGCATTCAGCATTGTCACCTGGCCCTTGTTTCCAACTCTAGAACTCCTAAGCTTCAGATGTCATGCATGTCGAAATACTTACCCATGAAGACTCTAATAAAACTCTTCCTATGTCATTACCTCCAAGTCTTTGTTGGTTTAAGACCCAATCCCACCACACATGGGATCTACCCTTCCAGTTGGAACGCGACATTTTACTCCTTGAATGGCATTGGAGGTGACTTCCATAGCCTCAAATATCTTTCGACTTTGAGTTGAACTAATGATCAATCCACCACCTGTCCCACCTCCCTTGAAATTCAAGATGGTGCACCTTGAATCTCTTTATAGGTTGGTTTGACCTCTCGCCCATGGTCGCACTAGCATGCACAGTGGCAGCCACACACCACCGCACAGTAGCAAATAAAAGTAGTGACTAATAGCCTCTATGAAGGCTTGTCGGGTTTAAATATCGGGTGGTGGCTGGTCATCGCCTGGCCCACCGCCTCTATGTCCTTTCTCGGACTTCTGCCATCTACACATGTCAAATAGAAAATTTAGATTCCTTTTCTTGCCTAACTAGTAGTGCATGTGCCAACTACTAATAGACATCAACAACCCGAACCATCCGTTTGTTCTTTTTTTTTTTCAAACCCCCAAGTTTATGTTTTCTAACCCTAGTGTTCCTCTTTTCCTATATACAATTTACCATTTATATAATTCACACAACACATAACACACAATCATGTAGTGAAACATGAAACACACAATGTATGCAATGGTCTAAACCCATCCCATCAAGCCCTAGGTAATTACATACCTATGCTTTGATGCAAGCTATGACATCAGAACACAATGAATTCAACTACCTGTGACTCCATATCCATCAAGCCCTGTGGTAGATGGCATACCCGATGACCACCTATGATAGACCAAAATTTTCCAAGTGATTAGCACTGGTACCAAAGGAGTATTATCTAATCCTCGGCAACGACGCCAAAAACTTGATGAGACTAAATCATATATATACAAATTTATGACACCATTACCACAAGACTATATGCTAATCCCCATTAAAGGCACCAGAAACTTGTTTAGACCAGATAGAACTTTTATGCTCATGATAAAAAATGGATTTGTCAATGAATTTATTTAAGATTTAGTTTGGTCTTAATGTTGCAAGTGCATAGGTTGTACAAATAATAAAAATGGACCTATAAGTCCGACCACAGAGATTGAAAAGAATTTAAAATTCAACTACCCCAACTACTCAAGTTCCACACTATTTGAACTTCCATTTCATAGAAATTTCAGTAATTGAACTAAGAATTCTATTATTTGAATGTCTACATCTATAACAAAGGAAAATTTTAAAATCCTAAACATAAACTGATCAACTGTATTATTATCGGGAAGTAAGATATTGTGATTTCTACCGGTGAAATTATTAATTCGCATCATAATCTAATTCAATTTAATATGAATTGAATCTGAAATTGTCAAAAAAAAAAAAAAAAAAAAACAAGGTAGTATAGTTTAGATTTTTCCTTAACTATACGCTTCACCGGGACATTAGAGAACTGTCTATCGATACATGTTTATAATCAACTACTTGTAATAAGAATTTCTTTATAAGATCTGGGTATTTTTCTTTTCCAATACTTCATACCCATTTCTTATGACTACAGATTTCTTGATTCTTAAGACATGGCCATTGCTAGATTTCTACAAGATGAATGATGTCTCATCCTTGAGATCTTAAAGAGTTCCTCCTTTTCGATTGGTATCTAAGCTAAATATGATCAAGATCATTCCTCCAAAGGTGTACCAAGGAGAGGTTCTAATTAATTAAATTGATAGATCGGGCCAATTCAATTTCAAAACCATGAGTAAACAAGATTTATCTAAGTAATCTTTCAAAGCCTATTAGTTCATCAATATTAGTTTAGTATACCCTCAAGTAATCGATCTAAGCTCTCAAAATCTCCATCTCCGTGGTTACCTGTAAGGCCTCCTAGAAATCAAGAAAGGAGAATGATCCTTTTATGGGTATAAGTTTCTAATATTGGGAATAATCTACTACATGAAGACTACCATTCAAATAATTTCAGACAACCTGTGAAATTTTTCTAATTGTGCAAAAAGACTACAATTCAACATTAGATCTTTCCCATTTGAAGTCAGGTTTCTAAAACTAGATTACAATGAACACTGGAATACTGATCAAGAAAATTCCACTGCAATTGCAATCAACTGAAGAAATGAATTTTACTTTTATCTCGGATTTCATTGATTCGCATGCGAATTTAAGTGACCAATAATTTAGCTTTTAACTTTAAACTTCCGAACACCCACTGCTTCAAGTCCGGGGTGAGAACAAATGAAAATTCTACACTAAGTCTAATCTACGAAGAAATTAAAAAAAGAGAAAAAATAATACAAAAGAGTCCTCAACTCCCGCGACAAGCGCTCGGGGTTTGTCCTCGTCGATCGACCGGCCACTTTCTCTCAAATTGTTTCTATTTATGTGAGCCCCAATTTTCGGGTCTTAAATACGAGAAGGTTGGCATCAGGATCTCTAAAATTTGGTCCAAATTGTACTTTGTCGTAACTTGAAAGTTTTGTTGTGGCGTAGTTTCAAATTCATGGTAGGTCTCGTTAAAGATGTACCGTCACGCGACTCGCTTCCATGCCTTTGTTAACCCACGAGCCAAAGTTTTCTTTGGTCATTACAAGAATCTTTATTTAGTATATTCATTTTGTCGCATAAAGTTTCTCCGCTGGCGACATATCTTTCTTCGCTCCTAATAACTACCAAAGTCCGTCGCCCCCCCCCCCCCCCCCCAACTGCTCTATGTCGACACCCATGTGTGGTTCCCCGAATAGTTATGTTACGACACCTGATACTGTGTCGCGACAAGAGTTATGTAGCTTCTTCAAATCGTGTCACGTAATTTAGTTTTTATGCTGTGACAACATTTCCTAATTTATTCTTGTTGCAATAATGTTTTTGTATTGTCACATTTCATTCCACTTGACTGATTTCTCAGTGTACCTTCATTTTGATCTCGTGACATACCTCCTCGATGTCACGATGTTTCAATGACCCACTTTTATATCACATAGACTTCTTTGTATTTTAACTTATATTTGTGTCGCGACCTAGTTTGTTATGTCACGACAAGACCTCTCTTCCTTGTGTTGGACCTTTATCGCTGAGCATAGAAAAGTCCTACACGATCTGTTTATCAATGTCTGCCTTATCTCGTCGCAATCCTTAAGATCCCTATCGCGACATAGAAACATTTCCTCTACCAAGTACGTCGTAATATCGATTCTTTTATTGCGCATTTCAGGTCAATTCACTAAGAAGCATCACATATCGCGACCTTGTTTATCTGTCACAACTAGAGTTTCTTCTTCCTTCAGCCACTACAATATGGCATCATCTTATCGCGACCAGCGACCGCTACAATTCAGAAGCCTTCTTCTTCCTTCAGCGTCACAACATACATCATCTTATCGCGACAAATACTTCTTTTAAAGGTCGCGACATAAGCATTACCTTGTCGTGGATGTATCTTTCAAGTTCTTCTTCCGTCTCAATGCTTTCCATGTTGCAATAATTATGGTCAGGACAAGATCCTTTTGTCGTGGAATGTAAGTTCCGCTTCTCTTCGTCTGCTTTCATTTATCGCGATAGAGTTTCTTCTCACGCGATACCCTCTTCCTAGTGCTGGAGCATCCTAACAAAACCTTGTCGCAACATAAACTTTCTTTGTTTCAGCTGACTTGTTAGATTCTTCCCATTTTCTATCACGACACACTCTCTTTTGTTGTGACAGAGCTCATCTGTCAATATTCAGACCTTTGTGTTGTGATAGAGGAAATATTATTGTGATAGAGCTATTAGCTTGGACGTTTGTCACGACACAAAATTCTATCGCGACATAGACTGTTGCAACTGCTCTTTTTCTCTTCTTTCTTGTTGAAAATTTATCCTTTTTGAATTAAAGCCTGTAAAACACAAAGTTGGTGAATATTCCATAATTTGGCATTAAAACATATCTAAATATACTAAAATAAGCCAGAAAAATGGATTAAAAATAGACGAGTTTAAGACTCATCACTACCTAAACTCTGATACCAAGTCAGATAATTACAAAACCTGGTGGGTCCCACACCAACCGGCAACCCATGGAAATACTACCTTAGGTAATCGGGTGACACCCGTTTTGATACCAAACTGCATTAAATACTTATGGATACCGGAAAACTCAATACCACCTCGATACGTCCACGACCGTGATCCACGATACATTTAAGTTAAAATATAAATTACATTAAAAATAGTCCGTAAGAGTTCAATCACGACTCTCTTACTATTATTACATACCAGAACTAGATTGTTCCAAAGTTTTTACAAAAAGATTTATCAAAGCCACATGTTGGTCTTCTTCACAATTACGGCCTCGAATGAGCGTTGTCCACCGATGTACACCCTGTGCCTGAAATGTTTTCCCATAAAGGGTGAGCCACGCCCAATAGAGAATATTTCCTACAGAGGCTACTCTTCACCTAAGTGCACATACAATGGTCATGTTCCACACATTCACATTAACATTCCGGCAAAGACATGCAATTTCTACTATGGAATCCTACATGTCATGCTATGAAATGAGATGAGATCTAATCATGTACTATGCCCCGAGTCCCATCGACTTATCACATAAATGCCAAGGCCTATGATAAATCCATCATCGGCGGATTACATCCAATGATCATTTTAAAAACGAATTCATCGGTTTCTCAAACCAAAAGCTCTTCGATGTTATACCTCAAATAATCATTTCGTATACAAAACTCATGTGTCTTTCAGGGGTAGAGGATTCTTCGTGTCACAATCGCAGCTCGACACCTAAACACTTTTACTTAGATTTCACTACCGGAATTATGTCTAATCCACCACCCGGTCTTTCACTGAGGGTGGGCTCATCTCTCGGTCATATTACCCGACACAAGTTTTTTACTAATTTTATTCCAACCGCACGCATCACTCAAGCCCACCAATCAATCATAAACGCAGTTAAGTTGATTTTCAACCATGCACTCACACTCCATCCAATGCAATGTCCTCGCATAATGCGCCATTGCATGTTATACGTTACATGTATAATAAATGCTACATGGATAACATAATCCACACTCATCATCTGGGTAAGTCCCGAGAAATCACATCATCGACATATGACTTCTATACTACATTTCATTCATGTCAATATATTATGCACGCATATATCAATATCAACATACAACATGTCATTCTATGTTCAAGCAATGACACACACATATTTAAGTCATGTAATGGCCATTTACACATATAAACTCATCACATGCCAACACATTAGAACGCACATATTGACATCCAAACATGTCACTCCTTAGTCAAGCAATGACACTCTCAAACAAGTGATACAATGGCCCCAAAGTAAGCCACAAACAATCACAGACCAGGCCACGAATTTGACCCCAAGCATGCCATGAACACATACCTCCACACACTCACAAGCTCGCCTAGGCATAGTGTAAAACCCGGGAAAAATGGCAAAAACAGTAAAATTGCCGAAATGGTTCAGGGAAGCCTAGAAATTTTTTTAGTTCTCAGATAACGAAATGGAATTTATCATTGGATTCACCTCATGAAACCTAGTTACCTAGAAAATTTTCGTCTAATTATGAGATAATCAGATTTTATCACGATTTTCGGGGTAACGGATGTCTAGTGACTCATGATTTAGATTTTATGAGAATCTCAAGAGTTAGGTACACTCAAGCAAAGTTCATTTAAAATAAATGAACTTGAACCGGATGAAATAAAATTATTTTGGGGCAGAACGGACTTTAATGAGTAATGAACACATGGCAATGCATGTGGGCTATGTCTCCAAACTTAAGAATTGCTAGAAAAAAATAAAAGAAAAAGAAAAATAAAATCCACTTGGGGTTAAAATGAGCAGATTTCCTCTCATTGGGAAGAGAAAAAATAACCTGTAGATGAGAGAGAGGGAGAGAAAGAAAAAACAAAATGAAAAACTTCCTCTCGATCCACTGAGTCTCCACCGCCTGACCATTTCGACCAAGAACGAAGTTCATCTACTCCGACGAGCTCATGCCTCTGAAATCAGTGCCAAGGGATCACTAGATCTGCTGAGGAGTTTGGGAAATCAAAGGTTCTGTGCCTAGGGCTGTCCATGGACTCCTAGAGTTTCTTATATTCCAAGAGTGTAGGGATTCTTCCCTACTTTGGTTTCTATTTTCCATTCTAGGGGTTGTTTGGCAAAATAATGCTATGAATAGTACCTGCTTACCCTGTATATGATGTCCAAATGGGCTGATTTCTGTTAGAAAAGAGGAGAATTTGCACTAGTATCCTTCAATGAAATTGTATCCCTATCTGAGAAATTGATGTTAGGATTTTGAATCACCCAAATTGGACCTCTATAACTTAAGTTATGGTCCGTTTTCCGGGACTGCCACAAGCTGCCCTGTTTTGGCCAAACCTACTATCTAGATTTTTTAAACTGATTTTTGGTTGGGAAAAAGTAAGAATTTGGACTAGTATCCTTCAAGGAAAATTGTATATTCTTTGGTCTAATTTATTAGTAGCTTTAACTACCCAAAATCAGATCTGTACAACTTTATGTGAATGGTCCGCTCTATTCATTATAATAACGTCAGACGATCACTCGGATTTTCATTATGTAATCGTGATATGATCAGAAGTGGCAAAGGCAGAACATCATTAACCTGATGATACATACTCATCGGAAACGGTGTGGAGTCAAATTTTTGTATTCATATTTACTTGTGACGGTGTTCATAATAATATACTACCCAGATGGTTTAATATAAGCTATTTATGGACATGGTGTCATAATTAAGCCTAGAAGTATAATGTAAGTCGCTTGATCGTGATGACTTGTAGACGCCAACATATGTGCATAATATGCCGACATGCATCATATGGCCTATCTTTGAAACTGTACGTTAACTGATATGATTCATCCATGATACCTGGTACGAAGCATGATCGGTATCACAGACGGGCATCCATCAGCAAGATGTAGTGAACGAGATACATGCATTGTATTTATGCACTGGGACACCGCACTGTTGTAGGGGTGTAAAAATGGTTATGATCATTCATCATTCTTAATGGGTGTGATTTTGTAATGGGACAAATGTCCAAATGAGGTCCCATGGTTGTACAGCATGAAAATACGTGTCGTGGTGAGCAGTGTTATGATAGATACCATAATAGGAGAAAAACCCTGGGACAAGTAGCTAGACATGATCAATGGCTGTGAAAGCCCGTGAAAATGTCAAGGTGTACACCCCGTGATTGAAAACTCCGTAAAATCCGTACCTACAAATACATAAACACACGGGATTTTACTAAATAAATGAACATTGGAGGTTTATCCAATGGATTTTGATTTATAAAAAAAAAGATTTTGAGCTTGAAATGGTCATCAATGAACATAACGATTGCTTTCACTTGGTATATGTATGTGTGTGAGAGTCAGGAGACACGGGACATAGGATAGGGTGATTCATATTCTCATCCATGGCATGTAGACATTTGAGTAGGAATATGTATGTTTTTACTTGAATGTGTTAAATGGCATTGCATTTGCACTTAGGTAGGGAGTAGCCCTGGTAGGAGTTAATTGCTACTAGGCATTGCTCACCCCATTGTGGGTCCTCCTTCAAAGGGTGGTACATCAAGGACAGCCTTCCGAGGCCGTGGATTTCAATGGAAGCTAGATCAGGGCTTCGAGAATATTTTTGTAAACTATATTAGAACAAGCTATTTTTAATATATGTTCAGATAAGAGTGTTATAATAAACTCTTAAGTGACTATTGTGATATAGCCAGATATTGTGATATGGAGCAAATGGACTCATATGTCACATTTACTGAAAAGATCCTGATGGGTCATGAATATATTGTTATACGTGTTGTATATTGCAAAGCTCTAACAAAATGAGACTCGCCGATTTTAGAAAATATGGATCCCCATAAATGGTATACAATACAGCACAAAGTTACCCAACCACGTGAATTCACGGGTTGATGGGTTGTCAATGGGACCCCTGAGTTTTAGGGCGTCACAGATTTTCTACCTCAACTGATTTTCTTTTTCATTTATTTTTCTTTTATTTGTCTTAATTCCTAAGTTTGGAGACATGGCCCACATCGCTCCATGTGTCCATTACTCATTCGGGTCCGTTTTTGCCCCAAAATAATTTATTTTATCCCAGTTCAAATTCAATTTATTTTAAATGAACTCTTGCATTTGAGTTATTTCCTACTCCTTATATTCTCATAAAATCTCTGGCCCTTGGGAGTCACTAGACGCTCAAGCACCCCAAAAATCGAAAATCTTATTGTCTCTTAATCATTTAAAATTTTCTAGGTAACTAGATTTCACGAGATGAATCCAACGGTGAAGTCCATTTTGTCATCCTAGATTTAGAAAAATTTCCAGGCTTCCTTAAACCATTTCAGCAATTTTACTATTTTTGCCATTTTTCAAAAAAATTAAAATTTTCCTCGGGTTTTACACGTAGCCTACCTTCGCCTAGGCAAGCAACACCCTCACCTAGGTGGACCAGAAAATACACCAAATTCTTCCTCGGGTTCAATTAGGTGTACATACCTTCGCCTAGGCGGAGACCCCTTTCTTCCTAAGGAAGCTTCATGTCCTCACCTAGGTGAAGCACAGTTCACCTAGGCGAAGACGCCCGATAAGAACTCAAACATCCGACCATTTTTTGGCCCAAAAATGGAAAATAAACCAAGTAGGAAGAATTCCCTACCTTTAAGAGCGTAGAATAAACCTTAGGAAGCCTCGTGGACACTTTCTAAACCCGAAACCTTTGATTTCCCAAACTCCTCTCTTGGATCCTCGACAAAATCCCGCGATTTCTGCATCTAATGCTACGACTGGCCGATGCGATGAGTTTCGCTTCGGTCTGACAAACTTTGACTAATGGAACTCCAGATCTCGAAAGAAGCTCTTGGCTCATTTTTCTCATTTTCTCTCACTCTTAATAAAACAAGAAATGGGATCCTTTTTCCCTTTTTGCCCCTTTTGTTCTAACTTAATACTTAAGTTAAGGGAGTGGTCCAAGTCTCGCCACATGTCCACCGTTGGTCCGATTATACCGGCTACGATTTCGCTCCCGCTCAAGTTCAAACATATGTCGTGAACTTAATCCAAGTTATTTCCTTAACTCTCTCTTTGTGATTTTCATAAAATCTTGTCCCCTTGAGTCATTAAACTCCGCTACTCCCAAAAACGTGAAAATCCGACTGTCTCGGAATTCAACGAAATTCATCTAGGTAACTAGATTTTGCAAGACAAATCCAACAGTGAGGTTTGTTTCATCATATGAGGTTTAGAAAATTTCTAGGTTTTCAACCTATACTATAGTGGCAAATTACTATTTTACCATTTTTTAAAAAATCATTTTTTCTGCTTTTCTGGGTATATTTTATATTTAAATTAGTATTAATAAGGTGATAAAATATATTTCTAAATCTTATTAATAAATTGTTATAAATAAGTAGTTATTTTTAAATTTAAAATAAAATAAAACAGTTTTAAAATAGAAATTTGACAATTCATTCAGAATTGTACGTGATTTAAGCCAAAGGTATTTTTGAAAAAGAAAAAATGAAGTCTTCGTATGGCTAACTTAATTTGATTAGAGAATTTAATGTTTAAAACAAGATGAGAGAGGGGGCCAGAGGAGGGGGAAGGTGGTAGCGGGGATGCGTTGTTCAACGTTTAAAAGCAGAACATGAGTAAGAATCAAAATGGAGAGAAAGTAGGTGATGTTATATTTCAACAAATATGAATCAAATAAAACTAATTTCATTACAAAAATTTCATGCCTATATATACAACCAATTAGATTGATATGTGAACTCATTAAAAACATGAAACAGAGAAGAATGACGAACACATATTTTAAGATAACATATAAATATTTTTAACTATTTTATTATATTTAGAAAAACTTAAACAAACCAACATTTAATTATATTTGTGATGCTCCAAATCCCGGGGGTTCGTTGACAACCCGTCAAACCGCGGAAGATTCGTGGATGTTGGGTAACCCGACACCACACCATTGAGTTCTTCCTTTAAATCTAGATTGACAAACAGCAGAGTCCTTTGTACTGAACTCACTCAAAATACAACATGTGCAAATTATACGGCAACATGTCCTAATATTATACAACCGACTACACACCGGGTCCACATACAAGTAAAATGGCAACATAGCCCATTTACCTGTTACTCAAACACATATAAGCATTACGACTATTGTGACTATAGTCCATAAGAGTTTAAATTTACACTACTTTATACAAAATATATATCGTACCAGAATTTGAATACATGCTTATAAAAATATAAATCAAAGCTACAATCCACTCTTTCTCCTCATTATCGACTTAGTGAGGCCATCTCGCATACCTTCTGATTCGGAAGGCCTTACCATTAGGCAGCAATGCTTAAGAAAGTGAAATTTACAAGGGCTACTCCCTGTTTAAGTGCATGCATTGGTCAAAAGCACGCTACATCTCCAATCACGATAATGTTAACTCGAATGTGGACCTATATGACATGAATGAGATGCTACTCCTCATGATCCTCAGACTCGGGTCCCTCACTCGACTCTCCTCAACATGCAATATGCCATGCATGAAAATAATCTTAAAACAAAGATATTTGTTTCTATTTGGTGGACAAATCTTCTAATATTAATTAGTGGATATATCTCATAATTTACTTTGTGACAAATCCTCCAATATATAATACAGTGATAAACCCGATAATTTATTGTGTGGGCAACCTCCATATATAATAGTGACATACTGTTAATTTATTATGGATAACCCTCCATATATACAGTGACATCCCTCCGAGCAAAACCGCTTTATTCACAAACCATGTTAGGTAAACCTCCGATCATTCATGCGACCTTAGATCTGTCCCTAGACCTAAACCATTATCAACACCAAACACAATGCTGATTTTCCCATGCAGACTACCCATTTGATGCGTATACTTGTGTATAAAAATGCAATATGCCATTGCTCTAATACCATACTATAATAAGGAGTGCTACATGTACATGTTTACTCATGCATTTTCCCAACCTATGAATTAATTGGAAAGTTATATCAATGGTTGCTAAATCTGGTAATTCATACGATTCATGCCAACATATCAATACACGATACATTGACATCATAAGTCACTAATTCAAAGTAACGCACATAATTTTAACCTCTAAGCCTAATCAGACATATCAAGTCCACAAGTAGCCTACAACAAGCCATGCAAATGGCCCCCAATCATACAACCTATGCATTCCCTAAGCCTCTATGGAGCAATTATATCAACAGACATATAATCACTAAATAAACATACACCAAATTCAATGTATTAGACTACACGCTATCACAACTACAATTTATGACTGTGCTACAATTAAATCTTTCAAAAATATGTGGCACCAAATGCCACCACAGTATATGGGCTGATTCTAAACAAAGGGCTTCCAGAGTCCAAGAACACACAAATCGGAGTAAAGACAAGAAAGTTATGGCCATCCAAAATTGGAGGCCTCATATGAATAGTAACTTACGCGCACCAGCAGGAGCCTACTATTTTTCATCATTTTCGGACATAATATGAATCTAAATTGCATTAAGTTATATATGGATGGATTCTAGACTCAAAGGAATTTCCATAGAGTCCAAGAACTCATGAATCGGATTCGGACAAAAAAGTTATGGTCGTCCAAAGTTGGAGGCTTCATGTGAATAACAGATCGCGAACCTTAAAATGTGCATTTTTCTGGCCTCAAACACTATCCAAACAGCCTCCTAAGGCTCAATCCAAGACTAAAAAGACTCCTAGATGGAAAATAAACTCGAGTAGGAAGTTGAAGCATAAACAACAGCAAGAAAGATAAAGGACACTTCTGAACTTGACTTTTGGAGCTCCGAACCTCTGGTGAAACCTTGGCAAAAATCGAGGTTTCCGGTATCACAAGTAGCCACTGCAGTACTCGACTTTAAGTCTTGGCCCGACATGAGATGAGCACCCGAGCTCCGTAGATCTTAGAGATAAGTTAGAGTTTCTTTCTCTAACTTTTCTTCTCAATGGATGAAATTGACAAAACGGGAGAAGAAAAAATATGATATTTTCTCATATTTATTTTTTCCTTTTAAGCAAGTTGGGCCTTGCAGAGCCCCATTCGCTCCCACAATTCATGACACATGCAGGTTCATTTTTGTCGAGAAACAAATTTATTTTCTTTTCGAGTTCAATTCATTTCGTAGACTTAACTCCCGATTATTTCAGACTGTTGGATTCTCGTAAAAATCGTCACTGAGCCATTAGCTCACCTTTCGAAACTGTAAAAAAATTCCGATTGTCTTAGAATTCAACAAAATTTTTATAGGTCACTAGATTTCATGAGACAAATTTAATGGCACAGTTCGTTTCATCATCCGAGATATAGAGAATTTTCTAGGCTTTCCTGAACCATTATGGCAATTTATTATTATTATTATCATTTTTCATTTTTGAAAATTTTAATTTTTCGGGTTTCTGATCTTCCCCCGCCCAAGGTACAGATACTGAAAATTCATACACCTTAACACACATAAACATGCATATACGACTAGTTATTCTAGTTTCAATATTAGACTTCCCATGATAGATAAACACACTATCTCAAATAGGAAAGGGGTGGTGGCGGCCGTCCTCAGCGTTTAGATTGCCTAAATCCACTCTGCCGGTGTTGCCACTTAACACTTTCACATAGCGACACCGATCTTGCGTCGCAAAACTTAAAGTCGGCTATCGATATATGCAGGTCCCTCCTCAGAAATTGTCAGTATCATGATAATCTCCCATTCACTACATGAGCTGGATCTGGAGTGTACTTTCGATGCATGGAGACATGGAATACCTCATGGACACCTGATAAACCCGATGGTAAAGCCAATCGGTACGCGACTATACCCACCCTCTTGAGTATCTTGAAGGGAAAAATATACCTCGGTGACAACTTTCCTTTCAACATACAAGTAATGCTAAAACCCGGAAAAATGAATTTTTAAGGAAGAATGGTAAAAGAAAGCATTAATTCGGTCAAAACCCAAATTTTTCTAGATATCGGATGATAAAACAGTTCTTGTTGGAATCGTGTCGCAAAAATCTAGCTACGTCAATTTAAATAAATTCCGAGACTATATATTCAATTTCCCACGTTTTTATTTGGTGCTCGGTCTCTTGAGTAAAAAGCGACAAGTGAAAGAACATGTGAAGTGACAAGAAAGTCTGCCTACATGTACCCATGTGATCATGAGTAGAGGATAGAGATGGATGACTTAGATTTTGCCAAGTGTCAAAAATCAAGATGAAGGGACATGGAAGGAATTTTTGAAATGTTAATGAATAAAGAAAAAAATGGGAATAGTCATCTTCTCCATTTGAGAGCAAAAAGTGGCAGTGAGGTTGGTTTTTGAAGTTTTAGAGTGAGAAACTCCAGCCTCTCTAGTTTCATCTCGTTGGACCGTCGGTTAAGCCGAAATTTTATTTAAGTAAAAAACACATTCTCTGTGGCAAGACTACGTGTGGACACCGATTTGGGTAGGTCAGACAACTCCAAGAGGTAGGGATCTTTCCTACTGTATTCTTTGGCTAGAATCCATGTAAATGGTTGGGGGATATTCTGAGCTTGATTGGCGAAATTAACGATCTCAAATGTCTTTGAATCTGGTGGAGAAAATCGTTGTTGGTAACGATGAAACGGTGTAACAAAGTTTCCAGTTCATGTAAGATAGTTCACGATTTTGGTGTGAATTTTTTATGATGTTGGGATGATTCAAAATGAATTGGATTTGTGCTTGATTCTTAGTGACCATATGTGAGCTAATTTTGGTGTTGTTATTTGTTAATAATATGATCTATGTGCAGTTAATTATGTTAGTATATACATCTTTATATATTAGTATGAGTTTGTTGAGTTGGCATAATAAATTCATATGCCTTTGAGGCACCACAGAATATTGATTGAGTGCATGACATGAAGAAAAAAAACGAAAAGGTTTGTGAAAGGAATTTAGATCTTATTTTCAGAGAATCGTGTTAGGAGATTGTCCGAATTCCGTGGAGGGCCCATGGTGTTTGAAGGTTATCAACATGATAACACCAGAGGGTATCAATATTTCTGCTGAATCGGTATTAAGTTTTGAGAACAAAAGCTTGTTTTAGAAAAGCGGATATTTACTCGCATGACTTAGGCATATGTGTGGGAGTCGATGAGGACTTGGACATGAGATTAGACATAGTATAAGTGGAAGTCAAATAGTTGTGGCATATTTTTGGTTCTGATTTTGATATATGGGACAGGGACGGATGGGACAGCATCAAGGACATATTATATAATATGAGTTCTTTGTTTTTCAGTAAAGTGTGGAGAGCGCTCATTAGAGGCGCATTAAAAATCGGGTTGTGGCTTTAGATATTCGTTTTTGTATAACATGTGTCAACTCTGTTTGATATATGTTTGGTAAGAAAGCAATTTATTAACTCTTTGAACTATTATTATATAGTTGATGTATTTTGTGGGTATTAATGCGAGCCCAGTGGCCCATTATTTTACTCACATGTGGACTGTGTGGTCATTGTAAATTATTAGGACAGGTTTGTGCCTTGGGTAAGGCTTCCCATACAAAGGAGACTACGCTCGATTTTCATGAGTGGTGTGGGTGATTGAGTGCTCAAAAGTGCTATTTTTGAACCACAGTTTATTGCCACGGGTTTAGAGTACTTTGTGTACAAATCATATAATGTAATTAGCACATTAAGGATGACCATATAAGATGTGCATTTTGTGGCAAATTTTGCAATATTTTCTTCTTTATGCCAAAATTGTTGAATCAAATCAAAAGCACGAAGAATTCGAGCCAAGCTTCTGACATTAGAGATGGAGGCAGGAAGGAAAGAAGAGTGAAAATCTTAAAAGTGGGCTACCAGGTATTGTGGTGTGAAAATTCTATTTGAAATTTTTCGTAAGGCTTTATTCATCTGAAATTTTCATCATACCTGTCACCGTCTACTTTTAACGTTTGACTCTTGTTGTTCAGCACCGGTTTCTTCCAAAATTTGTCCTTGTAGCCAAGCTTTTAGTTTTGGTTTTTGGTAATTTGTAAAGGGGTTTGGCTATAAAAAGCCCCTAGACAAGCATTGTAGAGACATCTTCTCCATTAATAGAAGTTCTGGGCGGGAGTTTTTCCCGTTCATTTTCTTTTCTCCCATTTTCTTTCCTTTTCTCTCCCTTTCTCTGCTACCAAACACTCCTCTGAGGATGACAACTCAGAGGATGGTTGGCTAGACCACTTTTCTCCTTGAAGAGAAGATTTGCTTGCTAGGGTTTGGGTAACTCCGCGGTTCTGTTTTGGCCTTGTTATGGTATTTATGATCTATTTCTCTCGATCTGGGTTTAAATCTCTTAAATGTACCTTGATGGACAGTGCAGCAATCTTTTAGGGTTCGGTGGATGCCTTTTGCTGATCCGTGAGATTCGTGGATTGCCCTCTATTTGTCAACGTAGGAGTGAATTTATGAGATGTGTATTCACTGCCGGGGAGCATTTATGCTTTGTAAATGTTGTTTTTCAAAGGGGAAAATCATGGGGTTCAGTTTTAAAGTAAATGAAGATGGGTTAGGGAAATGATATCGTCATCACTCCCAATCTTGATGAACCGAGAACCTACGTGACCTTTAGAACCCAAATCAAACCCAGCGACACTTCAAGGATGCTTCTTTACATTTATTCTACGTATATTCCCTTGTTCCATGCTTGCGCCTTATACCATATTTAAATTTCAGTTTTCCAGCAACCTGCTTGTTTTACCAAACTACTTAAAATCAAATTAGATTACCATTTTGAACTTCAACGTAAATCATTTGTCAAAGAAAACCTATCCTTGAGTTCGACCCTAGAACACTATCTTTAGGTAGCTGCTACGGCGTGGAAGAATTAGTATAAATTTTGTTGATTAAGACACCTCTTGGCACAAATCATTGAATTTACCGACATCACAGTATTCAGCGGGTTGGCCGGTTGTTAATGGACCCCGGGTTTGGGGCGATATAGCTTGGTATGAGCCTAGGTTTATAAATACACCTAGAGAGCTTAATGGGATACTAAGTATAAGCTTAGTATCAATAAGTTAAGTATATCTACAATTACCTAGGGCTTGATGGGCACGGGTTTGAATCATGCATTCCTTGTGCCTTTTGATGATTGATGTATAACATGTATATTTGTGTGATTGTTGTGTGCTTATATGCTTAGTGAATAGCATAGATGTGAAAATTAGGGTTGAGGAAAACATAACCCCTAAGTTTGAGGTTTGAGGTTTGAGGAATTTTGGACACAATGGTTTAGAATTAAACAAAAATAAATAAAAAAATTTATGGACAGTAGTTCCAGTTTTGAACATAAGAAAATTGTGTTGAGAAATTCTAGAAATTTTTCGGTTTAAGAAAAAGGGTGAAATAAACTCTTAAAATTTTTTTAGTTGTATGAATTGCGGTGGTCTAGAAGTACTGCACATTTGAAGTGAGTGCGCTGAAGGATTAGAAAAAAAAAAAAAAAAAAAGGAAATGGTTTATTTAAGATTTGGAATGGGCTCTTGTATTTCTAAAATTGAATCACAATACGTAGTGTATTGTGGCTTCCTGGCCGGTGACCAGAGCACCCTGGCAGGACCAGCAGACAGCAGCGAGCTGGGCGCGCGCCCGGGAGGCGCGACATGGCCTATACGACCATGTTATATGGCGGTCGTCGCGGCAATATTGGAGGCACGCGACACGGCTGTTGTGCAGCGGCTTGAGTAGTGTCTTACGACGAGTCCGTTGATTGGTGCACCTTGTGCAACCCGATCTGACCGGTGCACCATTTTGGGTATATTTCGGACATTATTCGCTGAACAACATTCATGAGCACTATTCACGAGGTTTTCAAAACTAAATAATAATAAAATAAAATAAAATATTTTAAAAATAAAATAAAATAAAATATTTTATAAAATACAATTTTTTGTTGCATATGATTTAATATATGAAATTATTGTCTTACATTACCTATGAATGCATGAACATGGTGTATGAAATATTTTTCTGTATATGAATAGTGTCTCGAGCGTGGTCGCCAGCAGAATCTGCATTGAATTTAACGCCAACTGACATGTGTGAAGTAGGCTGGTCGAGAGGACATGGGGGCGTCCACGGGTGCGGGTGCCACAAGTATTTGACCGGGCCTTTGTTGGGGGCTGTAGGGACCACGACTGTTATTGCAATTTGTCGGCGGAGGTGTTGGGAGGTCAGGAGCAACATCGAGAGGTTTGAGGCACATCATCCTCGACATTCACGGGGGAGGAGATCAGGTGGTGACCATTGGTTCATCGCGGTCGAAAAGGTGTTAGAGGCTATGGAGATTACCTCTGACCCGACCCGGATTAGACTAGGCGCTTTCGGCTAGAGGTGAGACCTAAGACATGGTGGGGCCGGGCAAAGATCCTCTGAGATCTAGAGGCAATGACTTGGGTGAGTTCCATGATCTTTTTCATAGGTAAGTATTTTACGGATCTCTTGCTTGTCTGAAGGCTGAGTTCCCAAGCTGAAACCGGGGACGCTATGGCCGATGGAGTGTGTGGCTGGGTCGCTACGTGTACGGACATGGCCAAAGTCGGGAGATTCGAGAATGTTTGGGATTGTCCATTCGAGCGGGATTATAGGATTTATCTGGGTTATGGACTCCATGGTTGGGGCGACCTTGACCGGTGAAGAGAGAGATCGGATCTTTTCAGGCACTTGGGATGCGCGGTGTTAGTAGAAAAATGAAGGATGTCGGTCTTCTTCCTAGTTCGGGAGAAAGGATGAGAGGCTGTAGTTCGCGCGTGTGGGTTGGGCGCGACTGTCGAGACCGGAGACGGATCAGGTTAGTCGGGTTGGGGCGAGATGGTGTCTTTATCATTGCGATAAACATGAGGAGGGGTTGCCCCAAGAGACGGGGATCGGGGTTTGGGCGGTGTAGTCCCGGTCGGCGGTAGAATGAAGAGGAACCACAATATATTCCTTCACCCGGCCGGTGTGCGGAGGAGCTAGTTGGAGTCTCGGGGAGCTGCACGGCGCCTCCGTTACGAGCAAGTTGGAAAGAGCGGAGTTATGGTCGAGAA
Source organism: Tetrastigma voinierianum (assembly GCA_016808115.1). NCBI lineage: Eukaryota > Viridiplantae > Streptophyta > Magnoliopsida > Vitales > Vitaceae > Tetrastigma > Tetrastigma voinierianum. Next base: position 346,229 of record JAEQBH010001841.1, on the reverse strand, counting down.
GCGGAGGGCCGAGGCCCACGAGAGGAAGGACATTAGAGTTCGGAGGGTTGTGTGCATCGCCCATCACACCATCGGTAGTCGGCTGAATCCAGCCGATTATCTGAGGGATTGGGAGTTTAGTGGCTACGCCTCTCTCCAGCTGATGGTGATTATTGAGTCTGGCGGGGGACGGAGATAGTGTCATTGGGATCGGTGCAGGTCAGGTATAGGTGTGGTGGGCGGGTACGCGCGGAATGGTAGTCTTTGGTGAAGGCGGTAGTGGTTCCTAGTTGACCTATTTGAGAGGAGGTCTCGGGGGGAGTTTGCCTCGATTTTCCGTGCATCCAGTGGCACGAAGATGTCTGGGATCTTTATGCGCCCGTACTACTAGGCGCGGGATGAAGAACCGCGTGGGGGACTTTGTTTGGCGATGTAAATACTCCGCATTCGGCGAGTTAGGTTGAGCACGGAGAAGCGATGGGGCTACTTGACCATTGGTGGCTGAAGGTGGAAGATATAGAACTTGCGTCCACGATGGTTGTGAGCCCACTTGCCACGGACACCGGGAGCGTGATGTTGTATGGGTGATAGTGGACCCGGCTCTGAAGTCGGCATTTCTAAATCTGGATGACCTTCCATTAGAAGATTTCTTTGGTTGTATATTAAGTAGTCAGGCTGCATGGTACCGATGTCATAGTATTGTCGAGATGAGAGACCCGAGGTTTGGCCTTTTGGAAGAGTTTCCAAAAATTTATGGAGCTACAGTGTGCGCGCAGTCTGACTTTCCACCTGGGGCAGATAGTCGGTGAGAGGACCATCACGGGTGTTAGAGGACATCTTGCGAGCATCGTCGGGTCAGTTGGGAAGTGCGTTTTCCCTTAGTGGGTGCCTACAATAACGGTTATTGGCGGTACTCACAGTCTTCCATATGAGGCATTATATGGGAGGTTATGCAGATCATCGATATGTTGGACCAAGGTGGGAGAGAGCTCCATCACTAGTCCTGATCTGATTAGAGACACCTCCGAGAAGGTGAGCTTGATAAGACAGTGTCTTCTCATGGCTCAGAGCCGGCATAAGAGCTATGTTGATGTGCGACGTCGACCCTTAGAGTTTGAGGTTGGTGATCAAGTCTTCTTGAAGGTGATGCCTACGAGAGGAGTGGTCAGGTTCGGCAAGCGCGGCAAGCTACTCCAGCAGAGGGTTTGTGGGCCCTTCGAGATACTAGAGGGTAACCTGATGGCGTGCTTGTTGGCTTTACCGGCATAATGGTGTCCACGAGGTGTTAATATGTCTCCATGAAGGTACACTCTGAAATCGACTCATGTAATTGGATTGGGGAGGAATTGAGGTTGACACGGATGGGACGCTGAGGAGGACCAGTGTGCATTATGGATAGCTAGGATCAGGTTTTAGGCGCAAGACTGTGAGGCTAGTGAGGGTCTTGTCGTGGCTGCAGGTGAGTGGAGAGGAGTCAGTGGGAGCGTGAGGATGCACTATGCGAGGCCACTACTCTTCTTGTTTAGGGATGAAGTGCGGACAGTCGTTTAATACTTAAATGTTGGTTGTGGTATGATTACGTTGCACATATGCATGTGATTCGTTGTGATTTAATGCGGAATTTCGAGACGAAATTCGCACAAGAGGGAGAATGTAAAACCGGAAAAATTGGTACAAAAATGGTAAAATGGTAATTTCGGTCAAGACCCCAAATTTTCTAGATCTCGGATGACAAAAGCAGACTTCCTTCACGTTCTGTCTCCTTGAAACTGCTTCTACGTCGAATTTAGTCAGATTGAGCGTCGAATTTCACGTTTCGAAGGCACGGGTGCAGGTGCTGTAAACGGCTTTCGTGTATGTAAGTGTGACAAAAGTCACTTACACTACATGTACCCATGTGACACATGTTGCGCATGAGTAGAAGGATAGATGGATAGTAAATTTTGCCAAAATTAATAAAAATCATAAGACGAAGGGACATGGAAGGAATTTTTGAAATGTTAATTGGATAAAGACAAAAATGGGAATAGTCATCTTCTCCATTTGAGAGCCAAAAACGTGCAGGAGAGCAAAAAGTGGCAGTGAGGTTGGTTTTTTAAGTTTTAGAGAAACCTTCTCTAGATTTCCGTCGTTCGGACGATCCCGGTTAAGCAGGGCCAAGTAAAGTTACTGCAGTGAGGGCTACATGTGGTTACTGATTTGGTGGAGTTCGACCGCTCCAAAGAAGTGAAAATCTTTTCGTTATTCTTTGGCTAAGAGTCATGTAAATGGTTGGGGATGTTCCGAGGCTTGGATTAGTCGTGTTTTTAGGTCACCAGCGTACTGAACCGGTAGAGAAAATCCTCATTGTTGTGACGATGAGCGATTACTTGACTCTCGGGGGTTTCCTTGTTCATGTGTGAATAGTTCGTGATTTGGTGTGAATTTTTATGATGTTGAGTGATTCAAAATGAATTAGCGTAGCACATTAATTAGCCATGTGAGCTAATTTTGGTGTTGTTGATGAATTTATATAATATGATCTATGTGGATTAATTATGTTAGTATATACATGTTTTATATATTAGCATGAGTTTGTTGGGATTGGCATAATGCATTCCATACTGCTTGGGGCACCTAGAATATTAGGAATTGAGTGCATGACATGAAAGCAAAAAATGAAACGTGAAAGGAATTCCGGCCAGGAAGATTTTCGAATGGATGTTGGGAGATTGTCCGACATTCATGGGAGGGCCCATGAATTGTTTCGGTTATCGACAGATTCGCCTCAAGGTGAACCTAATATATTTACCGAATCTCGGTAGTAAGTTTTCGAGAACAAAAATATTTTGTTTTGAAAACTAGATATTTTACTCGCATTCGGCTTAGGCATATGTGAGGGAGTCGGTGAGGACTTGGGACATGGGATTGGGCATGTAGACATTCGAGTAGGTTCATGTAATTGCTTGGATGTGATTATTTTCCATGACATGTGCACTTAGGTGGGGAGTAACCCACGTAGGAAATTATCACTAGTGGGCTTTGCTCACCCTGTCGAGGAGTCCTGTTCGAGTGCAGGTGTACGGGAGGATGGCGCTCACTAGGGCCGTTTAAGAAAGAGTGGGTTGTGGCTTTGGATGTTCGTTTTGTATAACATGTATTAAAACTCTAAATTTTGATATATGTTTAGTAAAGAGTAATTTATTAACTCTTGAACTATTGTATATAGTTGATGTATTTTGTGGGTGTTAATGTAGAGGCCCAAGTGGCCATTATTTTACTCACATGTGGACCCTGTGTGATCATTGTAAATTGTTGGGACAGGTTTTGTACCTTGGGTAGAGCTCCCCGTACAAAGGAGACTTTGCCCGATTTTCATGAGTAGTGTCGGGTTACCCGACATCCACGAGTATTCCGTCGGTTGATGGGTTGTCAACGGACCCCCGGGTTTTAGGGCTTCATAAGTAATGGCATCAAATCTTCCAGGCAAGAACTATGGCCGCCAAATCCATGTCGCGTGTGGGGTAATTCTGCTCATGATTCTTCAACTGGCGAGAACCATAAGCTACTTCTTTTCCCAAAGCTTTGCATCAAAAGCACATCCCTAATCCACTCGCCAGGCATACAATACACGTGTACCTACGTCCTTTTAGGACTCAAAATGCAAGGGCTGAAGTGGCCTGCTCTTCAACTCTGGAATGCTTTCGCACAAGTCATTCTACGAACTTGACCTCAGCTGCGAGATCATCTGTAGGTGCTGTTAGTGAAATCCTCAATAAACCTCACGTAATACCTTGCCAATCGGCTTCTACATATCTTGAAGGCCGACTTGGTCTCCGGCTCATAACGGCCTCGACCTTCTCGGGGTCCACGAGCACTCTGACCGGCCTACATGTCTGCGAATCTCACCTCAATAGCCAAAACTACGCACTTGCACAGACAGCATATAGCTGATGATCTCTTAAAAGATTCAAGACCCTGTGACTGATCCTTGTCTCCTCCTGGTATAGGGTAGATTAAAATGTCACCCACAAAGACCAGTGCTTAGGTCAAATAGAGGTTGGAATACCACTGTGCATGAGGCCATGAATCTTTACTAGTGCATTCAAGAAATCGAAGGGCATCACCGTGGAGCAAAGTACCCATGCACAGCGTCTGCATTTGTCTTAGGGATATCTATCTCCCTAACCTCCGGTTGATGGTAGCTTGTCTGAAGGTTTATCTTGGAGTAGACTCTACCAGCTCCCTCAATTGATGAATAAGTCATCAATCTCGATGTGGATGCGATTAGCGTCGTAACCTATTCAGCTTTGGTAGTCAATGCACAATCGAAGGGTCTTATGCCTTTTCACAAAACATAACGGCGCCCCCATGGTGGCAAGTTAACGATCGATGAATCCCTTGTCAATATCGATGTCTGAACCTTGAGTTCCTGCAACTCAACTGGTGCCATCCTATGCGGAGTCATAGAGATGGGCTGCCAGGGTGTAACTCAATAAAGAAGTCCACATCCCTCTGCGGAGGTAATCCCGGTAGCTCATCCAAAAAAACATCATCGTGCTCTGATGATACATTCACTGAAGCGGACCAGTCAGATCTCACCTTTGTGTCCTCTAAGGTAAGCTAGCTATCAATATCATGGCTGTCAGTGACATGCGGAATCAAACACGGTATGGGGCCAAAACATCATGTAGCCCTGAAGCGTAACCACGGTACCGTCCTATGTAGAGAGGCAGGTAACCCTCTTCGATTCTGTCGATGTGACTACGATTATCTTTCATTAGTCCTCGAGGATGACATGACTCCCGACATGTCCATGACCCTCGGGTCCTTGTGAGTAGAATCGGAGATCTCTAACTCTGGCAGGCTATCAAAATCACCTCTGTGTCCCTAGGAGAAATTCACCTTCAACGCTTTCAGGTTTCAACTCATTGCACCTCAAGATTTCTCTCATTGTCTATTTGCTTGGTACACATGCCAGCCATAATAGACATCAGCATCTGAACTATTCCGTCCATCCATTTCAGAACTCTTAAGGTTATGTTTTCTAACCCAGTGTTCATCTTTCCTATATACATTCTACCATGTATATGAATTCCGTAATTTGTAAACACAATCACGCAACATACATCGCTGAATCACCTGAGATGAATGCAATAGTACAACCATGCACGCCAGTCCTAGGTAATCACATGCCTATACCTTGATGCTGCACACGTTACGGCGTTGGTATCCGACTCTATAAGCACAAGGTAATCATGAGCCTAAGCTCTAACACATAATATGGCGTTATGTATCAATTTCACCCACGATAATGGCAAGGTGCAAGCCCCATGTGTCTCCTCCAAGCCACATGGTAATTAAATGAAGTCCTAAGCTCTAATACCAGGCTGTGATGCCAAATCCAGAGTGCGTTGGCTTGACCCATCAACCCTTGGAAGATTCGTGGATGTCGGGTAACCTGACACCAAACCATTGAGTCCTCTTTTCTCGGGACCTAGGTGGATGCCACGGATCCTGTAGACGTGTGACTAAGCTTTTAATGAAAGGAAAATGTAAAAAAAATGGGTTGATTTTCGAGTTTGGAAAATCAGGTCTCGGGAGACCAGGTTTTCTTTGGGTAGCCACTTACTTTTGTTGTTGTTGCATAAAGGGAAAACAAGTAAGAACAAAAAAACCCCCAATGACTCCAGTATGGAAAAAGCGGTCTGCAAAAACTAGATTTTTGGGTCCGGGGGTCTGGTTACCTATCGGGAAGGTACCTCATATGAGGTAGCACCCCTCCCAGGCAATCTTTCGGTCTCTGTAGTGGTGGGTATCATGGGACATATGGGTCTGAATCAGACAGTCTCCTTGGCTCAAACATACAACAGATCATACCAACCTAATTGGTATCTAGCATGTAAAAACACTGTTGACAAGGGCAAATAGGCGCGTACATGGTCTTTGGCCTGTTCACATCTGAGATTAACCGAAACAGCTATAACCAGCATGCATGACACCCAAACACAAAGCATCTATGTAAAATTCATTACCAACATTAAAGCAGTTCCTAACCCAGCTATTTGCATAAGAGGTTAGTGCACATTTGGAGCATGCGACATAAAATTAAATATCAAAAGCAAAGCGAAGTACTGGCTTGGATTAGGAAGCTAACCTAAATGAACCGGCGGGTTCGGTTTCCCAACCAGTCCAGATAGTTTGAAAGATTTCAAAAAATTTCAGAACCTTCCTTACAAAGTCAGAATTCAAAAGATAAACGGGTACAATTCCGACTCGAATGACCAGAATAACACAAATAACTTTAAACTACCCCAAAGCGCAATTCAGCAAGCCGGGCCTAATGACCGGCTGTTCGGTTTCCCCAACAGTCCATCCGGTTGATAAAGAATTAATAAAAAAAATTTCATAACTTTCATACAAAGTAGAATCCAGCTTGAAAACAAACTGGAGTTCCAATTCCCGACTCGATGACCAAGAACCAACACAAACAAAACCACTACCTAAAGCGTTTCCTGCCAAACTAACTGAACGACTGATCTGGTTTTCTAACCAGTCCATCCGGTTGATAAAAAATTTAAAACAAATTTCAGAACTTTAATTACAATGTAAGGAATCCAACAAAACAAACGGAGTTCAATTCCGACTCCGAATGACCAAGAACCAACACAAACAAAGCAAACTACCTAAACTGCCGTTCCTGCAAACCTAACCTAATAGACGACTGTGGTTTCCAAGCAGTCCTTACCATTGAGAGAAGGCTATCAAAATTTTCCCTAACTTTCCAGCAAGTCAGAATCTAACAAAACAATTGATCCAATTCCCAGCTCGGATGGTGAGAACCAACAAAAACAAAAACAAACTACCCAAACTGTTCAACAAACAGAACCTAATAGACAAACCGATCTGGTTTCCCAACCAGTCATCCGTTGAGAGAGAAGCTATCAAAATTTTCATTTTAAAAAAGAGTCATAAATCTAACAAAACAAACGGGTGATCGATTCTCAGCTAGGATGGTATGAGAACCAACCAAAACCAACCAAACTCGCAAACTGCCTTCTGCCAAACCTATACCTAAATGAGCAGATTGATCTGGTTTCAACCAGTCCATATCATTGAGAGAAACTCAAATTTTCAAAAATTTTATAAAAGAGTCAAATCTAACAAAACAAACAGTGATTGATTCTCAGCAGCTGGATGAGTGAGAACCAACCAAACCAACCAAACTACGCAAACTTGCCTTTCTGCTGCAAGCCTAACCTATAAATGAGCAGAGCTGATCTGGTTTCCAGCCAGTCCATATCAATGAGAGAGGCTCTCAAAATTTTCCCGAACTTTTATAAAAGAGTCCAAGAATCTAACAAAACAAACGGTGATCGATTCTCAGCTCGGATGAGTGAGGTAGCAAACCAACCAACTCACATAAGCGCGCTCATAGAGCCTAACCTAAATGAAGCCTGATGAAGTCACGGTTTTCGACCAGTCTATCGTTGAGAGAGGCTCTCAAAATTTTTCAGAACTTTTATAAGGTCGAAATCTAAAAAACAAACAGTGATCGATTCTCCAGCTTTCGGATGGTGAGAACCAACCAAACTCATGGCGCGCTCTGTGAGCCTAACCTAAATGAACCGGCCGATCGGTTTTCCAACCAGTCCATATAGATGAAGAGGCTCTCCAAAATTTTCAGGAACTTTTATAAAGAGTCAGAAATCTAGTAAAACAAGGTTGGTGATCGATTCTCAGCTGAGATGAGTGAGAACCAACCAAATAACCAAACTACGCAAGCACCTCTTGGCTGTTGGAAGCCAGAAGCTCACGTATGAGGCGTGAAAACCGGCTCAAATGGTTGAGGAAAAGCCTCAAATTTGATCAGAATGTCTCTTAAGAATAGAGTGGACGGGGTTTATTTCTTACCTCTTCCATAAGCCTTGAAAAAGCAAACTAAGCATCAGCGGGGAATCAGTAAACACGCGTTTGAGCCCGGAAAAATGTCCTGCAAAAGGTCCCTTCCACTTTGATCTTTCCCCTTTTATGCGGTTCCCACCTCAAAATACAGACCTACTGGTGTTTTCCACCTTCAAGCTTTGGAAAGGGCCCCGATCGGTCTAGAAGCAGCTTTGTGCTCCTCTCCTCATTTTATAAAGCAGACAGACCTCTTGGAATTTACGAACGCTGGCTCTTTAAGCTGTTGTGGATTCAGCCGGGCGTGCGTGGATCTGAGGAGGGTGAAGCCGGACTGGCGCGCGGCGATGAGCTGGACGCGGGCCCGAACCATATGGGATTTAGAGCCGAAATCTGCGGCGCCGCGGCGTTGTGGTCGAGTTCGACGATTGTGACGTCGATCCGGGTTCGGGATAGTTTCGGACCGACGGATGTTCGCGAAACGAAATAACGCGGCGCGATACCATTCGGATCGTTCTGAAGGTACGATAGCGGGGATCTGCCGTCGCAAGCCAAATGACGTCGGTGTGTGCGATGATGATCGTTGATGATCGCGGAGACGGACTATGATTTTAATAAAAGATAACCGGAAGATAAAAGAATCTGACTGTTGACGATGGGCCCTGATGGTTGGATGGAGGTGTTGATCAATAAACTTCCAGTATAGGTGAACACTCATCTATCAACTTTTGATTGAAACTAAAATGCATCAAGAGACCCAGTGCATTTCCTATGTTTGCAGATACCCGGCAACTAAAACCAGTCAGCGATGACATTCAAGTGGACATCTGACCTCAGCGGACTTTCAGGACCATGGGGATTCCAGGAAGATGGGGTGACTCAAGACTAATAGTTTCATTATGAATGATCGGATGAGGTGTGACTGTGGGAGACAGGACATTCATTGAGGGCAAAATGAGATCTTCCTCAGTTCTGAATCGGTGAGATCTCATCTGAGGAACTCACCCAAAATCTGACACGTGCAATTAAAAAACATGTCCCAATATTAACCACAACGATCACACTGGTCCACATACGGTAAATTGCCACATAGGGTGACATTTACCCATACTCAAACACATAAGCACATGACTATAGGACCATAGTCATAAGAGTTTAAACACCTCTTATGAAACATATATCAAAATTAGAATTCTAATACATGTTTTTACAAATATAAATCAAAGCACAATCTTGCTTTCTTCTCATTGCTCTAGGCCTCTATGTTCAGTATGCATCTCTACACATCTCCTATACTTGAAAGGGGGGCCCCAAGTCTAGGTGAGCAATGCCCAGTAGAGTCAAATCCTACAAGGGCTACTCTCCACCTAAGTGCACATGCAATGGTCATGCCACAAGCACATTCCAATCATGATTATGTCAATCCTAGAATGGAATCTACATGACATGAATGAGATGGTACTCCTCATGATCCCTGTACCAAGTCCTCACTGACTTCTCACAACATGCAATATGCCATGTATGAAAAACAATCTTCAAAAAAAAGATATTTGTTTTATTTGTGGATAACCCTCTGATATTAATTAGTGGACATACTCCGATAATTTACTTTGTGGACAACCCTCCGATATATAATAGTGGACATACTCCGATAATTTATTGTGTGGACAACCCTCTGATATATAATAGTGGACATACTCCGATAATTTATTGTGTGGGACAACCCTCCAATATATAATAGTGGACATACTCCGATAATTTATTGTGTAGAAAACCCTCCGATATATAATAGTGGACATACTTCGATAATTTATTATGCGGACAACCCTCCAATATATAATAGTGGACATACTCCGATAAAACCGCCTTATTCACAAGCCATGTTAGGCAACCTCCGATCATTCATGCGACCTTTTAGATCTTTGTCCCTAGACCGAAACCAACATCAACACCAAACTGATTTTCCCATGCACTCACACCCATTTCATGCGATGTACTTGCTCAAATGCAATGCAATATGCCATTACCAATCACCATACTACATATATGAGTGCTATATGTACATGCCTACTCATCACATTTCAACCCAGCATCAATTAAGTTATATGTGACATATAGATTCAAGTAATTCACACGATTCATGCCAACATATCAATACCATCATAAGTCATTACCACTCGAGTAACGACATAATTGCCTCTAGGCCTAATTGTGACATATCAAATTTCAGTAGCCTACAACAAACTAATCTGACCTCAATCCTTACACAAACTCATGCATTTCCTGCCTCATGGATAATTATATCAACATGCATATAATCACCAAGCAACATACACCAAATTCAATGTATTAGACCACATGCGTCATCACAACCAAGCAATTTGCACACTTGGTGCTATAATTAAAATTTTCAGAAACTATGTCGGAACCAAATGTCATTCACAGGCATATGTCCAGATTCTAGACTCAAGGGGCTTTCCGTAGAGTCCAAGAAGAGATGAATTAGAGTTCCAATGAGAAAATTATGGTCATCTAAAGTTGGAGGCCTCATATGAACAGTAACTTAAGAGCGCCAGCAGGGGCCTACTTTTTTTCATCATTTTCAGACATAATATGATTCCAAATTGCATTAAGTTATATATGGATGGATTCTGGACTCAAAGGGCTTTCCATAGAGTCCAAGAACTCATGAATCGGAGTTCAGACAAACAAGTTATGGTCGTCCAAAGTTAGAGGCTTCACGTGAACAGTGACATAAGCAAACCCAGAAAAATGCGTTTTTCTGGTTCTCTAAACGCCATCCAAACTGCCCCTAAGGCTCAACCAAGACCAAAATGACTCCTAGATGGAAAATAAACCCGAAAGTAGAAGGTCCCCACCTCTCAAGCGTGAGCAATGACCTGCTGAAGTCCCGCGACACTTCCGAACCCGGCTTTGACTCCCCGAACCTCCTACCCGAAATCTCAAGCAACCAAAGCCTAAGATCCACACAGAGCCCACGCCGAGTACTCCGACTTTAAGTCTTAGCCCGACGCGAGACGACCACCCAAGCTCCATAAATCTTAGAGAGAAGTTAGAGTTTCTCTCTTTAACTTTTCTTCTCTAAACACAAAATCCTCGATGAAATTGCGTGTTGTCGGTACCCATGCGTAGCCCTCGTTGAGTAGATGAACTTTAAATCTTGACTCGACAGATTCTGACCATCCGATTTTCGTAGATCGTATAGAGAAGAAGGAGTTTCTCTCATTTCTCTCTCTAACGCAACCCACTGTCTGAAAATTACCAAAAATGGGGAGAAAAATATGATATTTTCTCCTCTTTTCCCTTTTATGTTTAAGTCGACGTGCAGACCCACTTCGTCTATGACTCCACATGACCCATTCTGGTTCATTTATGTCCCAACAATGATTTCTTTTCGCTCACCATTTTAAATGAACTTAACTCAGTTATTTCGACCTGCAGACTTCGTAAAAATCTCGCCCCTGCAGTCATCGGCAACTCACCACTAAACTCTCGTAAAATTCGATTGTCTTTAATTCAACGGTAAATTTTCTGGGTCACTAGATTTCACAGACTAATTTAACAAATAAGAATTCGCTTAGGTCATCCGAGATCTAGAGAATTTTCTAGGCTTCCCTGAACTATTCTGACAATTTATTATTATTATTATTATTATCATTTTGCCATTTTTGAAATTTTTTAATTTTCTCGGGTTTTACAATAAATTTTTTTCTATTTTAGATGATAAAACCATATTGATTACTTTTTAAAGTCAAAAGTGGAACATTGAAGGTACTTGTAGCATGTAATTTAATATATTTTTTTCCTCTATCTTTATCATTTGAAAAGAATTGAACATCATAGGTTTTATTTTATAATATAATGAATTTGACTTTTTGGTATCGAAGTAGCATACAAAAAATATATAGATATAAATAGATATAGATATGTAAATTAATTAATGAAATGATGTGAAACCCCGGAAAATCCGAATTTTGGAAAGAATGGTAGAACGGAAACCCGGGTCAAAATCCGTAATTTTTTAGATCTCGGATGATTTAAACAAAGCCACCGTTGGAATCGCCTCACGTAAATCTAAATTACCATGTCAAATTTTCGCGGAATCTCCAAGACAACGGATTTGCACGTATTTCGAGGTAATTGGACAGATAAGTAAATGACATGTTAATGTATGTTGTATGATGTGTTAACATGGGTTGTGCATGAAAGATATATATTAATTATAATTATCCATGGTATGTTGAGGAATTTCGTTAATATGCATGTGCATGCTTGAACTTGATATGTTGAATGTTGGATAACATGGTTTGGAATTTGTATGCACCTTAATATAAATGTCTAAATAATGTGTGGATGAATATGCATGAGTAAGTGTGCACATATAGTTCTCATTTTGCATGTAGAACTCATATATATACAATTGGCATTATAGCATTGCACGTGCACAAAAACATCGCATGACATGGGTGTGGTGCATAGTTGGGATCGGCACTTGCCAGTGTTCACGGAGTCGCGGTACATTTGGCCGTGGATCAACAATCGTGTATGGTGTTGATTATGGCTCTACAGGGACAAAGTCCAAATGAGTCACACGGTTTTGAAAGAAATGAAAATAAATAAGTGTGTCAAGTATAGCAAGATGGGGTAGATCCCCTCCCGTAGAAAGCACTCCAAATGTTATTCACTAGACATGAATCTCAGCGATGTAAGTTCACGAAAATGTTAGAACAGTGTGCGGCGTCCGGCGGTGAAAACCCGAAAAATCCGTGGCCCACAAATACATAAACACATGAAAATTTTGTTCAAATCAAATGGACATTGGGGGTTTGCCCAATGGTCAGTAAAGTTTTAAAATGTGCATGGTTGTCATCGAAAATTATTAGTAGTTCACACTTCATAGGTAGTGAGGAGCTCATAGGAGTGACTTCTGATATGGGCATGATGACATTTCATGCATGACATATGACATTCATGTAGACATTTTACTTGGATGTGTGTTTTCTGTGTGACCATTGCATGTGCACTTAGGTGGGGAGCAACCCTTGTAGGATATTTTCATTACTGGGCTTTGCTCACCCCGTCGTGGGACCCCCCTTTCAAGTACACAAGATTACGACACTCCATCGAGGCCGTGAGTATGAAGAAGGTCGGGTTGTGGCCTTGAGAAGCAATTTTGTAAAATATATTAGAACAATATAGTTTCATATATTTTGGTATGTGTAAAAGAGTTGTATGATGAACTCAGAATTTAGAAGAAATGGGGTTTCTCGTGAAATTAGGTCTCCACATATGAGACACGTGAGTGTGATATCGGGGCACCCGTATCCACAGGTTTCCGCAGGTTGACGGGTTGTCAACGGGACCCTCGGGGATAGGGGCGTCACAAATGCATTTTTCCTAATTAGGTGATTCCTTCTAATTACCTACAAAAATTAGCGAAACCTTCACTATCAAATATTTCATAAGCTTTATTTAGGATAATTTAAACTTCCCATTTTATTTTGGGTTTTGGATTAAAAAATATGATATAATCGTGCTTGAGGCTATTTTATGGATATCAGTCCTAATAAACAAGACGGCCATGGATCTATGGTGGACAATTTGGAACATGATACAAGCAACTTCATTGACACAACAATTTTCACTACTATTTTTATAATAAATTCTTATTTCATACCATTTTTTCTCAATAAATTTAATCACCATTTACAAAGGCAAGTAAATGTCATGTATGATAAAACAACATTAAATTATACTTACTACTCACAACATTACAAAGGTAGAATTTTTAAATGATAATATATTTGTTTCAAAAACCTTGGCTCATTATAGCGATCGTTAGCCATTTGTTTCAAACTATATAAAGATATCAAAAGGGCTATTAAGGGTATTTTTATATTTATGGAATATGAAATAAAAGAATGAGTTATCTACATATTTACAAAATATGATAATAAAATAAATTTAAACCCTTAACAACTCTAAATGAAAGTGACATAAGTTTTTTTTAAAAAAAGCAAATGACATAAGTTCGAGAGAGTTTGACAAACTGAAATATTCAAAATGATGAAGATATTAGTTCGTAATGTATTTGATAATAAACAATAGCATAGTTTTGAAAAAGCGATGTGTCACTCAAATAAAATAATTTATGAACAAATAAATTTTACTTTACTTTTATTTCTTTTTATTTTTCATTTCGGATTCTTAGAAGCTAAACAGGGGATACAATACAACAAAGTAATCATAAAGAAAACTCTAAACTTGATAAAATGACATTATTCCAAGTCAAAATATAAAGACAAGATAAGCACCTAAAATGTCTAAAGCTTTGTGGCCTCTGCTTAGGCGAGTTGAAATTAGATGGAGGATCTACGATCTTTTCTTTGATACTCACCGAAGTGGAACAAACACACAAGCGTCTCAGAGATCATCAACAAGTTTTGCATCTTGGTATAGAATCTTGTTCTTCATATCCTTGGATAACTTATTTGCAGCTTCACCCAAATCTTCTATAATATCTCTCATAATTTCCATTGTATTCATGGTATTGTCAACCTTATGTTCAACTCTCAATAACAACAATGTGTCAATAAAGCTGAAAGAAATTAAAGCTTAGTTATTAGTGATTCAAATTCAATGATGAATAAACAAAAATTTACCATGAAGATTGTCTTGCCAGTGGATAGAATTTGATCTTTCTGGTTTGGGATCGTCTCCCTTTAGGCTTCATAGTCACAAGCTTCATAGTCAAAGGTGTTGCTGCTTGATTTTAACAACATGATGTGGAGAGAAATATAACGACTTTTCATGTACTTTTATCCTCGTGATAAATTCTTGTAGCTTACTCCAAATCTTTTATAATATCTATCATAATTTCCATTGTATTCATGGTCTTGTCAACCTTATGTTCAACGCCCAATAACAACAATGTGTCTATAAATTTAAAAGAAATCAAAGCCTAGTTATTAGTGATTCAAATTCAATGATGAATAAAAAAATTTACCATGAAGATTGTCTTGCTAGTGGATCAAATTTGATCTTCTGGTTTGGTATCGTCTCCCTTTAGGCTTCATTATCATAGCCTTCATAGTCGAAGGTGTTGCTACTTAATTTTAACAACATGATGTGGAGAGAAATATAATGAATTTGCAGAGTCAGTGGTGTCATTGATTCAGACATGGGGGTGGGTAATAGATAAAAAAAATTTATGACTTTAAAGAAGGATCCATTACTAAATTGGTTTTAGATGTTTCAATGGAAAAAATAAATAAAAATGGGTATTTTGTTAATATATTAATAGTATTTGAGGGATTATAAAATCGTTAAATATAACGAATGTGATTTGTGGTGGTGTCATTGATTCAAACATGGAGGTGGGTAACGGAAAAAAAAATTACAACTTTAAAGAAGGTTCTATTACTACATTGGCTTGAGACATTTTAATGGGAAAAAAATGGTATTTTGTTAATATATTAATGGTATTTGAGGAATTCTTAAGAAACAGTTAATTGAAATGAATTGAATGGAGATAAAATGTGTATTAGCAAGGGTTGTTTTGGAAGAAATCTCATATAACTTCTTTCCAGCTTCACCCATATCTTTATAATATCTGTCATAATTTCCATTGTATTCATGGTCTTATCAACCTTATGTTCAACGCCCAATAACAACAATGTGTCAATAAATTTTGAAAGAAATCTAATCCTAGTTATTAGTGATTCAAATTCAATGATGAATAAAAAAAACAGAATATTGTCTTGCCGATGGATCGAATTTGATCTTCCGGTTTGGGATCGTCTCCCTTTAGGCTTCATAGTCGAAGGTGTTGCTGCTTGATTTTAACAACATGACGTGGAGAGAAATATAATGAATTTGTAGAGTTGGTGGTGTCATTGATTTGGACATAGAGGTGGGTAATGGATAAAAAAATTTATGACTTTAAAGAATGATCCATTACTAAATTGGTTTAAGACGTTTCAATGGGTAAATAAAAAGGGTACTTTGTTAATATATTAATGCTATTTGAGGGATTATAAAATCCTTAAATATAACGAATGTGATTTGTGGTGGTGTCATTGAATCAGACATAAGAGGTGGGTAACGAAAAAAAAGTATAACTTTAAAGAAGGTTCTATTACTAAATTAGTGTGAGGCGTTTTAATGGAAAAAATAAAAATGATATTTTGTTAATATATTAATGGTATTTGAGGAATTCTTAAAAAAACGATTAATTGAAATGAATTGAATGGAGATAAAAACGTGTATTAGCAAGGGCAGTTTTGGAAGAAATTGAGAAATGTTTTTCGTACTTTTAAGAGTAGTATAGAAAACTAAACACTTTAATTCCATTGGCACTAGAACCCCGGGTCCTTGATGTCCTACCTATTTAAACGTTGAACGTTCTACACATGAGCTAGGCATAATGTACCAAAGTATATATTTAATTATTTCCATTGTTTCATTTCAATTTATTTATATTTTCTTTTTCTTTTTACGCCTTACCAATATGTTAAAAATGAGGATTACGGTAGGAAATTAGAGTTGATAAATGGTAATAGGTAATTTTTTAAAAAATGGATCGATCATTAATCAGAAAAGTTACTGACTAATGGTTTATTGGTGCACATCAAGCCTAGTTCATATGCTTGAGTGTTCAACGTTTAAATAGGCAAGGTTATAGAGAGAGGAGGGATCTCGGGTTCAAGTCCTAGTAGGAACAGTTTACTACATTATAACTAAAGTGTTTAGTTGTAAAAAAAAAACAATTCATTGGTCGGATTGGCGATCAAACCGTAATAGAACTTATGAGAATCAAAGCACAAATGATCCATGATGCAGGAGCTTCTACAACACACATTGGAAATTCAATCTTAATAATGGAAAATTTAGATTCAGGAGGCTGCGAAACCTTCGAGACACCAAATATATTTCTATTTCTAAATATTTTGAGTTTTGTTACTATTTTGATTTGGAGTTTTATTTTAGAAAGATTTGTTCTCCAAGTTAAAGTAGAAGTTGCTTTATTTAATTTAGAAAGTTTGTTTTTCTAATCAAATAGGAGTTGTTATTTCTTTTTAGAAAAGATTTGTATTTAGGAGTTGTTTTTTCTTTTCAAAAAGATTGCTTTTAAGAGTTACTATTTCTTTTAGAAAGATTTGCTTTTAGGGAGTTGCCTTATTTTGATTTAGAAAGTTTGTGGCCTATATATACCCCCTTTTTTTTAGTCTTTAGGGGACATTATGGATGAATAAAATTGAGAGTTAAAATTCTCTTTGATTCTTGAAAGAACTTTTTCAAACTTATCGGTTATTTCATGACGTTCATCAAGACTTATCAATCAAATCTCCATTATCAATTGTGGCGTCCTTCTAAACCAAGGTTCTTGCTTCCCTATAAGTAACAGGTCGAGGTCATCCATCCAAGCCGAACACTAGAGCAGTTCTTCCGAGCTAATCGGGCCACTGCCTCCCCGCCAAGTCATGGGTTCGGGATTCATTTGGTATCGAGCAAATGTGTTCTATTTTCTGGTTTTCCTATCTTTTATGTTTTTCCTTTGTTTGAACCCAACTTAGCCATTACTTTCATCCGTTCCTTCTAAATTTCGTTCAACCCCCAATTTCATTCATAACCTATTCCCTACTACATCCCAAGTCCGATTGCCTTCATTCTTGATCGAATATAATTTTTGTTTGTCTTCCTTTTTTTTAACCTTCCATCCCAAGTTACAAAAAAAAAAAAAAAAAAAAAAAAAAAAGGGAAAAGAAAGAAAAGGACTGTCGACAAAAAAGAAAAATTCTATGTTATCACTATTCTAGTTGGCAGAAATCAAGTTCTAACATAGTATGTACAAAAAATCTATAAAATCCAAGATTTTTTTTTTAGTGTCTTTTTTTCTTGTTAGTCCTAACCTTTGTTGACGCCACCAACCTGTCCTTTGATTGGTTTTTGATTGAATTTTGTGAAAAAAAAATCTAATTTGTTTGATTGTTCCAAAAGAACCAAAAGAGAGATTGTAAATGGGAAAAGGCAAGAGTGGTAAGAACATTAAAGTGAGAAAAAGCTAAAAAAATTGTGTGAAAACACGAGTGAATTATTCTTTGAGTGGAAACACATGAGGAAGTGATTTGTGAGGTCCTATTTTTTGCAGCAATATGTCAAACAACGGTGCATCCAAAGGTGTGACGGGAGGAATTGACATTAATTTTATTATGGAAGCCTTAACTAGTGAAGTGATTAGTGCTCAAAAAGTGCTATTTCGAAATCTCCCATGACAAGTGTGTTTGAGCACTTTTGTGTATTAATCGTATAAGTCTCGTTATTCTATCGATCAAGATTTTGTGGCTATTTTTGTAGTTTTGTAAGGTATTTATGCCAAAATTGTTGAGTTGATCCAAGCACGAAGAATTCGAGTTGAACTTAGCATTGCATCGTAAAACCATGAAAGAGCAGCCAGAACGCATGGAAATTAGAGCCTACAGAAATTCTAAGTGTAATGAGAAATTTTCATTAACCCCGCAAAATTTCGCAAGCTATAAATTTCCTTCCTCGCGCACTGCTCATCATGCATCACCGCTCATGTCTCCTACACTATTCACCATCCCGCTGACGCGCTTTGACTCCTTTTTGTCACTTTTTGGTTTTCTTCCTTTTTTGCTCCCATTGTAATAGTATTTGCTATGTTATTTTGGTAATTTGTAAAGGGGGGCTTGGCTAAAAAAGCCCCCAAGACAAGCACTATTGAAGGGTCCTTCATTAATAAAATTTTTCTGGGCAAGAACCTTCGCCAGCCTCTCGCTCTTTCATTTTCTCTTTCCCTCATTTTCTCTCCTTTTCTTGTTATGCCAAACACCTCGAGGATGACAACTCAAGGGATGGTTGGCTAAACCTCCATCCTTGAAGAGGAGGGCTAATGAGCAAATCTGGGCTTTGAGGTAAAATTCTTGGTTCCTCTGCTTTTAACGCAAGTACTATTAGCATTTATGTTTCTATCTTTCAATATAGTTTAAGCCCTCGAGATGCCTTGATTGACCAGTATTTGCAATTTTTTGGGTTCAATGGATGCTTATTGCTAGATCCATCGAGATCTGTTGTCTTCTGCGAGTCATCAGATGGTAGATCAGGGACATGTTTTCACCGGCCCGAGCAATTTATGCTTAATAAATGCTTTGTTTCAAAAGGAAAATTGTTAGGGTTTAGATTTTAAAAGCCAAATGAAGATCCGGTTCGGGAAATGACTATAGGTCCAACGCGAGGAAAAGGACCCAAGGACCTCTCATTTACCTTAACACCTCAACCTAGTAGCTCAATGCTTCAAGGAGTTATTTTTCTTTTTGTTTCTTTTTCATTTTATTTCGTACCGTTAAACCACCATACACCAACGCTTATCAAACCCAAAAATCCAAAATGAAATTCATCATTTTGAATCACTGCAAATCATTTTGTACGAAGAAAACTCATCCCTGAGTTCGACCCTAGAACCGCTTATGATCGCAAGAGTTGTAGCCAGTAGCAGTATGAATAGGTATATAAATTTTGTCGGGTTCGAAATCGCCAGCTGCCAATATTTACGCAAGGCGAATCAAATGGAGCCGTTTGTCGGGATGGTGTCAGTGCATTTGATGATTGTTGAACACTTGTGATCCTCATCACAAGTTCTCGTGAATTTCCTTTTATCATTTTACTATCATTTTTTTTTAGTTCATTTCAATCGTTAAAAATAAATAAAAATAAAAATTTCGCAGATATTTTGCGGTTTGCCTTTGTCAGCTCGCTTTTTGTCGTAGGAACTATCACGCCCAAAGGATTAGAAATCTTGAAGGCAAGTGGACAAAGTCAAGTTCTTCAAGAGCCTAATATCGAATCGGAAATTAGTTTGAAGCCAATGGAATATCAAGAGGAAAACAAGAAAGTCAAGTACTGAGAGAAATCTAAATGGTTATAAGTCCATGAGGGCTATAGAAACCTCCATGGAGTGCAAGCCTTCATGTATGGTGCCTCCAATAACTTGCAAGACCATATGGAAATACCACAACCCTAGTTGGAGGAACCACCTAAACCTCTACTGGGGACTAAACTACAATAATATGTACCTCTCCACATCCACGTGAGTGCTTCAACTCCCGAAATTTCAACCACCACAAGCATCTCTCCAAATAATGCCATTCGACCTTACCAAGTCGGGTGGGTGACTTTGTGGGAAAGAGCGTACATTATCCAATGCCCAATTAAGTCAAAGAACTCATACTGTGGAGAACTCTCTAAACCAAAAATTAGATGGGCTTCCAAGTGAAACGGATCAAAGATTTGACAACCTGCAAAGTGAAATTGATCAGCAATTTCACAACCTGCAATGCTTAATTTCAAGGCTTGTCAATCAGCAACATGTTCATCATGAGGAAGAGAGTCAAGAGGAAAAGTGCCTAAGTGACACCATGGTGGAGGAACAGTGTCAACAACAACTATTATTGGAATCCTCAGATATTGGTGCCACTGTTTGTCAATGGGAGAAGAAAGAAAAAACCTCCCCAATGCTGACTGAGGAGGGTAGTTGAAAGGAAGAAATGGAAGAGCCCCAAAAGCCCAATGACCAAGCCACCAATAGCCCACTACCAGCAGCACCCTCTACTAACCAAGTGTATACCCTGCCTATAGCACAATCCACACCCAAAACTCTTGCTACTAAAACCAAGGCCAGTCCATCACTACTTGTGCAAAACTTAAAGAAGTTAGTGGCCTATGCTCAAGCCTTTGCCACTACATCAAATACATTGGCAGCCTACCCACACCGCACGCACAAATGATGAGTCCGTGTCTGTCTCAGATTTGGAGCACCCGAACCCCGCATTTATTAGCTCCACCCGCCACGATCCCTCTAAAGGCTGAGAAACCGGTTTTAAGTGGTGGGGATGTGATCTTTGTCCCCACTTTTGTTTTCATATTTCTACTTTATTTTATTTTATTTTGAATTAGTTAATTTTTATTTTTAGATTTTCTCTAATTTTGGTTAATTTTGTTTTAGCTTATTTTTCATTTTTCTGTATTTTTTTAAAATTTTTCCAGTGTTTATTTTTGCAGGTTTTTGGTCAATTTCTGCAGCAAAAGGCAAAACCCAATAATTTCACAGCCTGCGAACTGCGAATTTTTGCAACTTGGGAAATTTCGCAGGTTGCACTGTAGTACAGTTTTTTTTTTTTTTGTTTTATTGTTTTGTCACCCACAGAAGACTATTCCATTTTTTGTCTTTTATGATATATATATAGTATATATATATATATATATATATATATATATATATATATATATATATATATATATATATATATAATATTTGTCTCTCAAAAAAATATTTGTTTTTGAAAAATTTAAAAAAATTAATAATAATTTTTCAAGATTTGCCATGGTAAATTTCGCAACTTGCGAATTTTCGCAACCTCCTCCAATTTCACAGCCCAATTTTGTTTTGACCACAACTTTCTCATCCAAACTCCGTTTTAGGCGTTCTTAGTACCGTTGGAAAGCTTAGAGAGTGTAGAATCTAAATGTAACCAGAAAGAACACTTTTGAAATTTTTATAAAGGCAAAATTTTCAAAATGCTCCAACTGGTCACTTTGGCTACCACTTGCGCTAAAAATTACACCCATTTTTTTTATACTACTTAGCTCATAGCTTTGAAAAATTGAAACATTGTCCAATCTTGTTGATGTTATATTGGTTCCATGCTTAATTAAGTGGATGATTAGTTGAATTCTTGTTGTTTTCGACATTTTTCTTCCGCCTTTAGCTAACCACACACTGGGCACATAAGGTTTCAACAATAGGCTGAAGAACTGCCTAACCTCCTAATCTTTGCAAAACATACCCTAGTTTCGTTGACTACCTTTAATAGGTTAAGGACCCCCATGAAAAGAAGGCCAATGTGTCTTCCAAAATAAAAAGAAGAGAAAAAGAAAAAGAAGAAAATTGCAACGCTTTGCCTTGAAACCTGAGCACTGTCCGATGGGTATATGGCGAAAGTCTTTAAAGCCCGGTGCCCTATGCCAACTGGTTAGGAGTCACCGACTTTGTGCTCGTTACATGGGTGGATGGGTGAGGTTTAGCAAGTTATAAGTGCTGGAGTCTCGAAATCATTCGAAGTCCCGGTGAAACTCAAGAGTTAATGGGTCTAAAGATCCTATGACTTCAAGGCCCTAAGCCTTAATCGGGTCAGGAGCCACCTGTGATCCCCAAGCATGGACTTTGGTGAGGCCTGATTCTCAAGATTGCACCCTACAACCTAATCTATTTAGGCTGGTTAGTGTCCTAGGTGGAGTAGTCGTTAGGGGAGAGTGCAATTTAGCGTGCCATTTTTGAGAACTCATTAACAAACACTAGGTTTCGTGGAAGTCTCTAGCTGATTCACCAAGAGGAGGTTTTTGATACTCACCTGTATGGCATACATTCTCGAGATAGTTATCGGGCAAGGGTTTCAAAGGATTTCACCGAGGATTGTGGCATTACTCGTTCACACCCTTTTGAATACCATTCTTGTAAACATGATTTTCATATTGTTTTGCATGCTCTTTCTTTCTTTCTTCATTACTAAGGACTAGCAATGTGTAGGGAAGCTGGGGGTGGATTAGTGCTTAAAAGTGCTATTTTGAGCCTGTTTATTATGTGTTTTTGGAGCACTTTGCGGTACTAATCAGCGTAATTAACCCAATTTGCACATTAAGGTCCCTGCTATTCTACTGATCGCATTTTGTGGCTAATTTTGTAGTTTTGCAAGCTATTTATGCCAAAATTGTTGAGTCGATCCAAGCACGAAGAATTTGAGTTGAACTCAGCATTGCAGATCAAAAACCAAAAGGAAAGACGAGCAAAAATGCATGCCGGAATCAGCCCGCAGAAATTTGGCGAAGCCGCGAAATTTTCGCAACTCCGCTAACCCGCTATCCGGCAAAGGATCGCTCATGTCTCCTCGCACCATTCACCATCCTCGCTTTGACGCTGACTTTTTGTCACTTTTTGGTTTTCTTCCTCTTTTGCCCCCATTGTAATAGTATTTGCTATGTTATTTTGGTAATTTGTAAAGGGGGGTTTGGTTATAAAAGCCCCCAAGACAAGCACTGTTGAAGGGTCCTTCATTAATAAAAATTTTCTGGGCGGGAACCTTTCAACAGTTCTCGCTCTTTTTCATTTTCTCTCTTTTTCCCTCATTTTCTCTCTTAGTTGCCAAACACCCCTTGAGGATGACAACTCGAGGGATGGTTGGCTAAACCTCCTCCATCCTCAAGACGAGGGCCACTGAGCAAATGGGGCTTTGAGGTAAAATTTGGTTCCCCTATTTTTAACGCAGCGCTATTAGCATTTATGTTTCTATCTTTCAATATAGGCTCGAGCCTCCTTCGAGAGTCCTTGGATTGACCTCAAAAGATTCGCAATCTTGGGGTTCAAGGATGCTTATTGCCAGATCCACCGAGATTAGTTAGTTGTCTTCTATGGTCAACAGAGGGTAGATCAGGGGACATGTTTTCACTGTCCGGGAGCACTTATGCTCAATAAATGCTTTGTTTCAAAAGGAAAATTGTTAGGGTTTAGATTTTAAAAGCCAAATGAAGATCCGATTCGGGAAATGACTATAGGTCCAACGCGAGGAAAATGACTCGAGGACCTCTCATTTACCTTAGGACCTCAACCTAGTAGCCCGATGCTTCAAGGAGTTATTTTTCTTATTTTTTTTCTTCATTTTATTTTTAGCCTGCAAACCACCATACACCACTGTTTTTATCAAACCCAAAAATCCAAACTCAAATTCACCCTTTTGAATCACTGCAAATCATTTTCTACGAAGAAAACCCATCCCTGAGTTCGACCCTAGAACTGCTATACTACAGTAGCTAGGCTACAACAGTAGAAGGAATAGGTATATAAATTTTGTTGGTTCGGAGATGCCTAGCTACACGTTTACGTGCGAATCATGAAGTAAAGAAGATGTTTAGGGCTGAATTGAAACAATTCCATCAGAGGGTAGAGCAAAGCTTCGAGCATCCACAAAACCCTCCAACAGGGCGTAGAAGGGAGAGGTTGCCAAGAAGAGGGGTGCGGGTAGAAGAAGAAGGGTATGAAGGGGATGGTTTTGAGGATGAGATTGATCATGATTAAGTTGTTAGTGACAGAAGGTATGAGGGAGACTTAGAGAAGCTAGGAACCAAGAAGATAATAATTTGGGTAGTATTAAGATGAAGATTCCATCATTCTAAGGAAAGAATTACCTTGAGGTATATCTTGAGTGGGAGAGAAAGGTGGAGATGGTTTTTTATTGTCACGATTATTCTGAAAATAAAAAGGTGAAGCTTGCTGTCATAGATTTCTCGGATTATGCCATAGTGTGGTGGGACCAACTAGTGTTGAATAAGAGACTGAATAGAGAGCTAGTGATTTAAACATGAGAAAAGATTAAGAGGGTGATGCAGAAGAGATTTGTCCCAACTTACTACTACCGGGAGTTGTACAACAAGTTGCAAAACCTAAGGCAAGGTAACCATAGTGTGGAGGAGTATTATAAGGAGATGGAGGTTGCAATGCAATGGCTAGATCCAATATCGAAGAAGATCGAGAGGCTACAATGGCGAGGTTTCTGATGGGTTTAAATCGAGAGATTCAAAATGTGGTGGAAATGCAACATTATATGGAGTTGGAGGATATGGTGCATATGGCTATCAAGATTGAGAATCAAATCAAGAGGAGGGGCAGTAGCAACACACGTTCTACACCTAGTCCAAGTTAATCCACTTGGAAGTCGAATCAATGGAGAAAGGAAGAGAAGTCACCCAACGCCAAGCCCAAAATAAAACAAAAACAAGAGGTGACTAGCCAAGGAAATCAAGGTAAATCAGATTCTTTCACTAATCAAAATCGTGGTATTGATTGTTTTAAATGCCAAGGCAGGGGTCATATAACAAGCCAATGTCTAAACAAAAGAGTTATAGTGATGTGAGACAATGAGATTGAAACAGACCATGAATCGGATTGTGATTCTATGTCACCCTTGGAGGATGCCGATGATGAGTAATACGCTGCCCAAGGAGAATTGTTGGTTGCAAGGAGGGCTTTAAGTGTGCAAGCCAAGGAAAAAGACGAGCTACAACGAGAGAACATTTTTCACACTAGGTGCCACGTCTAAAACAAGGTATGTAGTGTGATCATTGATGGTGGGAGTTGCACTAATGTTGCAAGCACCACCTTGGTGAAGAAACTAGGGCTGCCAATAAGTAAGCATCCTTGACCATATAAGTTGCAGTGGTTAAATGATAGTGGGGAATTGTGGGTGCAAAAGCAAGTGCTCTTGTTATTTCAATTGGGAAGTATCATGATGAGGTTCTTTGTGATGTTGTCCATATGTATGCTTCTCACATCTTATTAGGCGGGCCTTGGCAATTTGATAGGAGAGGCAACCATGACAGTTTCAAGAATCGCTTCGGGGCCATGAGCGATAAGAAGCTTATAACTCATAATTACTGACACCAAAACAAGTGTATGAAGATCAAGTGAGGTTAAAGCAAGAGTGTGATTAAAAAAAGAATGAGAAAGAAAAAGAGGAAGAAAAACAAGAGGAAAAAGAAATTGAAAGAAGGAAAGAGAGTGAGAAAAGAAAAGAGAGTGAAAGAAAAAAATATCTTAAAGTGAACAACGAAAAAATAGAGAAAGCAAAAAAATACCAGGAAGTGAATGATGAAAAATGAGGGGAAACAAAGAGAGGAAATCTTCAATACAAAATATAGTAAGCTTAAGAGTGCTTTTTATTCTAACAAGCCTATGTTTGTAGTTTTGTACAAAGAGACGCTTTTGAACATTAACAATCTTGATTCTTCTTTGCCTAGTGTTATTTCTTCTTTGTTACAAGAGTTCAAGTATGTAATCCTCGAGGATGATCCTAGTGGTTTGCCACCTGAAGAGACAAAAGAGCTTCAAAGCCAAGTGGAGGAATTGATTAGTCCATATGTTATACATGTATTACTTGAGCCCAAAAAGGATGGACCGTGGAGGATGTGTATTTATTTTCATGCCATCAACAACATTATGGTTAAGATTTGAGGACGAATCTTTTCGAGGAAGGGGGGGAATGATGAGAATCAAAGCATAAAGGATTCGTGATGCAGGAGTTTCTACAACACACATTGGGAATTCAATCTTAATTATGGAAAATTTAGATTCGGAAGGCTATGAAACCTTGGAGACAACAAATATATTTTTATTTCCAAGTATTTTGAGTTTTGTTACTATTTTGATTTGGAGTTGTTTTATTTTAGAAAGATTTGTTCTCCAAGTCAAAGTAGAAGTTGCTTTATTTAATTTAGAAAGTTTATTTTGCTAGTCAAATAGGAGTTGTTATTTCTTTTTAGAAAATATTTTCTTTTAGGAGTTGTTATTTCTTTTTAGAAAGATTTGCTGTTAGGAGTTACAATTTCTTTTAGAAAAATTTACTTTTAGGACTTGCGTTATTTTGATTTAGAAATTTTGGGGCCTATATATATCCCTTTTTTTGTAGTCTTTAAGCGGCATTATTGATGAATAAAATTGAGAGTTATATTTCTCTTTGATTCTTGAAAGAACTTTTTCGAACTTATCTGTTATTCCATGGCGTTCATCAAGACTTATCAATTGGATCTCCATCACCGAGTGGTGTCCGCTTATACCAAGGTTCTTGCTTCCTTATAAGCAACGGGTCGAGGTCAAACATCTAAGTCGAACACTAGATGATTCGTGCCACAGTAGGCTGAGCTAAAATCAACAAAATTTATATACACCTGTTCTACACGCGTAGTCAAGCTACCGCAAAGATAAGCGGTGTCTAGGGTCTAACACTGGGATGGGTTTTCATCCTAAGAATGATACGCATGAGTGTAAAAAGGTAAGGCTTTCTATTTGGACTTTTTGGATTTGCTTCAAAAACAGTGGAAGTAGGTTGAAAACTGAGAAATTGTAAAAACTGAAAGTGAAGTGTAAAAAAAAATTAACTTTGAAGATTTAGGTCACTAACTCGTAAGTTGGGGCAAAACAAGTGTCCTCGGTTTTATCCCCTCGCTGCTATGACAAGCAACCCATAGTCCAAGGCATAACCTCGGATCTATGTTTAACTAGCAAACTTCACCCCTTGAAATCAACTCCTATTTGAGTCAACATGTAACATGCAAATATAGCCCTTTTTCGCTTTGAAACCCTAGCATTAAATATCATTTCGCAGGCTCGTAAAGACCATTCAATGAACCACAAAGGTATCTAGCAATAAGTATGCACTCGTATCCTAAAGCATGGAGAGAGTATTGGCCAATCAATAATATTCAAAGCTATTCAACCCTAATTTGAGAAGACGAGGGCCATACAAGGCGATCAGAGCTTTTAACACAAGAGATAACATACATATGGGCCACCACCAAGCTAGCTTCCTTCCTCTTCAAAGAAAGGAGGTTTAGCCAAGCATCTCGAGTTGTCATCCTCAAGAGGGGTAAGCCAGCCTAGAAAGTAAGAGAAAGATGAGAGAGAAGAGAGGAAATGTTCCAAATAAATACGCACTTTATTTACATAAAATGAAAATCCATAAATTCTTTCTCCCCAAATTGTTGCTTCCCAAAATTTCTTCTTATTACAAAGAGAGGGGTTTATATAGGCCACCCCAATACATGAAAATACCAAAACCTACAAATTTGGCTAAGTTAAAGGACAATAGAGTAATACACCAAATTTGAGCTCGCTAGCATTAAATACAAAAACATGACGAGGCAAAGCACTTCATGAATCAAGAATTTCGCTAGGTAGCTAAATCTACCATGCATAGCGAAATAGAAAATTTAGCTAAAGTCAGTACTTCGTTGGCTAGCAAATTTCGCTAGCTTAGCGAAATTTTCGGGAGTAGCGAAATCATGAAATTTCGGGCGAACAAAGGCTCTAGCGAACCGGGTTTGGTCTAGCGAAATCGGGTACTCGCATTGCGTAAATTTTCGCTAAGGGTTGCAAATTTTCGCAATCCCAGCGAAAAATTTTCGCAACTCTAGTGAAATTCCAAAGCCGAGCCGATCCCACTATATTTCATCCCTGCTTCAATCGCATCAATTTTTCTTCACTTTGCCTTCATTTTCTCATTGATTTTTGTATAATTGATGATCGATTATCGAAGTTCAAACTTCATGATTCATCATACATTCGATATTGAACTTCAAAGTGCGCAAAAAACCTCGCAAAACAACCAAAAATACTTAAATGGCGAAGTGCTACTTGGCAGACTTGAACACTTCAATTGGTATAAATGACATGATTAATACAAGAAAAGCACTCCAAACCTATCTAAAATGGGGTTCAAAATAGCACTTTGGGCACTAATCACAATTCCCCAACCAAAACGTTGCTAGTCCCTTTAGCAATGCAAAAAATAAAAAGGAGATGCATGTGGTGATTTTCAAAAGGTTATGATTCAAAAAGGTATACGTGCATATATAAACATTGCTTTTAAACCGAAAAATTGACATCAAAGTTGTAAACTGATGAAGAACTAAATCCATACAAGAACAATTCGAGATCGAGAAATCTTTGGATCCACGATTCTCAACTTGAATTTCCACTAAGTCTAATGGTTCAACATATAACCCAGTTACGCGATAAATTGCGAGAATTGTCCTCCCCCGACCTAGCGCGACATGGCCACTTAAGTTGTTGAACAACCTAGATGGGGCTAATTACTCTTCTTGCTTTATTCAACTATATGTAGGATGCAATGCTTAAGAATTCTGACTTCACCCCAGTAAGATTGTAGCAGATCTGATGACCGACCCGATTAAGGTTTAGGGCATCAAGCCAAAAGGATCCTTTGACCACTAACTCTAAGGCTGCCACGGACTGCGAATGACGAAAATCAAGCACCTACAAATCGTTAGACTCTACCTATCCACTCATGTAGCGAACACTAAACGATGACTCGACCATTTTAAGGCATAGGGCATCGGGTTTCAAAAATTTCGCCATACACTCGGACGGGTGCTCGGGTTCCAGGCAAAACTTCACGACTTTTTCATTTTTCTTTTTCTTCTTTTCTTTTCTTTTTCTTTTTGCTTTTTCTTTTCTTTTTCCCCTTTTTGGAAGGCAACATTAGTGCCCAATGTGGGTAACTTCGAAACTATCCTAGGTTGACATACCTAAGTGGAAACATGCGAAAGAAGGTATCGCGAATTCACAACCTATTGAAGCGATGCGGAGTCGTGTGTGAATTAGCATAAAGAAATTTTCAGGATTGAGCATCTTTGGAAATATGGCGATCAAAAAATTATTTCAACATGCAGTTTCTCTAACATAGAGGTGACAAGCGGTGATTGATTTTTCATTTTAAGAAAACAATTCAATTGTCGATTTGAAGCAATTCAATTGTTCAGTGAAGCAATTCAATTGTTCAATTGAAAAGAAAAAACAAATATTCATGGTAAGAGCACAAAACATGGTATGCAAGAAAATATGTATATATATGGCCCGAATAGCTTTTGATATAGCGAAATGGCTAATCCATGAGAATCTGAAGCCAGCAAACAAAGAAGTATCCTTAACACTATGGCTGTAATACATAAATCCTAATAAGTGTGGCGATTGATAAAGTGTGCTTCTCCAATCATAAAAGAAACCTAACCACCTCATCTTTGTTGTGGTGGTGGTGGTGAATTAGGCTGCTAACTGCTGCGAGGCTAAAACATCCAATAGGCTGCGTGTGGTGGAGGCTCATCTCTACAGTAGGAACAGGAAGACCCAGTTGGGTCTGTCTAATCGACATGGAATAGCGCTGGGCGACCACCAGATCTGGGCTGCACAAGTAGGCGCTAGTGGCTTGGAGATGGCATCATCACACCAGCTATCTCGGTACGGCGTGACATTTTCCGTGAATGATGTCTTTGAATAGGATGGAGCGATTATCTCTTTGCCATTCTTGATGTAGTCTGTGGAGGAGGGATGGAGGTGACATCTGTGGAGGCAGGACTCTGCTTTGTGTATCTACGGGCTCGGGGCGGTATATCATCTGTATGGTGGTCCTCGACCTCGACCGTACCTCCTCTCCACGGTCACGTGGTCGTAGAGGTGGAAAGATACGGGCGCCAAGTCATCACCGCTCCGACATGATCGGGGCATCGGACCCTAAATCTCGAATCACGGGCTCCATACGGGAATCCCATATGCTCGAGAACATGGCGGAGAGTCGCAAGGCATAGTAGTGGAATGCTCTACGCTCCGTACCCGGTCACTTAGATGGACCTTCTCCTCAAGCGCGAGAATGCATCCGCCCATTTTCGGAGGATGAACCAAATCCAGAGATCAGGTAAGAGCCTCAGATGTCCTCCCTCTGCATGTCACTGCCAGTGGGATCGCCGTCTGAGCGGATGGTCAAGCGGCGGCATACGGGGGGCGGGGCGCCTCTGTAAAATGCGGAATTAAGCGATGGTGTCTACGGCGATTAACCGGGTCATCTCGCGATGAAACGGGTGGGCCCGATCTGTAACCCTACACGCATTGGCGGTATCGCAAACCAGGTATTTCTTCGAAATATCGGTAGCTACGAATTTTCAGCGGCGATCATCAATCGCGGCCCGAAGCTCCGTGGGCCCCAGGTGATCCTCTAGAAGTCGAGCAGTGTGCATACCGGCACAACTCCGTGGGTAATAATCTTTGCCTCGTCATGAGGGCAACAATTCGAATGCTCCTCGATCAACCTCATGACCGGTATGCGGGATCAGCTTTCGGCGGAGTGCGTCGTAGTACGACTCACGATGGAGCGATTACGATGGGGTAGTATATTCCCCAGAATGGGGTTCCTGGGCTCAAATGGCGTGAATCCTCGAGGCGGGCGGCGGTAATTGATGAAGTCACCTGTGCGATCTTGGTGGTTGCCGGTAGGGGATGGCGCTGGGCCCGATGCGGGCCGGCGGAAGGCGCGGGCGCGAACTCTCTACGATGCAGGTGATGGGAGCCTGCGGGGTGCCGCAGGGCTTCTGGCCCGAGCTGACAAAAGCGCGGCTTTCGGTCTTACCCGAGCATGAACTCACAGCGATACTTGATGCCGGTGGTAGCGGGCGGAAAGCTCGGGGAAGAGTCGGCGAGGCTGGGACGGCGAAGAGGCGGGATGCGGGAGCTCCCGAGCAAAATGCGAGAAGCCGTTGGGAGAGCGAAAGTGAAATGGCGAAATGGGCGACCCAGCCACCATGTTTAAATAGGCTCGTTTGTGGCGGTAGAAGGGTCTCTCGTTCCATTTCGCTACTTTTGAGATTTGGCCCAAACAGTACACTACGCATTTCAATTTTCAGGGGTTAAATATTAATATTATACGAAGGAAGCATTATAAGGAAAATTAGTACTCTCTGACTATAATTAAAATTGAACTCCACAATACTATAGTATAAGCACAAAATTGTATTATGAAAATTACTAGTTAAAGTACACAAAAATAAATAAAAGTATTTAAAAATTACATGAATTAAAAACAAAAGTAAACATTGAGCGCAATTCGGTTTATGAGCACGAACCAGTTCATTCCAAAATTTACTCAGGGGGGTCGAGGAAATGAATCTCCTCGGCCTACAACCGGTAACTGAGAAACTCCACCCAATGTCAGGGTGCCCAAATGTTGATACACTCCTCAACACGTGGCTTGTGAATTGAGCGGTTGAAAACTGCGATTGGTGTTGATGGCAAGACCGATAACCTCTACTCATCCATGGCTGATTGCTCTTTGCATTTCCCGGACATTGTGTTTTCCTGCGCGCGGTCGGTGAAACAACTTCATCAGAAATTTGATTTTGAGTTTCTAACAGTGTATTGTTGAAATGGAAGATGTTTAACTCAAGGTCATGTTGCAAAGGTTAGTTGCATGACTCCATTAGGAAATTTATTATTGCATTTCTTTGTGGCCGGAAATGGTCTTTCTAAGATGATTGGTGCATGAATGGGTTCACTTGCAATTGGCTCGATGTCGAGCACCACAAAATCTAGATGGCGAATTTGTCTATTTTCTAAGGACATCCTCGGCCTTTATCGCCAGGGATTTTCAGTCTGTCCGGTGATGAGGTGTGATGTTGGTGGGTTAAGTTCACTAAACTAACGTACTGAATCTGGCATTAGGTTGGCTCCGATAAAGCAAGGACTTTTCTATGCAATTCCGCGATATTGGTATGAAATTGTGGAGTCACCGGATCCTTGTATTTGGCCAGGTGTTACTTACTTTGGATTATGGCGACTTGTTCGGTGAAATGCCTTCTCAATGCCTAATCCCTTGATTTGTGCAGATCCTTCAAAAAATTTTTGCATAAGCGGGGACTTGTTTGATTATGTCCAATAGAGGTATGTTAACTTTCACTTGTATGCCAAACCTCTAAATCTGCTTGTTGAATGCCTTAACTTTTACCTCCCAAGTGCTTGGCGAAATGGAGGTGGTATGCGTATTTCATTGAATCCTCCTTTGGGAGAATATGCTCATATTGCAATTCTTCTCCTGCTGAGTCTTCTTGCGGGTTTAGCATAGGTTGATCGGCCTGCTTTTCCACTCTCAGCGGGGTAATTATGGCCTTAACCTCATCCATTTGGTAATTTGGATGATCCTACCTCATGAATTCCCTTAGGATTTGGAAGTGTTTGTGATGGAAACTCCCTTTCTCCACGTACCTCCTAGCAACTTGTTGATCTTGGTGATTATGGGATCACATAGGTTGTCAATTTACAGTTGAGATTGCTCTCACAGCCGCCCATTCTCTTATTCGATTGTACTTTCTCTGATGCTCAATCCTTTGTGCAGTTGCACATTGATTCCTTTTGTTTTCACCAACAAAGTTGCCCACCACCTTACTCAAATTCAATATGGCTTGTTCCACGAGTGATGGGGATGATGGTTGTTGTAGTGTGAGGGAACAGCCCCCCGGGTTGGCACTGGGGGGTACATAGGCGGGGGGTTGGGTCTCAAACGGGATTAGGGTGATTCCTCCAGGTGGAATTATAGGTATTACCATATGGAGCATTGGATTATTGTGGCTTGTATTGTCCCTCGGTGTTTGCACATTCGACATCAAATCCTTCCTTTGAGGGGCCGTAGGACATGTGGTTCTTGGGTGACAAAGTTGAAAATTGGTCTGTTAGATGTGTAGGATTTTAGTCACTTTGCATGCACCTCTTAATTTGTTGCCTTCAAGCTCCTCTACCAACCTTCTAGCTAGGGTTGAAATCCTGGCTCTCATTTCTCTTTCTCTGGCGGTGCATACATCCACTTTACTTAGTAGGTCTCATCACTTTCAAATCTCTGGGTTAGATGTCCCAACTTGAGGGAACGATGCGTAATTTAAAATCCATGGCCGTCAGATGCTTACTCGGAAAGTCTCCTCCACATGGTTTCCAAAAGGCGTCTCATGGCGGGAGACATACCACCATAGAAAGTGGTTCACCAACATCCAAGTATCAAACCCATGATGTGGGCATACGCGATGGTTTTCATAGTCGTTCAACCTTTGGTAAATCTCTCTACTGTCATTTTTGCAAGGTGTAATTTGTCTCTTCAAATTGTGGTCTTGTAAGCTTTGAAGAACTTCTTCGGGAGTGCGCTGCGGCCCAATTTCTTATGGTTCTAGGCCTCAATGAGTTGAGCCATATCTTGGCAACCTTGTCCTTAAAGGTCAATGCGGTAACGCCCAGTAATCTATGTCCGTCATACGCTACCACTTAAAGGTAGTGCGATTACTCCTCAAATCCTAATATGAGTATACATGGATTTTCATTTTCCATACCATGATATGTGGGAGTAGGGGTGCCAGCCAAGGGCCTGCTACATCTTCGGGAGGAATGATCTGAGGATGGGGCACTAACTCTAGGAGGGTGGATGTGATCCCTCATGGTTCTATAGGCATTTTAGATTCATGGGGTTCTGGTTGACTCTGTTGTTCCTCAGGTATGGGATCATGGTATCGTATGTACAGCTTCCTTGTTGGGATAGGATTGTGTACTAATCTATACGATCTCTCTACGTGTCTCTATTACTTGTTGCATAAACACATTACAAAATTTAGAGACAACAAAAGCGACTACGAGCTTGCGAAAGGTTAAGATTAGCAATTAAAATTATTTGAAAAACTGAAGCAGGTGCAGTTCTTTACAGTGCGAAAAGCTGGAAGTTCACATGGCGAGTGACAAAGGGTAAAAGGTTACCTTCACTTGTGATGTTGATCACGAGTACACTTCAACACCATTAGTGGTTTGGCTCCATCCCCCGACCCAGCGGCGCCATTTGATTAGTGCCACACGGTAGGCTGAGCTAAAATCAACAAAATTATATACACCCTAAGTTCCTACTCTTGCCGTAGTCAGACTCTGCGTTATAGTGAGATAAGTCGAACACGAGGATGGGTTTTCATCCTAAGAATGAAATACGCATAAGTGTAAAAGGTAAGGCTTTTTCTATTTGGACTTTTGGTTTGCTTAGGTGGAAGTAGGTTGAAGCGAAATTGTAAGCGAAAGTGGAAGTGTAAAAAAATTAACTTTGAGATTTAGGTCACTAACCCCGATGCAGTTGAAACAAGTGTCCTCGGGTTTTATCCTCGCGTTATGACAAGCAACCTGCCTATAGTCCAGGGCATAACCGGATCTATGTTTAACTAGCAAACCTCACCGCCCAGAAATCAACTCCTGGCAGGTCAACACGGGTAACATACGGCTATAGCCCTTTCGAGTTTAGAGCTTAGCATTAAATATCATTTCGAAGGCTCGTAAAGACACCATCTAATGAACCCTGAGTGCATCACAGCAATCGCTATACCTTTGTATCCTAACATGGAAGTATTGGCGAATCAATAACATTGAGGATTATTGACCCTAATTTGAGAAGATGAGGGCTATAAATACGATTACACAGTAGCTTTTTTAACCTGGACAACATACATATGCGCCACCACCAAAACTAGCCTCTTTCAAAAGAAAGGAGCAGCCAAGCATCTCTTGAGTTGTCACCCTCAAGAGGGGGTGTTTGGAAGCCTAGAAGTAAGAGAAAGAGGAGAGAGAGAGGAAAAATAAACCCTAAATAAAATACGAGACTTTATTTACAAAAAATGGCTTTTACAAATTCTTCTCTCCCCCCAAATTGTTGCTTCCCCAAAAATTTCTCTTCTTATTACAAGAGTTTATATAGGCCACCTCAATACATGAAAATACCAAAAAACCTACAAATTTACAGTAGGATTAAGGAGACCGATGAGTAATATAAATTTGAATTCGGTTCAGCATTAAATAAAAACATAATGAGACGGTGATTTATTCAATTTAGAAAGATTGTGGTGTGAAATCTTATATATAATAGAAAATTTATAAAACATGTTAAAGCTATTAAATTGCTAACAGCGAGAGTACCAGTAATAATAAATCTTAAAATTCTGGCATTAGGAGCAGGTGCCTATGGCTGGTTTAGTACAGCGAAGGGTGGCGATTTATTTAGTTAACGAAGAATTTTTATTTGGGTTGCAAAATTTTCGTACAGGTTGCGAGAAATTTCGCAATCCTAGCGAAAATTTTCGACTCTAGAAGTTCTGGGCACGTTTGATCTCACAATGATTTCGTCCACATGCTTCGGCGCGCATCAATTTTCACTTTGCCTTCATTTTCTCATTTGATTCTTATAGGTACCAATTGTTGTTGACATTGAGTTCAAACTTCATGATTCATCATACATTCCGATGTGAACTTCTAAAGTGCATGAAAAAACGCGACAACGAAATACTTTCTAAATGGCATAAGTGCTGCTAGTAGACTTGAACGCTGAAGTTGGTATAAATGACGCGTTCGCGCATGGCGCGCCAGACTATCTGAATAAGGTTTCAAATATTTTCCCCAGCAGCACTAATCTTCAAAACGTTCTGACTGTCGTCGCGAATCTCTCATGAAGTTGGCGGGTATCAAGAACCTCATAAATTAATACATAATTTATATTTTATTGAAATTAAAATTGATTTTAATATATTTAAAATATTTATGATATACTTTATATTTTCATATGAAGTATTAATATTTTAAATTTTATGAAATAAAATGTGTTCAATATTCACTAATTAAATATTAAAAAATATTATTTACTTTCTAGATTAAATACACATTGAATTAAATAATTTAAATTTTAATATTAACTATATTTTATTCACTTTATCTTTTTGTATTTATTTTTAAAATTTATATGTTTTATTTTAAAAATTAAATTTATTTATATAATGAAGTCATCTTATTATACCAAAATTAAAAATTTATTTAATGACTAATTTATTAATATATGTTAAAGAATTTTAATTATTTAAAACTATTATTTATAAGTTTATAACATAATATTATTTGCAACAAATGAAATTTTAAAATTATATATATAATATTTTATTCGAGTCTTTAAAAACATTTGATTTTTTATTTAAAATGTATTATAATATAATTTAATATAAGTAATTTTGTTATAAATATTATCATTGATCACTTAATTTAATTACACTTCTAAAATAATTTAACATGTATATTATTGTTTATTTTATTTTATTTCTTAAGTTTTTCCAAAAAAAAGATAATTTTTTTTTAAATTCACCGTTATTTTACCAATATTTCAATATATTTGTAAAATCAAAGTATTGATATATCCGTATTTACCAATATTTTCATCTTGAGGCTAGAACTTTCAATTTGCAAAATTAAAATCCCTACTTCCCAAAATAAAAAATGGGAGAAAAGAGCCACCTAACTGATAATCTCATTGTTGTCATCACTCCTCCTTCATTGTTGTAAATTAATGAGTAGTTCTAAAATTTAGGTTCTGTATATATGTTGATTATGTTTGTCTGTATATGACTTGTAAATTAGGACTTTCATTAATTTTTTTTTTAATTATATCATGATAATAATGAGGTGAAATCATGGTTGAATCATATGGTTAGAGTGAGTTAGCACAGGTACAGGGATTTGATTAGAAAAGTGATGGCCCGAATGGGAAACGAGTCATTTAGCCCGACTCGAATAAGCTCATAGTATAGTAACCAAAGTGAACTTCAGAGTGAAAAAACCATCACCCAGAATCCTAAGATCTTTAATGCATAGTCATTAAGAATCATTAACAAACTTCAAGAAAGCGTACCTGAATCCATTAGAGATGAATAAACCTTAATCAAAATAGTTTTGGCTTCCAAATTTAAAACATAGTCCTGGAGTTTGAATGAATGAATGAATGGAGGATTTCAGAAGAAGGAACATATTTGGAGAATTTGGTTGAGGCCCTCTTATCTTTAGGGAAAGTGATGCTTCACATGTCATTTTCTTTAGTTTTCACTTTGGCCCGTCAACAAAGCGAAATAAAATGTCTCTACACATAATTGAGGATAACATTTTTAACCTTGATACATAAAAGCCTTTAAATTGTGACACCCCAAAACCCGGGGTCCATTGACAATAACCCGAATCAGCGCGTGGAATGTGGTTAATAGTTTGGTACCGCTGTGCGATCCCAGTGCCAAGAGATCCCATTAGTTTAAAAGTATGAGTTATCCAAAACCAATCACAAGAGTTCTTACAACTCTCCTTTTATACAAAATATATACATAGCCAGATTTTGCTCAGATAAAGGCAAAAAAGGCAAGTCACTGCAGAAACACCAACTGAAGTGATCTGGATCTGACAGGAGTGAGCAATGCCCGATGAGAATAACTCCTACAAGGACTGTTCACACAAGCGCCTACCAATCTAACAATCATCATATCTTGTTCCATAGAATATGCACATCCTGCATGAGACACTACATCATGAATGGGATGAGACTCACGATGCCCATTGTGGAATTCATGTGACTCCCTCATAAATGCATATACCAAGTGTAAAAAAAAAACTATACAGTGATCTTTAATCCAGCCTGACCCTTTTAATTTTTTAATTTATATTAAAACCCATTTGGGATGAAGCAATGTTCATTTATTTGGATTAAATCGGTATTGTTTGTATTATGGGCCATAGCGTTTAGGTTTTTCATAGAGGACTGGCCCATGCCTTCTCAACATTTATGGAGTTTCACCGCCGGTGATCATGTCCTGGCATGACACCGGGTTTTCGCGAGTATCCCTTCTTTCTAGCCTTTAACCACGTGTTGCTGGCCCTTTCATGGCAAGCGGGACTCATTTGGACGGTGTCCAGTGCGGGCTCAACGGATTCTGAGAATGATGAATGAGTTAACCAATACCTGACTTGACCGCGCGATCGGTTGTCACAGTTATACATTTTTAGTGGCATGTGTGTGCATAATATTTACATGTATAAGAACCACATGAACATTTCCGTTCCCATCTTTTATCATAAGTATCGCGGATGAAGTGCCATCGGCTTGCATCGGTGTCCGTCATGCTAATATATTTAAACGCCGCCTTAATAAACATATTTTCGGCACGTTCATTATGTTGTTCGATTTTCTGACCGTGGCACGCTGCGCCGAAATAATAGTCCCGCAAAGGTAGTCATTCTAAGGCACATTGATGGACTTGATCATAAATTGGGTTCGAAACCATTGCAAAATCCGACGTGCGTTTTCATTGTTAAGACACAACGGTGGATCTGACAACTACAGCCAGTCTTGGCTGTCAAAAATAATTCAGGCTGGTCGGCTGTGGTTGGGTTATCTCATGACCATTTCTGACCCGCCAGGTATTAGGGGAAGCTCTACCTCTTCCCGGGTTCGATGAAAAATTTTCGGATTTGTTTGCCTGTAGCTGAATTTAATAGGATTTGCTGGTTCTGATTTATTGGGGCTCGATGGTGAGCTGCAGGAAAATCTTCTCTTTTCCTTTCTCCTTTCCCTTTTCTCTCCCCACGGCCTGGGTTTTTGCGACGGTTTTTCCACTTTGTGGTTTCCTCCTTTTCTTTTTCTTTTCTTTCTTTTTGTTTTTTCCTTTTTGGTTCTTATCCGAATTGATTTTTGTTCTCCATTTTGTTCTGAGTCTTTATTCTAAGTGAGAAACTTCCCTCTCACGCTTCCCTTCATTCTCTCTCGCGTATGTATTATTTATGGTCGCCGCTCATCCATGTATGTGCATGGACACATGCTTCCCAGTGTCACCTTCCACCATGGCTCCTGTACCGCCCAATGATACTTCTCTATGTTTCATGGCTGGAAGCGCGGGTCATACCATGTGCCTTACCGTGTGCTGGTATCACATTTCAAAAGCGTGAAGTGACCATCTTGGAATTCAACGCCAGTCATGAGGTAACTAGTTTCGTGAGGCAATTCAATGATGGGTTCACCCAGTGTCGAGATACAGAAAAATTCGGGTTTCCGCATGCTATGCGGCAATTCTGGATTTGCCATTTTGGAAAAATTGGTGTGTATTATTTTTTGGGTTACGTTATGCTTTACCTTCCTCCATGAAAGATTTGGTCTGAGATTTGCACACATAGCCACATGCAATCACAACATAATACAACGATCATTTTAATTTCCATTGCTAAAACGTGTACCTTGTCTGAACCAGGATGAGGATAGGTGTGGCATCATGTCTGCGTTTCATCGTTGCTTCCTCCACTTCGCCAGTCTTCGCCATAACACCTTTACTAACCTCATTGTCTTGAGTCGCAAAACCTGCTCTCGGCTATACATATAATACTTGTGAGTCCTCTCGACATATCTTGCGTAATAACACCGACTCGCTGATCCTATATGAGTTGGATGGAATGCCCTTCAGAGAAGCATGGAGACATGGAATACCTCGTGGACACTCAATAAACTCAACGGTAATGCCAACCGATACACAATTGTACCCACCATGAGGTATCTTAGAAGGGCCTGATGTCTCAGCGATGACTTCCCAGGCAGCCGGGCCAGGCAATTCTCTTTTAGAGAGGCATCACCTTCGAGAGGGCGAACAGTCTTGCCATCAAACTCCTAGGGTCAGTATCATCTTTGGCCCGTAAGCTCTTTTTTGCTCTCAACCAGCGAGGAAGGTGGCCAAGTGTCCAGTCACCTTCTTGGGGGTGCCAAATCAAATGGACACGTGGTGGATCTCTTTCCCACCTCAGATCCAGCTCAAATCGAGGAGTCGACCTTCTTGGCCTCCCATATCTAAAGCCTCTGCTGAGTTGTCATCTGTATGCTTTCTACGCCTGATGAATTGTTGTTGTAGGCGAGACTCTGTGTGAGACTCACTCCTAACTACCCATGGAATCCCGGGACATGCTAGTGGCATGTCATTTAAACACAATATAGTCCTCTCATAGGCCTGCCGTTTGTCTGGATGAAAAGTGATTAACAATCATCAACTATGTTTATGTCTCTTTGGAAACTCTTCCA
The DNA here is from genome assembly GCA_016808115.1 of Tetrastigma voinierianum. Lineage (NCBI taxonomy): Eukaryota > Viridiplantae > Streptophyta > Magnoliopsida > Vitales > Vitaceae > Tetrastigma > Tetrastigma voinierianum. Next base: position 306,018 of record JAEQBH010001841.1, on the reverse strand, counting down.
AAAGTGAGCGTAAACCCTGGGATCGGTCGGAATCGATGAGGCGGCACTCCATTGTAGCGGGACAATCTCTGGAATGTTAACCCTCATGAGATTCTCCGTTGAGAGATTGTTCCTGATGGGGAAAATGTTGTGTGGTGGTAGATCCACTATCACCCACACCGCATCATGCTTCCCTTGATGTCAGTGGCAAGTGAGTCCACAAAATCCAAAATGTGATGTGTTTAAAACACCTCTGCTTTACCCACCAATGGATGGAGTAGCCTATGATTCGACCTTTACCCTCTTGTCGTGAAGATTGCTCATCGGTCAAATCCACAGTAATGTTAACCGTCCAGCTCGATGTCTGCACCGGCGAAGATCATGTTACGTCTTCATAACACCTAAATGCACATGAATCGAAGCGATGGAACTCACGCGAGGATCCTATCTGGGATCTATCAATTGGGGGCTTTGACCGTCTATAAGACGCTACCGTATCAACGAATGGCCCCAACCCGATGCTGCGCCAACTTCCTTGCGGTCCACGGTGGAAACTATCTCTGCCCGCGGACTCAATCACTATGCTTGTAGGAAGGCGTGGTACGCTTCTCCTAAGACACCTTGAGTTGATCTCTGTCTGCTGTGGCCCAATTGTCCTACAACCTCGAGCATCGCCTCTGAGCTCCGCACAGCAATACTCCATAGTCTGGTAGGCGCATCGACACCCCACATTTCCTTACAAGATGGTAATGCAGGTGATCATAATCCTCAGATGCTGTCATACGTTGCCTCATGTTGAGATCCCGTTGTGTAAGGCCTCTTTGAGGACTTTGTGGTGCAGAAAACACCTCGAGCTTGCTCACCATATAGGTAGTGGCGCCCAAATCTTCAAGGCAGACGACTATGGCCGCCGACACCATGTCATGCATAAATTGTTAATTCCATCATGATTCTTTGCTTTGTGAGAACCATAACTACCACTATCCTCCTGGTATCAGCGCGTCGATTGTAGCCGAGCATCACAATACATTTGTGTACCTCCTATCCCGCCCCAGGGACTATCGGAATAGGAGTTGTAATGGCTTCCTTTCAATTCGTGGAATGCCTTCTCACATAGATCATTCTGCTGGTGTGACCTCCTTAGGGTCAATCCTCCTTCATAGGTGACCTTAATGGAAGAATATCAATGAATCTGTGTAAATACCCTACTAGTCCTAAGAGCGCATATCAAGGCCCGTGGCCTCTCTCCCAGCTCATAGTACTCGACCTTTTCTAGGTCTGCCCGATACACAGTGACCTTCACATTGTCTCGAAGTCTCACTCGTTAAGACAAAACTACTTAATTCACTTGCACTTGGCGTGTATAACCTAACAATATTCCTCTGAGGGCCTGGAGAACAATTCTCAAGTGATCCTCATGCTTCTCCTCAGACTGGGAGTAGATCAAAATGTCGTCCATAAAGACTACGATGAATTGATCTAGTAGGGTTGGAATACCCTATAAATGAGATGAATGCCGTTAGGCATTAATTATTGATAAGCATCACCATGAACTCGAGAAATGCCCATACCGCGTCCTAAAGCTGTGTCTTTCCGAGGGATATCGCCTTCTTAACTCCCTCAAGCGATAACCCGGTGCAAAGGAGTCTATCTTACTGGAGTAGACTCACGCCCCTCCCAGTAGTCAAACAAATAATGAAATCCTGAGTAAAGCGATACCAATTCTTGATCGTAACCCTATTCAATTATCAATAGTCAATGCACAGTCGAAGGGCCTTTTCCTTCTTTTTAGAAAACAGAAAAGAAGCACCCCAAGGTGAAGTGCTCCGTCTAATAAAACCCATGTCCAACAATTCACTGGGTTGGACGGTTCTGCAACTCAGCGGTGTCATCCTATGAGTCTAGAAATGGGCGACGTGCTAAGTGTAACTCAATGACAAAGTCTACATCCGCAATGGTAGTGATAGTTCATCCGAGAAAGAGACATCCTCATACCCTGACCACTCGAGGTAGACCCCGAATCCGTCTCGCCTCATCCTCAGTAGGCTTGCTGTGACCCATCTTCATCCAGCACCATGGGTCATTACCGATCTGAGGTAAAACATCATGCTTATCCCAAACATAACGTCCTATCCGCCTTGTGGCGATATCTCACGATCCACGGTCAATGGCGACTCGGTGTGTCGTCAACCAATCCATTTCGATGATGACATCAAACTTTCAGGCATCTATGACCCTTAGGTCCACGGTGCATGGAGATCTCTAACTCTCCATGACCTAACATATCACTTCCACTCTGCCTGGACACAGGAAACCACATACAACAGATTTTATAAGATCTCAACCTCTAAGCCCAATTCTCTCACATATGATGTAGCGATGAATGAATGTGATGCACCAGAATCAAACAATATCCTTGCACATAGGCGAGATAGCAAAAACATACCCTGTATAACCTATTGATCTGCAAACTCAGTTTGTGGTGTAATAGCGTAGACATACCCCTAAGTCCCCTAAGTCCCAGCCTGTAAGCCTTGTCCCCAGCCTCGACCCATACTGCGCTCGGCTGTAGTAAAGCGCTTGTATGCAGCTATGGGGTGATATTAGTTCCTCTCTAGCCCTTGGGGTAGAAGAACAAAGCAATATAGCATCCCGATGGCGGGACTGTCAGCATCCAGCCTTAGTGGGATCCACCTTTAGGGCGTCCACTTCTGTATCTGGTGATGACAATGATAACATGTCATCGGTCTGTCTGTGCCCAACCACAGCTTTCCGCTCGATAGTCGCCACCTCTGAGCTATTACGGGTAGAAATCCTCTACTTGCTTTCCCCATGTTGAAGGGATTTTGGCTCTCCTTCCCCTCTTCCTAGCACCAGCATCCGGGATAACTCTTTCGTCATCAATCTCTCTCTGAATGGCCCTTAGCTTTCATGACCATAGAAGTCCATGAGAGAAATCCCACAATCTTGCCCCACGGATGGACAAGCGGACCATCCTCGAATTTTCTCCGCCTTGGCGTAATACGTAGCGTAATCATCGCCCTGAAGCGTTGCTAACTCACGTGAACGCCCCACGTGCTCGTGTGTCATGTCTCTCCCTGTCTGACTATAGGAAACTCAGAGCCTTGTGGCATGTCTAGCCGATGTTGGAAAATATTTGTCCATGAAGAGCTCAAGTCCCATGTCATAGCCTCCGGTCACTGAGGTCTTGGCCAGTCCGCGCGCGCAAAGTTCACCCTCGCGTGCAGAAATACCGCTAGTGCGATCTTTACCGCCAATTGATCTCCGTAGCCTCGATATCTTCTCAAATCTATCTTAATGGTCAGCCACCGCCGGATCCACCACTCCCATGAATGTCGGAGGATAGTGCGATTTAAACCTTTGGAGGTTGCCCTCCCTGATCCCCAAATGCTGCTTTGTTCAAAGGGTGCTTAAGCCTTAGCTTGTGCTCTAAAGGCATAACAGTTTAAAATGCAATTGGTGGTTGGCTATTACCACTGGGTGACCTCATCCCCTTCCTTGACACCATCTACACATATCAATAAATTGAGATTTACAGCAAACACTAATAAATATCAATTCCTGAACTATCATGTTCATTTATACGAACCCTAAGGTTGTGTTCTCACAACCTAGTGTTCATCCTTTACTATATACATCTATCAAATGCATATATTTCACACACAATTTTGTAGCACCTAAACCGCAATTATGTTAGAACACAAAACATATATTACTATATGATGATCTAACCCATGCCCAGTCCAGGGTCTTTGTATACCTAGGATTACATTTACCAAGATTTGTGCTTGTTTGAGTACTTGTAGGATATACCCACATTTGAGCTCCTAGTGTCGTGTACCCTATAAGCTTTGATACCGACGTGACACCCCCAAAACCGGGATCTGGTGACCTTGGATTAGCGCGTGGAATACTTGTGGATACTGTGATGTCTCGGTACCCACGTTGTGTAGTCCCATTACCGAGATCCATTCATTTAGAAAATTTACAGGTCTAACCAAAAACCATTCATAAGAGTTCAATTTACAACTCTCCTTTTTATACAAAATATATTCATAACCAAAGTTTTGCTCAAATAAAAGAAAAAAAAAGTAACAGTCGGCTTTCTTCAATCATGCGGTCCTAGATGAGAGTCAGCCACCTGTACCTGACCTGCATATGAAATATGGTCCCACGACGGGGTGAGAAATGCCTAGTAGAAAATAACTCCTATTTACTCCGCTAAGTGCACATGCAATACCATAATGCATCATATCACATTCCACATAGAATATGCAATCCTACCATGGAGTCTTCAATCCTTGGACTGGATGAGACTCATGATGCCCCGTCTCAGAGTCCTAATGACCCCTCACACATTCCTTGTACGAGTGTGAAAAAAACCATCATTGATGTTTAATCCAATGACCCTTTTTCCAAAATAAATCTTCTTTTTTTTGTTTTATAATTCAAAACCCATTGGATAAACCTCCAATGTTCATTTATTTAGTAAAATCCCATGTGTTTACATGCATTACTTGGGCTACCAGTTCGAGTTTTCATCTCGGGACGGCCCATTGCCTTCTCGACAAGAACTACCGGGCTTTCCGTGATGATCATATCTAACGCGACAACTACCCGGGTTTTCACGGTATTTATACGCTTCTTTCTATATCCAACACCACGTATTTTTTCATGCTATGCAACCATGGGACTCATTTGGATGTTACGATACCCGACTGTACCGTTCCACTAAAATGATGAATGAGTCATAACCATGCACACACACACCCAACCTGATGCGGTGTCCCCGTGCATATGCAATGCAAAAATGCCAATGCATGTACCTCATGTTAGATGTATAAGGAACACTACATGAAAAATTTACATTCTATACTTTATACTAAGTATCATGGATAATTATATTATGCACAATAGGTACCGGTACCTGATTAGTACCCAAAAAGTGCTATTTTAGTCCTATTTAAGATAGGTTTTGAGTGCTTTTTGCGTCCTAATCATATTATTTAAGCCGATTGACTGTGCGGGTCCATTGGTATTGCGATTTTGTTTCGAGGTTGTTTTGGTAGTTTTTTGCGGGTTTAAGTGAAGCCTCATTTATCATATCAAGCTTGGCATCGTAATTGTCTTTGATTTATGAGTTCGTTATGAATTCTCATTCATCAAGCCTAGGATGAAGAAATATCAAGCTGGAAGAGGAGAAATGCAAGCTGGAGGATGCAGGAAACAGCATTGTGGCTTGGAAATTTCGCTATGGCATAGCAAAATTTTCTCTATGGCCAAATTTTCACTATGATGTGAGAATTTGGCTATCTCATAGCGAAAAATGCATTATAGCGACTTTTATTATCATGTGAAAGTCTTGTGCATAGCCCAAAATCCTGCTCCTTTGTTTTTGTGATCCAAGCAGGCTCCGTTTGTTTAATTCCTCTTTTTGCCCTCAATGTAACCATAATTTGGTTGGTTTAGGTACTTTCACATGTTTGGGAGGCTATATAAACCCATAGTATAGAACATTTTGTAACTTCAACTATTCATTTCACGCGACTTTTCCACCTGATTCATGTTTGGACACATTTTCTCTTTTCCTCTCTCCTCTTTCCTCTCATTTTTTCTAAGTACACCAAAGCACACCTTTTAGAGGATGACAACTCAAAGGATGTTTGAAGTTCTGGCCTCAAAACATATGAAAATGAGGAGGTTTGCTAGGTTGGACAGTGTTGTTGGTTTTGCGAATTGTTCTCTGTTTCATGAAGCGATCATATATTTATGTTTTCTGTTTCCGAGCTAGTTTAATGCTATTTAGTATGTATTTTCTTTGGTCAATACTTGGCATGCTTTAGGGTTGGTCTTCTAAATGGTAGATACAATGACATTCATTAGATGTCATTCACGAATATTTGAAAGTAGGTTAAATCTTTTGTATTCAACTCTGACATGTACTTTCATTAAATGCTTTGGTTTCAAAATAGGAAGGTTACTAAAGGTTAGTTTTTAAGGAGTATGATAAACAAGATCCGGTTTTGAAATGACTATCTGTCATTTGCCCCAATAGGAAATAACTTGGGGACACCTCTAAATACCATCTTGTAAACTAGTGACTGAAACTAAGGTGTTTCTTTTTCTTACAACTTATTTTAAGCTGGCAAGCTTGGCTTAGTGACACCACTGACCACACTTTTTAATGCAAATCAAATCGAATGAAAGCCTATACATTTTGAATCATGATGAATTATTTGCGGGTGAGCCAAAATTCTATACAGGTTCGACCTTAGACTAGCTATCGCGATGGCTTGACTACGGCGGTGAGAAGGAAAGTAGGATAAAATATTATTGATTGGATGCCCTCTGCGGCGAATAGTAGCGTCGTTAAGGATGAGCGCGAACTCACTGGTTGGTTGAAGTATGTGCTTTGCGTGTCTTCGCTGCAGGTGTTGGTGATAACACAACCCTTTTTGAATTTCATTGTTTAGAATATCAGTTTTTGCAAATGGTCCTTTGTTGTGCGATTTTATCATTACAGTCATTTTATCATTTTGGCTAACACTAATCTTTTGAAAGCTTTGTAGTTGTTCCTTAGCGGTCTCTTTGTATCATGTGTTTGTATGCTGGGATAGGAATATCAGATGAGCACAAGGTTCATTCACCTGTCGAGCAAAGTTGTGGTGATTGTGGTGACAGAAGGATCTCTACACAGAGCGATAGTAGCGACTCTGAATCAATGACACTCCCTACGGATCAATGAGGGACCATACACCTCTAGGTTAGTGCTCCTTCAACATCCTTACCCTTTAAGGATGTGGCGGTAGACCCTATCGGTGCCCACTCCTAACTTTCATGGTATGGAAAATAGAAAATCCCTTGCACACATTCGGGATTTTGAGGAAGTATGCATAACTGCAAGGAAGGTGCTTAATATGGTTTGTTGAAGTTGAAGGCATTCCCGGCCGAAGGCGAGCCCAGATACCGACCGATTGCGAGGCCGAGAACAATTAGAAATTGGGCCCTCTTGGTAGTGCCCGAAGTGGCCGGTCTGACCGAGACTCCCAGCGGTTGAAAGAGGCAAATCTACGCCTTACTGACCTCGTGAAGTTTCATGATGGTAGGAGGGTTTCATGGAGACCATAGGTGCATGTCACCATTGTTTTGATACATGGATGCTAGTGAATGTTTCTATGATGGTAATATCTCTCCGACCGTGAAGCGATTCTTGGAAACCATGTGTGGAGAGGTTTTCTGGCAGAACCGGATAAAGCCATGGACTTTTTGAATTATGTGGCCGAAACTTCCAAGGGATGGGATGAGCCAAAACCAAGGGAGGCAGGAAAGACCAGGCCCTTCGACCACGAAGGCTGGTATGCACTTCAGAAGACCGGGGATGAAGGCAAAGCGACCACTTGGGTTGGAGGTGTGAAATGAGAATCGACGCGAAGTGCAAGCAATGAAATGAATTGCATCTCACCCATCTGTTTTAATTGTCGATCAAATAGCCACCACAGGGAACCTTTATCCAGGTGAGTTCCTTGATGAGAATTAATCACGAAACATGCCATGTCTTGGGTCAAAATAAGCCACCTACAAATTCTCCTTATGAAGTGGCACCTATAACCCATTGGAGGAATCATCAGACCTATCATGGAGTAAAAATCTCTCCGCGCCTTTGGGAGCACAACGGTTTAAATCCCACCTGACTACTTGGCGACAACGACCTCCACCTTCTTTATCACTGTTTGACAAACCATCTTAACCAGTTGACAAGGTGGTGGAAGGTACATGAGAGCAAAAAAGCCATCAATGTCCAAACAGTGAAAATTGAGGTGATTCATTCACCTCAACAAAATGAAACTGACATACATTCGAGTTGCAAAGTTCCATTGCAGAATTTGTCTAACGACAGCAGGTCTGAAAAGGAAATTCCCTTCCAGATACAGCGAAACCCTAGGGAATACATGAGATAGGATATGTCGATGACCTCCTTGTGCAGAATGGGATGAAGCTGTATCTTACTTTAGAGTGGAAAGAAATTGAAACAAATGCAAGATTCTTGAAGAAGCAAGAGGAAAGGAGGCACGAACTGAGAGATAGTGAAGATTCAATGAAAAAACATACCCCCTCCATTTCCTCGAAGCACTTAGAGGAAGCGAAAATCACAAACAAGGCGAAATTTGGAGTCTTGAAGCCAAGTGAAGTTAATATCCCAGCAGCAACATGATTAAACGAGGTCCCGATATGAAAAAATTTGGATTTGTGCACGGTCAAAGAGTTGGGTGAGAAGAAAGAAAGCGCCACCTAACGAGCGAAGTCGGTGCCGTAATTCAGGAATGAGACCGGTGGCTAAGGATCTAGGATCCCCATGATATCGTCCAAACATTTGAACTTGCATAGATAAAGCAACGCTTGTTGGACTTGGGGGCGGTGTGAACCTACGTGTATGGGTACATAAGCGCGAGTTGGGTTTGGGGAGCTTAAACCTACCAACATCACTCATCGCTTAGGTGATCGATCGATCAAAATTCCTAGAGATGGTGGGGATGTTTTGGTAAGGTGGACAGAGTCCTACTATCAGGTGGATTTTGTAGTCTTTCGATCTTGACCGGTCGTGAGTTGGGCCTAATCATGTGCCAATCATCCACAGGAAGGCCATTTTGGCCACTTTCAATGAGATAATCAATTGCTAGGAATGAGTCATACCAAGCTGTTTGGAAATACGACGCCTAGAGCTCAATATTTTTCACCTGAGCAACAAGCATAAGCCAATGGAGGATGAAGGTCAGGAATTAGGTGAAGCTAGCTTGATTGGTTCAGGTGCAGGGAAATCAAGTGCTCACAAACTGCAGGTAGAATTGGTGAAGAAAAGTGAAGCGGTTGATGGAGAATTATTTTATCAGTCCTCCTGCTTGGTGATGATTCCCGACACCACCCAGTGAAAAGAAGCTCAACGCGAGGAGCTAAGCATGAGGCGGCTGGCACATTGCGGAAGCAAGGAGCTCCTCCTCCTTGATCCTCCATGAATGAAACCCGGCGGGTGAGTGGATTTATTTGAATATTGCGGCTTCAAAAATGTAGTTTTAGTTAATTAAAGAACAAGTTTTGGTTTATTTTAGTTTTAGTATTTTTTTATTTTTATTTTATTTTTGTTTTTATTTGTATTTTTTAGCTTTTATTTATTTTGGTTTATTTTAGTTTTAATTCTGGTTATATTTATATTATTTTATTTATATTATTTTGTTTTAATTTTATTTGACGGTTTTTTATTTTTTATTATTGTGCTTAGGAATGTTATAACAATTAGAGGCATAGAATTTGCCAGTAATAGCGAAATTTAGACCTGCGGCTCTTGACCGGGGACCTTTCAGCGCCAAACGGTTATAAAGGTCCCACACTGTTTCGACGAGTTCTTCCAGTTTTCTCCCGAGCCTCCTGCTCCTTTGTCTCTGTGCCACACTTGCAGCCACCACGCGCCCCTCCCACTCCAGCCCTTTGCCGCTGTGCCACCATCACTACGACTGCGCAGCGCCCGGACACCACGAGCCACCATTGTCGACTCCCGGCGCACGCCCGGCGCCCACGGTCACCACACAAGGCCTTACTTCCACCGCCTTTACGCTTTGAGTCCACTCGGCCGCTCGCCTAGCCGTTTCTGACCAGTCTTGTACTCCAGGCCCCTACTTTGCCCCCAATGGCGCCCGCTGGTCGTGGGCCTTGGTTTGTGCCATGAGCCTGCCGTTCACAGGCTGGGTCGGTTCGGTGCCCCGAGAGCGGTCTGAGCCAGTCAGGCTGCGGATGCTCCTCTCAGAACCATGTTGGAGATACCACTTGCATTGGCTGGCTATCAAAGGAGGCTCGAGACTCTTTGCCCCATCCCGACGGTATCGGACCGGGTGGGACCTCGGGCCTTCTCCAGTGCATCGAGACCCGCAGTGGAGCATGGCTCCGGCGGGCCCAACATCGGGCGGGTGAGTCATCACGATCTGACCGGTGGCATCACCTCCTCCGGTGATGAAGAACCGTCGCCCGATTATCCCCGGCTTCGAGGATCAGGCGACCGATGTTTAGCTGCGATCCGATCCCAGGGAACGTCGATCTTCGTTCTTGGGACTTCCATATGGAGTCATATTATGGCCTCTGAAGGCATTGACAGCCGCGGACGACGGTCGAGATTGATGCGGTTGATCGAAGCGATATTCACTCCCAGTCTTGTGCCGAACAATTTTCTATCCCAGGGATTGTTGCTGAGTTTATCGCATATGACATCAGGAGTGCCTAGTCGGATTGGAATCCAGGTTCGGTCTGGCGACCATACTGAGGTACTCAGTGAATCGCGTGCATTAGGCTGCGCGATGGTTCACGTAAATTCACAGACTATCGGCGGTGGCCTCGGCCGTCAGAGAGATGGTTTGCTACTCTCAGAGCAGATACCGCGTTGGAACATGTCTCTTCCGGCCGTGACTTTCCCCCTGTCTCCTAGTTGACCGCGCCGGACCGGCTTGTTCCTTTTTAGCACTATATCATTGCGGGAGCTATACTCAAGGCTCTGTACAATATTTCTGAGGGATTTTGGTTCAGTCCCTCCGAGCTCGTCATGACCTCATTGCTAAATTTTGAGGAGAAGGTCCACCGTAAGGACCTGGCTCGGGCGGAGGCTTTTCCCTGTTGATCTTTGGGGTTCTTGAGCCAAGTCTTAGAGCATGGGGTTCCCTAGACCACGCTGGGCGACGGGTGAGTTGTCCCAGGTTTATCTATCGAGCGGTCTTTATATGCCCGCTCTCAGACTCTTCCTACAGGCGGTAGGAGGAGCGGCGGATGATATTTACGGAAGGACCTGCCGAGGGGTGAGCAGCCTGTTCCAAAGGTGGAGGTGGAGAGGACCTCAGTTCCATATTCATCTCCTCCAGTTCCACCTGCGCATTTTGGCTCATGCGGGGCTGGCGTCCTCCAGCGTCTAGCGTTAAGCTTAGAGCGTATTCTGTGGATCTAGAGTTTATCTGGCTGATATGAATCTTGTCTACTTGCTACCACTGGCGTCGTTAGACAAGCGGATGTGGCCAGGAGTCCTCTCACTGGCGAGATCACCTGTGCTTCTTCGGATTAAGGCCACCTCTCGGTCTCATGTTAGTGTGAACTGCACAGGCCCCTTGCTCGAGATCGAGTCATTTGTCAGTAGCGTGGCCTCTTGGACCGCTCCATTGCTGCGGTAGCCCAGATCATTAGACATCTACACCACCCTGCAAAGGTGAGGTGGCGCACTCCGCCATACAGCTTTACGATCCACACACCCGGTGGAGATATGGTTATACTTTGGTTGGGAAAGTTAGAGATGGAAATATCTTCTATACGTTTTGTTTTGTTTGGTTTTATTAATGCCTACTTATTTTGTATAGGATTATGTATAGGATGCATGTATTAGCTTTAGATGGTAGGCGTGATCTTTATTAATGTGGCAGCTATGTTAAGCTTGTATTAGCCACTTTGGTTATATCAGCTTTATGTGATCTTTACATTTTCTACACTTTGCCAAATCATTTTACGCGCATATATTTTTGTGTTTTACGCTCTTACCGCAGTTTGAAAAATTAAGCATTGTATGCTACACCATAATGCTAGAGCAGTTCCATGCATGATTAAGTTTTTGATCGAAGTTTAAAGTTGACCTTGTCCAGCCTTTAGCTAATCTTTGCAGTGCATCTTTTCATCAATAGGTTGGCGCATACCTCTTTTACTTTGCAAAACCGTCCTTAGATTAGTTGACGACCCATAATAGGTTTTTGTTACCCTCTAAAGAAGACCAATGAAGTCTTCCCAATGAAAAAGAAAAAAACAAAAAGAAAAAGAAAGAAGAAAAAGAGAATTGAAAGCCGTGACACTTTACCTTGAAACCCGAACACGGTCCGAGGGGTATATGGCGAAAGCCTTTAAAGCCCGGTGCCCTAAACCTTCACTGGTTGGGAGTCACCGACTTTGTGTTCGCTACATGGGTGGATGGGTAGGGTTTAGCGAGTTGTAGAAGCTGAATTTTCGAAATGTTCGAAGTCGAGGGGTGAAGCGAAGAGTAAGTGGTGACGGATCCTTTTTTGACGATGCCTAAACCTTGATTGGTTGGGAGTCATCGGTGGACCCTAGGGCTGGTAACTTGATGCTTCTGGTGGTTTAGAGAAAAAAAACATGAAGAACCTAACTAAAACTAAAGTGAGAGGATATCAAACTCAAACTAAACATGATGAATACCTATGAGCCATAAAGAAAGAAGAAATACTAAAAGATGGGAGCACTATCCGCCCAAAAAGGAGATGATGAAAGATGGGGCACTGTACACCCAAAAAAGAAACACTAAAAGATGAGGGCATTGTACACCCAAAAAGGAGATGCTGAAAGTTGGGGGCATTGTATGCCCAAAAAATAAATACTGAAATATAGAGGCATTATACGCCCAAAAATTAAATGTTGAAAGATAGGGACACCGTACGCCCAAAAATGAGAAGCTAAAATATGGAGGGGCACTATACGCCTAAAAAAAATAAATATTGAAATATGGGGGCACTGTACGCTCGGAAAATAAATACTAAAAGATGGGGCATTGTATGCCTAAAAAATAAATATCTTGGTGAGGCAGTATGCAGCCCAAAAAAATGCGAAAGATATATGGTACTATCCTTGAAAGGAAATCTTTTGAAAGATGGGGCACTATCGCTCAAAAAGGAAATGCTAAGATTCTGGAAACGTAGTCAAGAAAAGTAATGTTAAAATATGGGGCATTGTGCCCAAAAAAGAAATAAGATGAGGAGCCTTGTATCCCGAAAATAATAAATATGACGACACTATATGCCCCGAAAGAAATCTTTAGATTAGGGCACTACTCCTTTGAAAAAATAAATCTTGAAAGATCACTATATAAGCCCTAAAAGATATGCTAAAGATGGGGACAACTGTAAATTACAGAAAGAATGCTAAATATGGGCACGCGCCTGAAAAAGAAATAAAAGATGGGGCATTTATTGTGCCCCGAAAATACTTAAAATAATAGACCTTTATGCGTGAAAAGAAATACTAAGGGATAGAGACAGCATGGCCCCATAAAGAAATGCTAAAGATAGAGACACTATACGTCCAAAAAAGGAATGCTAAAATATGGGGGCATTGTATGCCCGAAAAAGAAATACTAAAAGATGGGGCATTGTATGCTCAAAAAAGAAGTACCGAAATATAAGGGCATTGTACGCCCAAAAAAGAAATATTGAAATATGAGGGCTCTGTATGCCCTGAAAAGAAATGCTAAAGATGAGGACATTGTTTGTCTAAAAAAAGGGATGCTAAAAGATAGGGGCATTGTACGCCTGAAAAAGAAATACTAAAAGATGGGGCATGTATGCTAAAAAAAGAAATATTGAAAAATGAAGGCATTGTACACCCAAAAAGAAATACTGAAAGATGGGGGCATTGTACGCCCCAAAAAGAAATGCTAAAGATGGGGACATTGTACATCCAAAAAGGGAATGCTAAAAGATGGGGGCATTGTACGCCTTAAAAAAGAAATACTAAAATATGGGGCACTGTATGCCCAAAGAAATACTAAAAGATGAGGGCACTTTATGAAAAGAAATGCGAAAAGATGAGATGGGAGCTCTGTGAAAAGAAATAAGAAAAGAAACTGATGACACTATATCTTTTGAGAGATATTGAAATATAGGGGCACTATCCTTGAAAGGAAATACTAAAAGATCGGGGCATTGTACGCCCAAGAAAGAAATACTAAAAGTCAGAGCCTTGTATGGCGAAAAATACCAAAAAGGTAGGAGCATTTGTATGCGAAGCGGAAATCGTTAATAAGGGATTACTTAAAGTAGAATCAACTCTCTAAACAAGGATCTGATTGCATTTCTCACTCTTAAGTGAGACTCAGTTTTTATGTTGAAAAAGAAAAAATTTAGGATCTGGTTTGGAGTGCTAGTTCATACTGTTTGGCACTGGAGAAGCAAATAAGGCAAAAACCCTAGTGTGACTCCTTTTTAGAAAAGATAAGTCTACGAAAAAAATGTGAGTCATTGGTGGTCATATTTTCTTGGGAAGAGATGATAATGAGCCGTGCTTTACTCTAGCCCGTAAAATCAGGTCTCTACTAGTAGTTAGCCAAAATTATGGCAATCGGTCAATTACAAATACCAATCAGGATAGTAAATAAGAACAAAATTAAAGGGGAGAAATGTGTACCTTCTGGGTGAAATCAAAGCATATCATGCGGAAATCATGGCCAGTTGGAAACGTAACAACATTCATGATTAAAATAGAAAATCAAATTATAAGTCAAGTGTCAAATTATTTAATAGAGGATAATTGATATGTTAGGCCCCCACCAAGGCTCATTTATTTAGAACACGGGTCAACTCCACAAAGTTCCATTTTATTGGAATCATAGAATTGATTATGCATTTTAAAATTTTGAAATTAGGTTTTTTTTTTTAATGAAAATTTAATTAAGGAACTTGAAAAAAAAAAAGTCACTTTGGAAAATAAGAGATTTGAAATTTGGATATTTGAAAAATGAGATTTTATTTGGGAAATTTAAAGAAAGTGAACTTTGATTTTTTTTTTTTTTTTATTTTGAATATTTTTTAAAAATATAAAGAAAATAAATTTTACATTTTTTAAAATAAAGAAAGTGATTTATGAATTTTGAAATTAAAGAAAATGATTTTTTTTTAGAAATTACTTTGAAGTTAAGTATTTTTTATTATTTTGAAATTAAAACAGCTTTTAATTTTGTAAAAACTAGATGATTCTAAACTTTTTTGAGTTAGAAAAGATTTTTATTTTTAAAGAGTGAGATAAATGAATCTTTTTAAAAATTTTAAAATTTTTCACTTCTGAATTAGAGAGTATTTTTTATTTTTAAGATTAAAAAAAAAAGACCTTTGAATTTAAAATTAATTTATAAAAAAAAAAAAAAGATAAATGAAGAGATTTTTTTTTTTTTGAAAATCTAAGAAGATAAAATAGGATTGTATAAAATTTGAAAGAAAATAATAGATTGCATGTTTTAACAATAATAATGTAACAATATTTATTTGAAAGTTGGAAGGAAGGAAAAGTCAAAATTGATGAAAATGGAGGATGTTAGAAATATTATTTAAAACTGGCCAAAAGTTTAACACAAACAGAGGTGTACTTTGGTGGTGGAGGGTGTTTATTTACAACACAAAGGTTGTAGGTTCAATACCTTATGTTGTATTTGAGATTTCATTTTTTGTAGTTTGTAGGCTAGATGAGGTGATAGTGGGCTTTAGTAAGCTCAAGGGCTTGGTCTAAAAAAACAAGTTGGATCTAAGCAAATGGTTAGGTCTAAACAAATGGGTTGAACCTAATAAGCTAGCATAAGTTAGGTGGGTTGGACCTAATGTGCAGGACCTAAGCAAATGGGTTGGGCCTAGTTGTGTTTGGCTTGGTGAAACAAAATAGGCAAATAGTAAAGGCCTAAAAAAAAGCAACATGGAAAATAAACAAATAATGAATGAAGAATAAAATTAAAAAATAATTGAGTATGTAATAAGGAATAATAAAATCAACCTAAAAGGATTAACAATAATAAATAAATGCTATTATTTAAGGAAATTTTTATTTTAAAAAAATCAACCTAAAAGATAAAAAAATAAAATAAAATAAACCTAAAAGATCAACCTAAAAGGTTTAAGGGAATTGTTATTTAAAAAAAAATCCAACCTAAAGATTAAAAAAAAAAAAATCAGCACAAGGTTTAACAATAACCAAAATAAAATAAAATGTTATTATTAGAAATCATTATTTAAAAAAATAAAATCAACCTAAAGATAAAAAAAAATAAAATCAACCTAAAAGGTTTAGAAATTTTTATTTAAAATAAATAATCTGCCAAAAGCTGAAATGGGGTGTCAGATTATTTACCAGTCAAACTGCATGAATACTCGTGAATGTCGGATAATAACTAGACATTTTTACAATCGGGGCGAGTCTCATATGGAAATATCACCAAATACAACACTGCATAAAGCTGTTAAGCAGGTCCAATATAACGGTCTATGATTCGCAACGGCCCACTTAGGCTCTGCAGGCCCAATACTCATAACAATATATATATATTATATATATATATTCTCTATATATATATATATATATATATATATATATATATATATATATATATATATATATATATATATATCCAACTATCAACATAGGTTAAAGAGAGTTCAAAGTTTACTCTTATAGTACATATATATATTAAAATTAGAGAATTCTAATACATATTAATACATCACCTTGAAAGCCACGTCCAAACAAACCTCTAGGTCTAGGGCCGAGCCGTCCTTACGCTCCTATACATGGAAAATAGTATCCCACCAGGCAGGTGAGCTAATGCTGGGTAATTGGAATCACCCGAGGTAGACTACTCTCCACTAAGTGCGATTACAATGCTCCAAATAAACACACATCGAGCAATTACTTGATCCTACTTGAATGTCTAAGCCCAGTCATCTACGTGCGAATCCTCACTGACTCCCTCATACTCGGCTAAGCCTCGTATGAGAATTATTATGTGTATTTGTTTGTGGACAACCCTCCGATGTGTATATCAATTGGAAGCGTCTCGACGATTGATATTATTTATATGGACTACCCTCGGAGTATCATCTGATTGAGACGATCTCAAACGATTGATATGTTTATGGACTACCCTCAGATCATTTTTTTAGTTTTATACAACCCTCGAAACCATTCACTCTGGACTCACCTCATCCTCCCATCTATCAGCCTTCCTAGGGTGCTCGATTGCATATGGAATGCATGATGCCAATTCCATACGATCATAACTTTTATGCAAATATATAAACATGCATATATTCACATAAAAATTAAATCACACAATCATGTTATGTAATTTCTCATTTCATCACATCAAAATTAGCTCCGCATTAGACTGTGAGTCAAAACTACAATTCTACTTAAATTACTCGACCAAACACATTAATTCCACTGAGAAATTTATTTTGTGAACACTATTCGAGAATAGTGAAACCTCGATTACTATTCAGGAAAATCACAAATACGATAGTTCACTTTGAACTATTTCATGATCATTTCATTTTCATTCCCAATCAAGACATGATTTATTTCACAAATTACCTGATTAATCAACCTAACGACTGTGCGGTGTTGGCGGCACAAATGGGTTTCAAAATTTCCAATAGTCGGTCCCAGTTTGGGACTGATCAACTCTGACGTTCAAGGCCCCTTAAACAAACAGAGCAGTGAAAAACACATGATAAAGTGTAAAGCTGGCGATAAGGGCACTCTACGCCGCGGGTTTGTCAAAACTCCTCGGAATGGCCTGCAGCGAGAGCCCTCTCGCGTAGACGGCTGCCTTTGTCTGGGAAGGCAAGTGAAACGTTGGATACTCTGATGCAGAGAGAAGGAGACTCTCTCGCTAGAAAAATCAGATTTGAAGCCTGCATGCTCGCTTTTCTTTCTTTACCACATTTTATCTTTGGCTCCTTTTTGAAAGAAGGCGGGCACTGTGGACTTTTGTCCTTTTCTCGTTAATCAAATTCAAATGACCATTTTGTCCGCCTTCGGTTTGACATTATTTATCACGACCGTCGCGTTCGTCGTTTCTGCTCGTACCGCATGGCGCGTGAGTACGTGTTATGTTTTTCGTGGCATTCAAGTCGTTCTGGCCCGAGCGGTGATGCTCGAAAAACATGCCAACTCGGCTATCTTAGAATTCTATGAAGTCGACGTGCTAGCGAATTTGTGAGACTGATTCTTGGTGAAATCCGATTTAACCGAAATTACAATTTCTTAACCGAAATTACGATTTTACTTTTCGAAATTTGTTTTCGGGTCTTACATTCTCCCTCCTTAAAATGAATTTCGTCAAATGCGAATGACTCAATCACTCACATGCATATGCAGCGTGCTACTATGCATGTAAACTAGTCATTGAACATTATGGTAAATCCGATACCTTCATCCCTAAGCGAGAAGGGATAGGTGGTCGCATCGTGTCTCGCTCCGTTGGCTCCTCCACTCCATAGTGACGCCGCAACACCAACACTGGCTTTGCGGTCTTGCGTGTCGGGCTGTCGGTACTCCCCAAAAATGTATTTGGTCCCTCCTCGAAGGTCCCATCCGTGTCAACCTCTATCATCCCCGATCCACCACGTAGATTTGGATGCGGGTATATTCCAGGAGCATGTGGAGGCGTGAAATACCTCGTGGACATGCGATGCTGGGCGATAGCCAATCAGTGCCTTCAACATCCTCTCGGGTATCTCGAAGGTCCAGATAAACCTCGGAGATAACTTCCTAAACGCTAGGACTTTGACCGCTCCTCTCTTAGGGATGACGCTGGCTTGTGATCCCCTGACCTCTCCCGAGCACCCAAAGGTCGACATCGTATATCGGCCTTAAGCTCTTACAGCCGGCTGGCGGGTAGAAGGCGTTAGCCGTATCAAGCTCACACGCTTCTCGAGAGGTGTCTCTAATCGGACGGGGACCGGTGATGGAGTTCTCGCCCTTTCCCGGTCCAACATATGATAACCATAGCGCCATATAATACCTCATATGGCGCCATGTATACTACTTTGATAACTATTGTTGTAGGTGAATACCCACTAAGGGCAAATGTCACTCCAGTACCCCTTATGATCGGAGACGTATGCTACGCGTGTCCTCTAACAGTATATAATCCGCACAACGTGTAACCCCTATACAACCCTTACTTTGTGTGTATTGACGCTTTAAGATCACATTCGCTAACAATCAATGGACCGTCAACTTTGATCCATGTCATGTATGACATCCATATCTTGAGCCCTTCTTGAAACTCAATGACACCTAACAATTTCAAAGGGGTATCGAATCTCGAGTACTCCAGGCTCCTATCCTCAACTCTAAGTCTACGTGATAACTTGGCCAGAGTGTGTTTTATCGATTAACGCTCTTCGGCTTACACTTGAGCCTCTTACATTTCTTGGGACTCGAGACTATATGAGTCTTCATTGGACGTAGTCTAAAAACCAACTTCGACCAACGCTCCGAATTGGTGAATGGCCATCTGAGTGCACCCACAGGCTAGGCGATGTTCACGGAATTGCATCTACGAGCGCCAATGATGTCATGCGTGACACAAATCCGGGTCCACCATGGTAGAATCTCAGAGATCTCTCCTCATAGTCGACCTATCAAGTCGACAACACATCTGAGGAAGAACATCTATTCTACGGCTTCTCTGAACCTCTCTAAGCCCAAATCAAGGTGGATGTAGGAGTGTGACAACTTAGGTTAAAGGTCGATACTAACAGCCAGTGTTTGTCAATATCCATGTGTCAAGCGACGTCTGGCAAATATGTTTACCACCACAGGTCCACTACACTTATTAACTGTAACTCTGATCACATCCACGACCTTTACCTCGCTATAGCCTGCTCTGTGTTCTTTGGGAGTGCTTGTATAACACCTCGAAGCGAGCGGGTTCCTGGCTGGGTACTAGGGTGTGGAGAATGAGCCGTACTCTCTCTTGAAGTACATAGCTAGCGGAATTACCAGCATCCCAAGTCTTGGGATCTGTCTCTAGAGCCGATCTCTCTGCTCAAAGTCTCGCATACTAATCCGGCCCGGTCACGAGATTCGTGTGAAGCCAGTCTTATGCCTCTTTGAACGCTAGAAGAAGGTTGATCCTCCCTCTTGCACTTACTAATACGCGTCCTGAGTGCTGCAGGCATCCTAGATCTCTACATGGTGAGGACCGTCGACCATGGAGTTCATATCCCATGGCGAAATCCATCGATCACCTTTGGGAATGGACAACTTCAGCCCATTCTCGAATATCTGTAATACCTGACCAATCGGCTTCACGGTATGCAGTTGATGTCGGTCTCTCCTGGCACCATCACTTTGCCTCAACCTTCTGCGGGTCTCATTGACCGCGTCTGGAGCATCCGCATGTCCCGAAAAATCTCACCTCGGTAAGCCAAAACTCACACTTCTTGAACTTGTCTGGTGATAGTTACCTGACAAGCGTAACATAATCCTCAAGTGATCCTCATGCTCCCTTTTGGCCCGAGGTGATTAAGATATCATCACGAAGACTAAGACAAGGCGATCTAGATGGGTTGGAACACCATGCATGAGATCCATGGTGCACCGCTTGCACATTCGTCAATCAAGGGGGCATCATTAACTCAAAGAAAGTGCCCATAGCATCCCTAAGCGTTGTCTTGAACATCTGTAAGCTCGAACCCTCATTTGATGGTAACCCCAGTGCGAGAAGGTCTATCTTGGAAATGGGCTTGCGCTCCTCTCGACGTCAAACGAATCATCGATCCTCGGCTGATAGATGCCCAGATTCTTGATCGTAACCTGTTCATTATCGTAATCTATTTTTATTGAAGGGTCTTATCCTTCTTAAAGCAGGCGGGAGCGCCCCATGGTGAAGTGCTCGGTCTAATGAACCCTTATCCATTAGTTCTATGCTTGGACTCTGAGTTCACGCAACTCAGCTGGTGTCATCATGCGGAGTCATAGAGATGGGTGAAGTACCAAGGTTAACTTCGATACGAGGATTTACAACCTCTGTGAGGTGATCAGAGTAGCTCCATTGGAAAGCTCATCTGGATTCGCACCACTCGAGGTAGATCTAAGTCGGTCTCTCCTCGTCCTCTTAGGGTAAATTTAGCTATTGACCATTCTTTGGTCCATGTTTGCTGGACTGTATCTTTGTTTGGGGCTTAAAATGTCATACTTATTACTGAAGCCACCGGTGATCACGCATGTGGCCCGGTAACCCTCCTATCTCTGATCGATATGATACATGGCTATCAGCCAATCCATCGAGGATGACATCAAACTCGACATGTCCACTTGATCCTCAAGTCCATTGTGAGTAGAATTAGGATACTCCAGGCAGCCTCAGCCATATAAATCCACTTGTTCTGGCCTAATCCCAGGAGAACTCACCTACTAAAACCTCTAAGGATCTCTAGGGTCTTGCCACATTTCGCATGTTTGACTCTCTACTGCCATTTGGGTCGGTATTCTAATCTAGTAGTGTCGAGAGGTAATCTCACGTAGCCTCTCGCTTTCTTGATCTGTGCAGGAACCAATGGTACGCATGCCGTCGGATCTCCTCCTCCTGAAGGTGAAGGATGATGCGCCTAAACCTACGGAGGTTACTAGGACCTCCACGAGCTACCTGCTATGCTGGCGTGCGATGGCGACATTTGCAACACCTGGCCTCGTGAGGCTTGTTGATCAAATGCGGCGGCGGGATTGAATGTCGGTGGTGCTGACCAATTTGCCTCATTGGACTTCCGCCCTCGTCCTCTACTATCTACGGTTCTAAAATGGAGTTAAATACAATGCACGATCTCGAGAGGCTGTGCGATGGGACCACTCAATCATACACAATCGGTGTATACATTGTCCTTGCATTTAAGAATGACCAAAGAGGCAATTAATACATTTAAAATATTTTATCAACAAAAATTTGTTTGAAAATTTTATCAAATTTTTGTTGATTTTTTTTAAATTTTCCCAAAATTGACTCGGGAGCAGTCTTGAGTCAAACCGGATCAAAAAGCCGAGTCGGGTCACAAAACACCCGACAGTGGTGAGCTTTTTAGGCGTGCCCAGTCTTGCCTGATGGCCCGGAATATCGTGGCCAGCCGTGAGTGTCATTGCCGGGGCCGTATGTCGCGACACACGTAGTGTCGCTGCACCCCGAGCGGCGCACACTGGCTCCTCGTCTGCGCCCGCGATCACACTGAGAACCACGTCGCTGCACCCTGCGCTGCGCGCCTGGCTCCCGGCTGCACTTCTTGACGCCATTTCGCCTTGATCCATGTCGAGAATATTAGCCCTTGCGATACAAATTAGCCCGGTCGTGTCTCTTGCAATACAATCTGCCCCATGCAGGCCCCAACCGCTCAATATTGCGTGCTGGGCGTGTTGCAATACAATTCTATCGACTACTGCGCTCACATTGCAATAAGCTTAGCCTTTGCAATACAATTTTCCCCCAGGTTGCAATACAATTTGGGCAGTAGCCAAATTCCAAATTTTTGCACCATATTTTATATTTTTTTTTCGTTTTTCTTTATTTTTTTTCATTTGTTTCTGACCAATTGGAAAAATCATACCTTTTTTCCATTTCTCTTGAACACTCAAATATTGTCAAAATTGTTTTACCCGTTCTTCAATTTTCTTGTAAAATCTTAGAAAATTATTTTCTTCTCCTCATAACCAAATAAATTTGTAATTTGTTTTCTTTGCTCTTTCCGGTTTGCAACATAAAATTTTTCTCCCACCTTATATACATATATATATATATATATATATATATATATATATATATATATATATATATATATATATATATATATATATATATTCTCATTTCTCAATAAACCAAATAAATTGCTAAAATTTATTTTGTTTATCATTATTATCTTTCTTTATTTTTTTCATTTGGACATTTGTCTAAAATCTCTCAAACCTTTTGATCGACACTAAACAGTGTTCAACCTTAAATTTATTAAAATTTTGGTTTCTCACCATTAAACCAAAATGAATTTATTCAAATTTATTTTATTTCTCCTCTTGGTTCCAGTTTTCACAAACTGTAAAAACTTCTAAAAACTTCCCAACACATCATGGTTTTTCTAGGTGCTGTCCTTTCATACAAACCGTACATATGATCACACATCAGTGTATTATGAATATTTTCACACAACAAATTTATCAAATCACACGAACACATCAAACGTGTGTCATGTCCCTAGTTTTGTCACGTGATTTCTAAATCTCATACCTAAACTCAACATCAAACCACACCTAATTGGTGATGTTCTTATTCGACATGCTTTAAGCGAATCCTCAATCTCAAAGTTTCATATGCTATACTCACCATCAAACCACCCAAGTGGTGATGGATATGACTCCCTAGGTAGCCGTGCCATATATCCGATACCAAAATTTTGTGGCCCAAATCCGGTGTCCGTTGACTACCGATCTGACCCGTGGAATACCGTGAATGCCGGGTAACGAACGTTTTCACGCGAAAGTGGGTGAGTCTCGCTGTGCGGGAGCTCTGCCCAAAAGCTAACACACCACTTCCAGCCTGTCCCAAGCGATTCAAATATAGCGATTCTGTGATTAAACGTGCGGGCTCATAAACCAATACTCATAACAATGTATATATATATATATCCAGCTATCCAATAGTTCTGAAAGATTCAAAGTTGCTCTTATACAACACATATATATTAAAAATTCAGAATTACGTATGTAATACATCATAACCCAAAGGCTAATCCGGCTTTCTTCTAAACCTCGATCTCTAGAGCGAGCCGTCCTTACGCCGCTCCACTGTGCACAGCCAAATAATGTCTGAAGCGGGAGTGCCAGGCTAATGCTGGTGGTGGAATCACCTAAATTAGTTTACTCTCCCCCAATTGCGATTGCAATGCTCCCGAAATAAACACACATCCCAGAAAAGAATGCATGATCCTACTTGAATGTCCTTGATCATCTATTGCCAGGTCTCACCGACTCCCTACACTTTTCGCCTAAGCCTCGTATGAGAATTATTATGTTTATTTGTTTGTGGACACGCCTCAGATGTGTATATATCAATTGGGCCGTCTCAAAGCCCGATTGATATTATTTATGGACTACCCTCCGTCTACATATCGATTTAGACACGTCTCAGACGATTGATGTGTTATGGACTTCTCTCAGATCCATTTAGTTTTAGACAACCCTCGAAACCATTCACTGCAGACTCTATCATACGCTCCTCCACATCATCCACAAGGTGCTCCAGTGCATATGGAATGCATGATGCACCATTATTCTGGTTCTCTTTACAGCCACAAAATATAAGCATGTATGTTCACATAAAATTAAAATCACAGATCATGTATGTAGTTCTCATTTCATCCATCAAAGTCGGCTGCGTGGGATAATGATCAAACACTGACCACTGAATTACTCTTGAGCATTAAATTAAAAATTTATTTTGTGAACACTATTCAGGGAATAGGAAACCCTCGAATTTACTATTCCCGAAAAATCACCAATCTACTCGGTTCACTTTGAACTTGAATTTCGCATGTGCATTTAGAGGCGCATTCCGTGTGATTTATTTAAAGTACACAATTAATCATTGACAGCGGGCCCGATGGACGGCACAAATGGAGTTCAAAAAATTTCAGTAATTCGGTCCCAGGATTTTGGGACCGATCAAACTTTTGTTCAAGGCCTCAAACCAGCAAACAGTGAAAACACACATAAATAAAGTGGCAAAGCCTAAGTAGGGAGAAGCCCCTACACTCACGGAGTTGTCAAAACTCATAGAATCTGTTGCCCAGCATGAAGCCATCTCAGCGTGAGGCGACCATGCAATAGAGGCGCCGCGAGTGGGATCTCTCCCTATAATCCTAGAGAAGGAAGGCTCTCTCACTAGAAAATCAGATTTTAAGCTACTGCATCCTCTTAACTCTTTCCCGTTTTCTTTGGCTCCTTTTGAGAAAGGCGTTATTGGTTTTGTTAGTACCTCATTAATCTGGAATTCTAAGTATTCATTTGTCCACTTCTTTTCCAGTTTGACATTCGACACTATCTCGAAGCGTCCGTTTCGTCATTTCTCTACTCAACACCACTTGCTTTATGATTCGTGTTATGACTTTGGTCATCGAAAATCATAAATTTATGGCACCCGAACATCGATCTCGAAAAAAGCGTGACAACTCAGAACTATCTCGGGATTACCAAACCAGTGGCGTCTTGAATGAATTTGGCGAGGTGGTCAAGGTGAAATCTGACTGATCATACGAGTTGAAGACAAGTGGGATTTTAACGAAATTACGATTTTGCCTTTTTGAAATTTAAATTTCTCGGTCTCTTTAAAATCGTGACGCCCCAAGCCGGAGGTCAGTTATCAGATCCAACCCTTGGCGGAATACAAATTGGGATCTCCAGTTGCCGGCGCCACTTTAGAAAATCGAGGCGAGTTCCTTTGTAAGGGGGCTGCTGCCAGGATCTGACACTGCGTAAAACCTGTCCCGAAGCAGGTCCAATATAACGGTCTATAGCCATGGCCACTTGGGCTCCTAAGCCAATGCTCACAACAAATGTATATATATATATCAACGATCCAACCATAGTTGTCAAGGTTTAAGTTTATCTACCACCTTTTATATTACAAAATTCAGAGGTTCTAATACATGTAATCATTCATGACATTACAGTCCATTTTTATTCGACCTGGAGTCTTTTGGACGAAATTACAGATCCTCGCCTCTGTATAATAAAATAGTATCCGCAGGCGGGGTTGAGCTGTTTTCGGGTGAGTTGAATCACCCTAAGTGGGCTACTCTCCACTAAGTGGTCAGTTGTAAAAATAAAACCGCGCGTCAGCTAATGCATGATCCTACTTGAATCGTCTGGCTGGTCAATATGTTTTAGATTCTGCGAGCTCCTCTTCAGCCTGAAACCTGTTAGCATAGGTCTCTTATGTTTATTTAATTTAGTGGACAACCATAAATTATTGTTATGGCCATCGTTGGGCGTCTAAGTGGTTGATATTGTTATGGTGCATAAGATGTATATCAATTGGTAGTCTCGAGCAATTGATATATTATTTATGGACTACCCTCGATCATTTTTAGTTTTGGACGGCCTGAGACATTCAAATTCTAAACTCATAAATATACTCCTATCATCCTGGGGTGCTCCAGTTTTATGGAATGCATGATGTCAATTTATTCGTTACATAACATGCAAATATATATATAAACATGCATATATTCTTAAATTAAATCACTGATAAGCATTTACATTGTGTTTAGTTTGTCATCAAAATTAGCTCACGTCAGGGCTAATGATCAAACACGACAATTCTTGCCAGATTGCTGACCAGCTTGATAATTCACAAAATTTATTTGTGAACCTTCATCTCAGGGAATAGTGACCCCTGGATTACTATTTAAGAAAATCACTAATGATGGTTTGCTTTGTGAATCAGATTTCATAGCCATTTTTGGCCTCCTTCCAATCAGACATGGTTTATTCCCAAATTACACGTTAATCAACCCAACGGCCGTGCGATGATGGGCCCGGCACAAATGAGTTTCAAAAATTTCGATAATTCGATTATGTTTTGAGGACGGTGGCGACCGAATTTGGGGAGCCTCGACCAACGAAACATTGAAAAAACGCGTAAATTGTAAGGCGTGGGAGAAGCGCCACACTCACGGAGTTTGTCAAACTCCTCAAATACGGTCTCAATCGCAGCATTAGCCCGCTCTGCGTCAGATGACTCACTTCTTGTCTCGAAGGCTAAGCGGTCGGATGGTAAAACTTCAGAGAGAAGGAGGTCCTTCTCCTCAAGATACCACCATTTCCGTTCTGCATCCTCTCTTACTGTTTAGCCCGTTTTTGCCTCTTTTTCCAATTTGGAGGAGACCACTATTCACCTTATTTTGGCCTTTCTCGGGCAAATCAGTTAAGTAGCCATTTTGTCATCTTCCACAGTTTGACATTCATTTCTTCGGCATTTCATTTCATCCTTTCTCTACTCATTACCACTTAGCTTTGTGATGCGTGTTATATCTTGACTTACCGCATGAAAGAAAATCGTTTTCTTTGACACCCGATCGCGTGATGTCTCGGCGTTGTGATTCAAAATATATAAGATTAGTAGAATCGAATATTGTAATGATTTATGTGAGGCGATTCCAACGGTGAAATCCATTTATCATCGGGGATCAGAGAATAAATTCTGAATTTTTAGCGAAATTTTGGTGCGTAGTTTCAGAGTGGGATTTTCTGGGTCTTACGATCTTATCATAAAGGAATTTGATCAAAAATTCTGATTAATCACAATCTTTCGCATGCATAGCCACGAAATTACTTTCTCATCGTATAGCAGGCGTTTTCAAATCTAACATTAAACCGTGCCTTGTCTAAACCGGAAGGGATGGTGGCTGCGTCGTATCTCAAAAAACCGTGATATCAAATAATGGTACTGCTGCTGCACCTATTAATACCTCACGGTCTTACGTCGCAAAACGATGCAGCTATCAAAAAATGCACTAGTCCCACCTCGAAGGTCCATCGATGTTAACCTCGATGCCTTTGATCACCATTTGGATCAGATATACTTCAGACCATGGGCATTGGCTCACCTAAATGGACACACTGACATCTTGGGCTATAAAGATTCAATGTGCGTTCATCTTCATCTCAGTATAAAAGAGAGACCCCAATGAACCTCGTGATAGCTTCCTAAACTGCCGAACCTAACCACTCCTCTTAGGCATCATTGAGAGGGTGTGATCGGCCTCGACTCAAAGTTGACGTCGCACATTAGCATAGCTCTTCTGTTTAGCTCGTATTGAAAGGCGATTATCGCCAATGACTCTGCCTTCGGAGGTGTCTCTAATCATATCGGGACCGTGATGGAGCTCTCTTAAATGTCAGTCCGATCATATGATATTAATTTACGCTGCTTCCATACCACAGTGCTCATAGAGTTGCCATTTGTATCTCTTCTGAAGATGTATTCATTATAGGCAGATTCTTTAAAAGGAAATGCTCATCCCACCCTTATGACCCACAGGGTGATATGCTGCGGTGTCCTCTAACACTGTATATAATCCACTAGCGATGACCCTACCTAGGCCATACTTTGTGTGTAAGAAGTTGTCTTCAAGGTCACAATCTCTTTGATAATCCAGTGATGATGGGCTAGTCCATGTGTTATGGCTCGTCCACATCTACGAGTCCACAACGACAGGCGCACCGATGCGGTTTCCAAGGGTTGTTGATCTGGTCGACTCCTGTCACCAACCTCCTAGGGTGGGTGAGCCAATTTCAGGTATGGTTTTCAATGTCAAAGTGCTGGAAACCACAATATCAACTCGAGTCCATGTGATAACTTGTTGTGTGTTTTTCATCTGGGTCATAGGCTCTGTCACTCAAGGCTCTAAGTGCATTGATACTTGATAGCAATGTTTTCATGTTGAGTGACTCCTACTCCCTGTCAACTCTAAGTCCATGTGATAACTTGATATGTGTTTTCATCTCATTAACATAACTCTTGACTCTGCAGGCCTCTTACATTCACAGAAGTCGGGATATCTCCCGGGTCTCTTACACCCCCAACAAGGGTTTATACGGGGTCATATTGCCCAACTGCCCGGCACTTTAATTATTCTTTGTCTGTATTGGATGAATTATAGGTCTTCAGTGGGCGTTGGTCACAAGACAAACTCAAGCCCACACTCTCACAGGTGGTGGATGACCTGGGTGCACACTGGGCCAGGCCGTGGTACCATGCACCTTGAACCCGATCAATACATACGACCTTGATGAGGTCCGCCATGGTAGAATCTCGAGAGATCTCTCACTCATAATGCAAACCTGTCAGGTCAACTCTCACCATGCAGGAAGGCATATATTCGCGGCTTCTCTGGGCGCCGGCATCGCCCCGAATCAGTGGTGTTGAGATTTGCCAATAGCGGTAGAGTCGATGCAGTAGGCAGATGGTACATCCAACTCATCATATCAGCTGGCATCAAGCCGGCATCGTAATACCACCACCCTAAGATTCACCTTGCGCTTCCATTGCGTAACTCTAATCTGTCACAGGCCTGGGCACTTTCGGCCCCTACGGCTATCATTACTCTTTGGAAGTGCTTGTATAGCACCCAGAAACTAAAGCTTGGTTCCTCGACGTGCCCAGGGTGTAGAGAATAGGCAAGTATAACTCCTCACCAATTCTATAATAGCGAGTACCATAGCTGTCACGATCAACGGATCATATCATAGACGTCCGTCTGCGTACCCAATCACGGCCTGATGCTGGCTTCGTGTGAAGCGAAGTCTTGCCTCTTCCCAACAGGCTTAGAAGAAGGCTAATCCTCCTCTCTTTCACCCGGCACGCGTCAGGGTGACAGTATGCCAGAATCTCTCTGTTCAGGTCGTCCCAACCATGGAGTCCATGTCCCGTAGAAATCCTACAATCTGCCCGAATGGACTTCCAGCCCATTCTCGAATCTTACACGTAATACCCGAGTCAATCCCAGAACTACGTATCTGAAGATTTATTGGTCTCTCAGGCTCATCGCACCTCAGCCCATAGGTCGGTGACGCTCGATGCGACACGTGTAAAATCACCTCGATGGCGAAACTTCGCCTTGCGAACTTAGCGTCTGTTGATGGTCTCAACCAATTGTAAAAAAAAATCCTCGAGTGATACCGTATTATAAAATACATTGGTGATCAGAATAATAAATACTCGAAGACTACGACATCCTCGAGAGCTGCGACAAAGCCCAGTCTAGATAGGGTTGGAATACCACATGCATGAGTCCCATGAGAATCTTTATCCGGCGCATTCGTGAAATCAAAGGAGCATCATAGTGAACTCGAAGTGCCCGTACTTGGCGTCTGAACGCTGTCTTAGGGATATCGTGCTCCTAACCCTCGACTGATGGTAACCCGGTCTGCGAAGGTATATCTTGGAGTGGGCTAAGCGCTCTCTCGGTGATCAAACAAATCGTCAACCTGTTATTGATTAGATTCTTGATCGTAACCTGTTCAGCTGTCAGGTAATCAATACCGCAGTCGAAGGGTCTTGTCCTTCTTCTTTGCAAACGGGGCCAGGGGCGCCCATGGTGAAGTGCTCGATGCGATGAACCCGCTTGTCAGGTAACTCCACTGTGGCCCGGACTGAGGGTTCTCTGACCAGTGATTGCCCACCTATACGGAGTCATAGAAATGGGTGAAATATCGGGGTGTAACTCGATATCGAAGTCTACTACCCTTTGTGGAGGCAATCCAGGTAGCTCATCTAGAAAAACATCCATATAATCGCACACTACTCTAGGTAGATCCAAGTTTGGTCTCTCCTTGTCCTACAGGGGTAGGCTGGTAGCCCGAGCACACTTCTTGTCATGACACTGAACTGCGTATTATCTTGTCAGGCCAAATATCATGTTTGTCCCCACGAAATACCTGAAATGCAGATCCACGCATGTAGGCGGTAACCCTCATTTCGCAGGTGGTAACAATCCTATAATGTCGACGATCCATCCCAGGGATGACGCCGAACTACGACATGTCCATGATCCTCGAGTCCCTTATGAGTAGAGTCCCTGAGATCTCCTTTACATAGCCGCGACATATGGAATCCGTATTCACACTCGCCCTAATCCACAGGGAGAACTCACATACAAAGGCTCCTCAAAGTCTCTAGAGGTTCTTGCCCATTCCACCATACTTGGGCCTCACTCTCTATTTGGAACGACTAGTCTAATCTGGTAGTGTCGGGAGGTAATCTCAGCCTCCCAACACCTTCTCGTGCGTATGAACTAATGGTCTGCCACCATCGGACCTCCTCCCCAGGTGAATGTCGAAGGATGATGCGCCCTAAACCTCTGGAGGTTACTAGGATCTTCTGTCTGCTATACCGATCTGTGCGATACTTGGTATTTATGTCTCTGACTGCCAAAAGTAAAAACCTCTTGATCGAACCAGTGGTGTCTGACTAGTACCCCTTGGACGCCCTCTACGTCCTCGTCCTCGACTAGCCATCTATACAGTTCAATGGCAAGTTAAATCTCAATACAGTATCTCTAAGGCATAAACATAGCCCTGAGACACTATTCATACACATAAATCAGTGTATACACATCGTCCTTTGCATTTTGCAATTGTCTGAGGCAATGATATGCATTTAAAATATTTTTATCAACAAAAATTTTATTTTTGAAAATTTTATTTTTTCCAAAATTTTGTCTCATTTTATTTGATTTTATTAATTTTAAAAAAAAAATTCGAAAAAAATTTGTGATGAACAGTGTTCATTTAGTGACTCGAGGCGATCTTGAGTCAGCGAGTCGAAAGTGAGTCGGGTGCACGGAAACACCCATATTATGGGAATCCCATATTATGAGATTCACCATAACATATAAGAATCCCCATGTTATATAAGAATCCTCCATGATGTTTTAAGAATCCCCCCCCGATACATGTTAGAATCCCCGTCTTATATTAGAATCTATCTTATAAGAATCCACCATGTTATATAAGATCCCACATAAAGAAATCATTCAGGAGTGGTCGGAACCATGTAAGTGGTCGGAATCTGGCGAGGATCACCATAGGTCCCAAATACTATATAAGAATCCCCATTATTTAAGTAAAAATCCCCTTAATATAAAAATCCCCCATATTATATAAGAATCCCTTTATAAAGAAATCATTCAGGGTTAGTCGAGACCATGTCAGGAAGTGGTCGGAATGCGCGAGGATCACTATATGAGAATCCCCCATACTATATAAAAATCCCCTATGTTAGTAAAAATCCCCATATTATATTTCGATCCCATGATATGCTTAAGAGTTATTTTCTTGTTCTGGCTTTACCTGTAAAACTCCTAAAATTTTCAAACTACATCCCTTGTTGTTTCCTGTGTTATGCTAATTACTAAGCACCTGAAACAATCATCTTACATACAACATGGTATACACACCATTCATGTTATGCACACCATTCACACAACAATTCATCAATTCACATGATCACACACAAAACACATGCAGTGTTCTAGTTTTGTCCCGTGCCTTTCCTAGGTAATCTCATACCTAAACCTAACATCCAGCTTGACCCAGTGGTGATGTTCTTGACTATGGCTAAGCCCAAGCCCTCGAGCCCTAATTCGTATACCTAAGCTATCTACATCAAACCACCCAGTGGTGATGGATACAGGCAGGAGCTCCCTAGGTATTCGTATACCTAGCTACGATACCAAAAATTGTGACACCGAGCAGGGGTCGGATTATTTACCGTCGACATGGAATACAAGTGGATGTCCCGGGTTGCAGGCGCCACTTGTAGTAAGGCAGAGTCTCACTGTGCGGGGGCTCTACCCCACGAATACAACACACACGTAAAACCTGTCCCAAAACGGTCCAATATAACCAGTCTATGATTAAACGGCCACTTAGGCTCATAGAAACCCAATACTCATAACAATGTATATATATATATATATATATATATATATATATATATACCTATATATATATATATATATATATACACCTCTCTCTCTATATCAACTATCCAACCATAGTTCAGGGTTAAGTTTACTCTTATACAACACATATATTAAAATTAGAGGATTCTAATACATGTAATACATCATAGCCACAGAAAGCCGCGATCCGGCGCTTGCCCACATGCCTCGATCTACAGGACGACCGTCCCTCGCACGCTCCTATGCAGCCAAATGGTATCCCTCGACGAGGGGTGAGCTAATGCTCGATGGTGGAATCACCCTAAGTGAAATACACTCTCCACCTAAAAATGCGGGTCTGATGCTCCAAAAATAAACACACATTCGAAGCTAATGCATGATCCTGCCCAGATGTCTAACTGATCATCTCGTGCAGGAGTCCTCCACGACTCCTCACCCTTTCGCTAAGCCTCGTATGAAATTATTATGTTTATTTGTTTGTGGACAACCCTCGGAATGTGTATATATCAATTGGGCCATCTCAGGCGATTGATATTATTTATGGACTACCCTCAGTGTATATCAGTGGGCCGTGTCGCCGATTCCCGATCCGACCCGATTGGAGATCGAACGGTCGAGGGTCGCAGTCGAGTTGGGACTCTTTACCTGATTTTTCCGAGAGATAGTTACAATATTCATTTTCCAGTGCCTTGTATCCATATTTGGCACTGGTTCTTTTCTTCTCCCTTTAAATTTGGGTCGCTAAGGATTCTCCCTCAATTGGAATCACCTAAGTACGAACAGAAACTCAAGATACGTCCGAAACAACTCGGACTACTCTATGAACAATACTGATGCAGGAATTGACTTGCACATAACCCCACTTCGAGTGAATTTTTGGGCCACCTATAGTCAGAATTTGACGATGTTTATTTCTATATGGATGGTTTTCCTTGAAGTCTATTTTAATTGACCACTTGAATCACTCAAATCGGATAAGAAATGAGCAAGTTATGGCCAAAATACGAAAACTGGTCAGAATAGGAAAAGCGTAATCGGTGTACCAAAGACACCCCTAACGTACCGACAGACTTTCAGCCTTAGGTGTACCGTACACTTTCAAGGTGTACCGGTACACATGACCCAAAAATGTCCAGAATGTGCATTTTCTCCCATTTTTCCATAGTTTTGATACTCAAATCAATTCTATACTTCAAACACACATCTAAACCATTTCCAATTCACCTTGGAATCTCTTTTCTATTCAATTCCTCTTCGCATATCTTTCTTCAAAATTCATATCAAGAATCCCTTCCAAAAATTTACTATGGGTTAAGCACCTACACAAACCAAACATGATGTTTAGTTAGGGTTTATTCCTAAACCCCAACTCAAAGACTCTCAATTGTCCGCGAATCCATCCTAAGGGAGAGGATCTCTATGATTATCTTCAGACTATGGGGGCCTTTACCGTCTCTAATTTCAAGAAACCAAGGTCAATGAATTCTAACAAAACCCTAGATTTGAAGACAAGTCATTAACCATACAATTGCATGAACCTTCACATAAACTTGAGAATTCCATTTAAACATTCATAGTTCCATGCCAAAATCAAGCATCCATACCTTGTTGGCTTGATCTTAGCTCCTCCATCTTCTTCCTCTTCCTCTTCCTCTTCTCCTCCTCCTTCAAATGAGACCAACTTTGGTCTTTTTAAAACCCATGTTTGCTAAGGCCATGTTTGGCCCTCCAAATAAAACCCATTTTTGGGTTAACTTTTTATTTGCAAAAAGGTCCTCCTCCCATATGTTTTAATTATTTGTATTCCAAGTTCCCAAATTGTATTTCTCGCTCACAATCTCTTAATCCATGTCTTTAGGGCCCCTTTTTCGACAATTTACAATTTTGTCCTTAAGTTTTGTAACTTTCCAGGTCTTCGCTTTCCATGTTTCGCATTAACTTACTTAAACATTCAAATTAGGCTTACAAAATACTCCTGCAACATGTCGAAACGACTAGGTATATTTCGTGGTGTTACAAAGCCGCCTCTCGACGATTGATATTATTTACGGATCACCCTCCGATCACTTTTTTTATTTTAGACAACCCTCCAAACCATTCACTCTAGACTCACCCCGCACTCACCCTATCATTTTAGGTGTCTCTATGCATATGGAATGCATGATGCCAATTCCATTACAACTTATAACACATGCAAATATATATATAAACATGCATATATTCACATAAAAATTAAACACACAATCATGTTATGTAATTTCTCATTTCATCACATCAAAATTAGCTCACGGGCTAATGATCAAACACTATACCCTACTTGAATTACTCGACTAAACACATTAATTCACAAAATTTATTTTGTGAACACTATTCTCGAGAATGGTGAAACCCTCGGTTACTATTCCTTAAAATCACTAATCAAGTTTGCTCACTTTGTGAACTAAATTTCATGGCCATTTCCGGCCTCCTTTCCAATCAAGACATGATTTATTTCCCCTTACAAATTACACAATTAATCAACCTAACAGCCCGTACAAGCCCAAAGGATGGACGGTACAAATGGTTTCAAAATTTCCACACCGTCCTTAGTTTTGGGACCGATCAAACAAATTGCTCAAGGCCCTAAACCAACCGAAACATTGAAAAACACATAAATAAAGTGTAAAACCCAAGTAGGGAGAAACCCTACCACTCGGAGTTTGTCAAACCTCAAATCCGGTGTCCACAGCTGCAGCCCGCTCTCGCGTGAGCAAACCTTTCCTTCTTGTCCCGAAGACTCCGCCACTCTACCGATCGGGTCCGAAACTCCAGGAGAGCATGAGGTCCTTCTCTCTCTAGGAATGCCACCATTTCCGGCCGTATCCTCTCCCCTGCTCTGTACCTTTTTCTCTTTTTCTCAATTTGGAGAAGAGACACTATTCCTTATTTTGGCATTTTCCTCATTTAATCAAATTCAAAATGACCATTTTGTCCCTTCTTTTCCCAGTTTTGACATTCGGCACTATCTCGGCCGTCCATTTTCATCATTTCTCTACTCATGCCACTTATGGCATATGAGTACGTGTTATATGTGACTTTCGTCGCATCGAAAAATCGCTTTACAACACCCAATGCTACATACTCTGTAAAAATGTGTAAATTTCGACCGTCTCGACCGACGAAATCTCGACGTATATCTAGATTTCGCAAGACGACAATGAAATTGCCATTATCTCGAGATCTGTGAGAATAAATTTCTTGATTTTAACCGAAATTACAATTTTGCCATTTTTCCAGAAATTGGGATTTCTCAGGTCTTACAAAATCAACCTAAAAGATAAAAAGTAAAAAGTAAAAAATAAAATCAACCTAAAAGATAAAAATAAAAAACAAAATCAACCTAAAAGATGAACTTAAACCTAAAAGGTTTAACATTAATGAATAAAAAAATTGTTATTATTAAAATAAAAATCTAGACATACCTAAAAGGTTTAATAGTAATAAATAAAAAATGTTGTTATTAAAACCACAATCTAGACATATAAAACCTAAAATGTGTCATACACGAAAAAAATTAAAGAAAAAAAAAAACTCTCTCACGATTGATAATATAATAAAAAAATAAGAAGAAAAGCATTACAAGCAAAAAGCATCAAAGAGAAATACATAACAATGGATTCATAGCAATCAACATCCCATGTTATAAAACCTCACGAATTATTCATCTTGCCTCAGACGAATTTATCCTAGGCCTACGACAAAAATAAAAAAATAAATAAAAACTAAAGGTGAAGAGATATCAAAAGTTTAAAAACATACCTAGACTAGACCTTTTTCTCTCCTCCTTTGCACACCTTTTTCTTCCTCCTCCCTCCACTTGATGATCATTTTACTCCTCTTTTTTTTCTTCCATTTTTTTGTCTTTCTCAAGCAAACAAATAAAACTTTCTTTCTTAAAAAATAAAATAAAAATCTTTCCATAATAAATTTCAATCAAATCAAATCTTGGAGAATCAAATATGGTAAAATCAATTAAAAAAAAAGGTAAAAAAAAATAAAAAAGGAAAACTAAACCTAGCACAAATTAGGGTCTACAAATATGCCCATCGTCTATAGAGTTCACGAGTATAGCGAATTTGAACAGTGGAATGAAGTGAAAGTGTGAAAAAGTGAGTGAAACGAAGTAGACTCTATTGAAGAACAAAGGAGACCTCCAAAATGAACACAAGCTCGCTCAAAGCAAAGCAACCATAGGAGCTCTAAAAACATTCAAAACTCAAGCAACAAAAGAAGAAAAAAATGTATGCTACTAAAGTCATAATGTGAGTCCAAACTCCCTTCAAATGGTCTCTAAATTTGCTCGAGAATCAATGTCAAAATCGAGTGATAGTTGGACTACCAAGGTTAAACTAACAAAGAATCAATGTCTAAGGATGTGCAAATAACTCAACTAAACCCAAGATATTAACAAGAAGCAGGGTGAAGTCAAGCTAACCAAAATCTCAAAAACAAATGGTAGAAATGGGAGAAATGTAAGGATCACAATGACAAAAAAGACATAAACTCAAGGCTACGATGAAAAGAAAATACTCGATGATGGGGGCATTATATGCCCAATAAAGAAATACTGGAAGATTGGGGCACTGTAAGCCCAAGGCAAGATTGTTGATAGGGGATGCCCTAAAATGAAATCAACTCTCTGAACGAGGATCCAAGATAATCTCTGTACAATGAGGGATGCTCTTAATGGTTTGGAGAAAAAAAAAAGATGAACGAACCTAACTAAAACTAACTAAAACTGAAGTGAGAGGATATCAAACTCAAATTAAACATGATGAATACCTACGAGCCATAAAGAGAGAAGAAATACTGAAAGATGGGGGCATTGTACGCCCAAAAAGGAGATGTTGAAATATGGGAACCTTGTGCGCCCAAAAAGGATAGTACTAAAGGTGAGGGCCTTTGTACGCCCGAAAAATGCGAAATATGAGGGGCATTGTATGCCCAAGAAAAGATGCTGAAATATGGAGCCCCTTTGCCATGCCCAAAAAAATAAATCTTGAAATGTAAGGAAGGCATTGTGCGCCCAAAGGACATGTTGGCTAGGGCATTATATGCCCAACAAAAGAAATACTAAAGAAAGACAGAAACGTGCTCCTTAAAATGCAATGTTGAAAGATGGGGGCACTGTACACCCAAAAATGAGATGCTGAAATATAGGGGCACTATACGCTTAAAAAAAAAAAACTGAAATATGGGGGTAGTGTACGCCTATAAAATAAAAACTAAAAGATGGAGCACTATATGCCTAAAAATGAAATACTGAAGCTAGGGGCACCTTCTCCTTAAAAATACTGAAATATATGGTATTGTACACCAAGAAAGGAAATACTAAAAGATGGGGACATTGTACACCCAAAAAAAAAGTGCTAAAGATAGGGATATTGTACGTCCAAAAAAGGAATGCTAAAATATGGGGGCATTGTACGCCCAAGAAAGAAATACTAAAAGATGGGGCATTGTACCTAAAAAAGAAATAATGAAAGATTAGGGCATTGTATGCCCAAAAGAGAAATACTGAAAGATGGGAGCACTATACGCCCTAAAAAGAAATGTTAAAGATGGGGACATTGTACATCCGAAAAAGGAATGCTAAAAGATGGGGACACTGTACACTCGAAAAAGAAATATACTAAAGATGTGGGAGCCTTTGTATGCCCCAGAAAAAATGCGAAAGATGAGAGCAGCATGCATGAAAAAGAAATATTTGAAGATGGGGTTCTTTGTACCCCAAATGAATATTGGGAAGTATGCGTCTAAAAGAAATGCTAAAAAATTGGGGCGTATGCGCCCGAGAAAGAAATCAGAAAATATATGGGTCATTGTATGCCCCCAGAAATATCTTGCGAAAGATATGAGGGCATTATGCGCCCGAAAGAAATGCGAAATATGAGATTAAGAGCCTTTGTAAGCCTAAAAAAGGAAATACTTAAAAGATGATGACACTATATGCCCTAAGAAGGAAATACCGAAAGATTGGAGCACTATACGCTTGGAAAGGAAATACTAAAAGATAAGGCACTATACGCCCAAAATAAGAAATACTAAAGACTAGGAGCCTTTATGCAACGAAAAGAAATACCAAAAGGTAGGGCACTGTATGTCGAAATACTTTTAAAATCACTGATAGAGGATGCCTGAAATGAAGATCAACTCTCACGAGACAAGGATCTAAGATAGTATGCGAGATGAATGGCATACGAATGACCGATGAAATAAAAGTAAACAATATATAACATAAAACACCTAGAAAAATACTAAGACAAGGAGAGTGATCTAGAGATAAAGAAGCAACTAAAAGTGGATGAAGCGGTGGCCTTAGCATTGAACTCATTGAAAAGGGGGTTTGCCCCTATAGAAAAGATTTATAAGAAGAAAACTCTAAGTGATGACTCACAAAGATCGATACAGATCAAATGTCCATGAAGTCAATTAAAGATATTTATAACCTCTATAAAGAGGATATGCCCCAGTGTAGTAGCTCACGAGCAACTACAAATGGATCAACCGACTATGAAGTCGACATAAAATATGCTAATCTCAATGTAGGAGGTATGCCCCAGTGTTAAGTGATGATGAAACACACTATCAAATCTACCGAGTCTACATAAATTGAAAGCTAAAAACTCATGTTTGAGTGCATATGTAAAGGTCGATTCTCGATGATGTCGATATATGCAAAACCCAAAAGTGCCTTGACGAAAAATCCAAAAGTGAAATCCCAATATTGAAAAGTCACTATGTCATCCCAATGCTCTATCAAAATGTCTAAGTAATGTGACAAAACCACAATACAGATCAAACATGATGCCTCGGTTGTTAAGCGTACAAAATCTCACATTGAACCTGAAAATCTACAAGTATGAGGAAATGTGCCCAGCATGTAGTAATAACACTACACGAAGTAAGCTTGTCTCATCAACTCTATAATATACATTAGAATAGAAATGAAGACTCTATCAATACCCCAAGAAAAAAAATACTCTTAATCATATCTCGGGAGAATAATCCAACTAATAAAGGATTAGAAGATCTCCAAAGGGGAAGTAGGTCTCGATGAACTTGATCAAATTTGATAACTACAAAATGGGGAAATATGCCCCCAGTACGTAAGCTCTATAAATGACAACTATCATCCAATATGTCTCAGTAGTAATATACTAATCCAAGAGAACAAATGATCTACCTCGAAAATTTCCCAGCTAAGATTTCCTTGATATATCAAATGTGTTCCTCCCGAGGGTACTTGACTCATGCAGGCTTGATCAGCGGCAACAAGGCAAGACGATGTAGTGTGAAAACGCCGTCTAAAGGTATCCACACAAACGGCTAATGGATGGGATGGATGTGCTAGCACCTTATGATAGGTCTTTGTCCCACAAAACCAAAGACACCTTAGTGTCTTCTGAAAACTAAAAGATTCTCTCTAAAAAACGCCCACTTCGAAAGAACCACCTCCTTTTAGATGATAAACCCCATATTTATATCAAGCCTCCTAAACCCTTTTATTAAAACGAATTTAAACCAAATTCCATTAACTATTAATGGGCTTGGGCTTGGGCTTAATCATGAAATTTAAGAGGCCTTTAACATCCCATTATAGCTCATTTCTAACCCATTATTGGAGTTGTTTGGGTAGGATTCCATGGTGGATTATGAGATACATGAATTTAGAGTAAGTTATTTGAGTTTTTTTGGGTGAAAAATGACAAAATATGTCATTTATGGGCAGAACCCGTGCATTGGTACGATCTGCAGGTACCCGTTGGATAGAGAAATTTAGTGGTACGATTACGAAGTTAGTGGTACCGATGCCATTCACATAAAGGGGGTGATGCGTGCGGGTGCGATCTTCAGGCAGCCTAATTTTTGTACCCTTGCATTGTTAAACCCTAAATTCATACACCGATAGTATAGGAACCTAATAAATGACTAATGGTGGTTCAAATAAGAATGAAATTGAGAGAAAAAAACACCGTACTTTGCTTCGCCTCAGCGAGTTTGATGTTAGCAAACTTAATGCCCTACGATAATATAGTAAGTTCCTGAACACATATAATTGTAGGACTGCCTAAGACTGGATATTGAATGACACGGCACCTTTGTTACGTGGGCAAGCACGTATAGTACTTCAATAATCTCTTATTAGTGCAACGGCACTCTCTGTCAGTGCTTCGACACTCTTTCTATGTGCTACGACACCTTAATACTATATCGTACCTTCGGGTACTTATTGTGCTATGTCCTACTCATTTCTTATTACTGGTCTAGGTAGTCAAACAGTTATATGATCAGAGTTTGAATAATGAATAAGAGTAAAGTAATGCACATCGTTCTTCTCTGAATGTACCTACGGGTAACTTTGTACAAGTATAAGCTCTGTAGTACCTACGGGTACCTCCGTATTAGTATAAGCTCTATAATATCTAAGGTACCTCCGTACAAGTACAAGCTTTGTAGTATCTAAGGGTACCTCTGTACAAGTATAAGCTCTGTAACTCCTATGGGAGATCTAAACAAGTATAAGTCTGCTATAAGTACAAGTAAGTGTATAAGTTTGTTATAAGAATTCATGAAAAATTATGATATTTGCTACTGTATATTTGTTACTGTTATATGCTTATTGTAAATGAGTATTAGTGCATGTGTACGTGTATAAGTCATTTGTTTTCCACAAAGCATTAAGCTTAGCACGGGTTTTAATTTGTGTAGGTATAGAGGAGGACATCCGCGATCTTTCACATTCTACTGGGCCAACACACTTGTAGGGGGTCCTTCACCTGTAGGTTTTGCGCTCTGATTATGTAAATGTAAATGAACAGTTTTTGTATATGTATATGTAAATTGGACTCAAGACTGTATGTATTGATACTATAAACACCACTACGATGGTAGTTTTATTTTTGTATCTTTGTATATGATATTTTGATTCAGTTATAAGACTTGAGACCACCAATGTCTGAAAAAGCAAGTAAAGAGTCTCAGTATAGTTTCGCGCCCCCTGCATCCACCTAGGTGGGGTTAAAGGTATGACAAAGTTGAGGTATGCGTCCCATATCCCGATATCGTCTCTTCTGGGACCCGTTGTTTCATTTAATTCTAAAATATGAAAATAAAACGCTTAATTACAGTCCGTAAGAGTCAGATCACGACCCTCTTTTATGATTACATACGGACTATTTAGACAATAGTCCCAAAGGGTAGTTACAATTCTTTTATACGTACTTTACAAGGTAATATCAAGGCCACACTTAGGCTCCTTCATAATCACGGCCTCGTCGGAGGCCTTCTCCTGCCTTGCACTCCTTGTACCTAGGGGTCCCACGAGTGCTTGATACTAGTAAGAAATTCTCCTACAAGGGCTACTCTCCATCTAAATGTACATGCAATGGCACAAATACATCATACCACATTCCATATAAAAAATACAATCCTACATGGAATGTTTCGTGTTATGAATGAGATGAGACTCTTCATGCCCATAACCCGAGTCTTGACCGACTCCCTCGCACCAGCGATGCCAAGTGTGAAAACGAGGTCATTGGTGTTTCTGATGGCCTTTGTTTTCCAAAACAAAATCTTTTTGTTTTATAAGTC
Organism: Tetrastigma voinierianum; assembly: GCA_016808115.1. NCBI lineage: Eukaryota > Viridiplantae > Streptophyta > Magnoliopsida > Vitales > Vitaceae > Tetrastigma > Tetrastigma voinierianum. The sequence continues at coordinate 264,307 of JAEQBH010001841.1, read as the reverse complement.
AAAATCCATTGGACAACCTCCGATATTCACTTGTTTTTACCAAGTCCCGTGTGTTTTTATAGGTAATGAATTTCCGGGGTCTCACAGCAAGCTTCGCACGCCTCTTGACACTTTTGCGAACTTTCATCGCTGGATACATATGTCTAACCAAGAATAAAATTTGGGTCTTTCACCCTAAAGGGGGGGGGATCTACCCCATCTTGCTTCGCGATGATATATTTATTTCATTTAATGTTGCTCGGCCAGTGAGTCTCAATTTTTGACGTCGTCCCATTTTCGAGCTCACCACATATTCACCAAGCATGGTGAATAACCAATATCATGCACACACACCCAACTCGACGCAATGTCCCGTGCATATGAAATTTGAATATGCCATTTCATGCTATATCATGTTACATGTATAATGAGAGCTACATGCAACATTACCAAAACATGGATAATTATATTTTCTACATATAATTCACATCCATCAAAAGAGCATATATCAACATGATCTTTTCACACCTGACATGTTATTCAATTAATCAACAACATACAAAATGGTTCAATGTCTCCCACTGGGACAGTAAACAGGAGGCACCTAGGTCACTTCACGGCTATGAACTATTTTGGTTCCATTCGTCACCAAATCACTGTGATACCAAAACACGTAACAAAACCCGAAGACATCGGTCACGGGATCAAACCAAATCTCAACAGAGTTTGGAACTGTCCAGAACCAGTCCCCGAAAATTTCCAATATTCGGTCCCAAAATCTTGGGACTAAATCACACGATCGGTCATGGCTCCGAAGAAAACCTATGCCATTAAATGGCTTTTAGGCTAAAAATAATCAAAGTAGGAAAATTTCCTACCTCTTGGAGTTTGACGAAACTCCCAGATTTTGGCACCCACGCTTAGATCTAGTTGTGTGGACCGATTTTAATTCTCGGACCGTCGAGCTTCGATAATCGGAACGCCGGGAAAATCCCCCTTTTCTTTTCTCCCCCTTTTCTTTTCTCCCCCTTTCTTCCTCTCTCTATCCGTTTTCCTTCTGCTTCCTTTTTAGTTTTCTTCTCCCTTCCCATATTTTTCTGATTTGTTCCAAGTGGGGAAACTTCCTCCCCAGCTTCCTACCTTCCACTTGTCTTCGTTTCCCATTTTCTCCTTAATTCTCTTTTTCTCTTGTCTTTCATTTTCTCTTTTCTTTTGATTCTCTTTTCACTTTTTGCTCTTATCCACCGGATTTTCTCCTCCCTTTCATTTCTTTGTTTGGTCCAATCCTAAGATATTTATCCAATATCTCCTTATTTTCTTGATTTTCTTTTCCATTATTTTTTTTCATTTGACACATAGCTCAATATGGGCCATTTATCCAAATGTCATGTGTCACTTGCTACACCACATGATCATATGCCATGTGTCCATCTTCTAAGGTGCCATGTGGCATCCACATGGTCATGTCATGTAATCACCAAACGTAGCAAAACGTGAAATTACGGTACGCCTCGAGAAATAGACAAAATTCGATAGGGTAACTAGATTTCGAAGGCAGTTCAGCGGTGAGAGTGGTTTCATCATGTGCGAGATCCTAGAAAATTTCGGGTTCCAATTGAAATTACCGTTTTACCCTTTTTCAGAAAAGTTGAATTTTCCCAGGTTTTATAGAATTAGCCTACTTGTCATCCTTTGGATCATTAGACATTTGAAATTTAGTCTCAAAACCAAGGCAATCAGTACTCTTGCCTGTCCCGAATACAAAATCCACATCCAAGTGTTGAGAATCAACATCGTCATACAAGGAATTATTAATTTGTTTTATAAAGCCACCATCATTTTTTAACTCACAACCAACGTTTCCTAATTTTCATTGCATTTATGAAAAGTTTCTCTCCCACAACGGCTTGATGTTCATCGATCTCTTCAGTACATTAGGTGATGTCACTTCGGACAGATTTCAGTGATTGTCTCTTAGTTATTATTTTGGACACCAATGCAATGAAATGGTTGTAAATAATTTGTTATTTACATTATGTTTCATCTTCGCTGTATTTTTTTATTTATTCTTATTCTTATACATATTTCGTTGTTTTTTCTTTCTTGTTTTTTCTTTTTTTTGTGTACCCATTTGTTCTTTTTAACAAAGAGACCAATCATACACGAAATCTAATTTCATTTTAGTGTCTTTTCTCGATTGAGATATTCTGGAAATTGGATTGCATTTTTTGCTATCAAGTTCATTCCCTTTTAGTAATAATATTCAAAATCATAATTCAAGTTTACTTTATTGATTGAAAATAAAGCATTTATTTCATTCTATAAGGTATAAGGTATATCACATAATCAAAAGACTATTACATACCTCTTATATGGTATAAGCATTTATTTTCTTACCTCTTATATCACATAATCAAAAGGCTATTACATACCACATAATAAGTATTTCATTCTATATTTCTTACTGGCTTTATTTGGCTCTTACAAATTTTAATTAGTCTTAACCATATGTGTTTTTTATTTTAGATGGGTACAAATCATATTTATTACTTTCTAAAGCCAAAAGTAAAAGATGAAGGTAGTTATAAGCATGTAATTTTTTATATTTTTCTTTATCTTTATCATTGCAAAAGAATTGGAGAAATTTGTGGTTCGATTCAAATTTTTATCATTTGTAAAGCCAATTTTTTTTCTCATTCTATATATAATTAACAAAATATGGAGAGACTATTAAATACTTTTTATATTTTCTTACCAAATAGAAAAAATTTTCAACGAACAAGATAATCAAGGAATTTGTAAGACCCGAGAAAATTCCAATTTTCGGAAAAATGGCAAAATCGTAATTTCGGTAAAAATTCAAAATTTTTCTAGATCTCGGATGTTGAAACAAATTTCACTGTTGGAATCGTCTCGCGAAATCTAGCTACAATGTCGAATTTCGGTCGAGATTTTAGGAGCCGGTCGAATTTGCACGTTTTGAGCACTTAGGGTATCGGGTCTTGAGTAAAGCGTGACATGTGATGTGACAAAGTGCCTATAACATGTAATCATGTGACACATGTTACATGGTAGAGGATGGAAATGGATGGCCGAGATAGTGCCAAGTGTCAAAAAATCAAGACGAGGACATAGATGGTATTAAATGAAGGGTTTAATGAGAATAAGGACCACAGATGAATAGTGATCATCTTCTTCCTTCTTCAAAAAGACCAAAAACGTCGCGGGGAGAGGGAGATCACATTAGCGGTTTGTGATTTTTTTAGAGAGAGAGAGAGCCATTTTCTCTCTGAGTTTTGGCGATCGGGCCAGGTCGGTTTCGACCCGGGCCGGAAGAGAGATTGCTGCCGCGGCGAGGACTACGCGTGGGTACCAGACTGGTGAGGTTAGGCAACTCAAACAGAGGGATCTTTTCCTACTTGTGTTAATCCTTATTTAAGAACCATGTAAATGGTTAGAAACGTTACGAGGCTTGTTTTAGCGCTAAGCTTCGGTCTCAAAGTTTTGAGCAGTGGAGAAAAATTCCTATTTTTATTGTGGTCATGAGAGCGGTAACTCGAGGGTTTTACTGTTCACATGAATAGTGATGTGAATATTTTTTTTGTGAATTTTTATGATGTTGAGTGATTCAAAATGAATTGTTTGCGTTTGTTAATTAGCCCATGTGAGCTAATTTTGGTGTAATTGATTGTGAAATTGCATAACATGCTTTATGTGATTGAATTATGTTAATATATTAGCATGAATGTGTTGGAATTGGCATCATGCATTCCATATGCACTGGGGCAGCCTAGAATATTAGGAGTGAGTGCATGACATGAAATTGAAAGAAAAACGAAAATGTTTGTGAAAGGAATTTCGGCCAATTTTCGGTGTGTTGGGGAGATGGTCCAACAATTGCGTCGGAGGAGCCCATGGTGTTCGGAAAGGTTCTCGACACATTCGCCTCGGAGGGTAGTCGATACTTTTCACCGAAGCTTCGGTAGTGTGTTTTTCGAGAACAAAGTTTTGTTTTAGCGTGATTTTACTCGCATTCGGCTTAGGCATATGTGAGGGAGTCGGTGAGGACTTGGGACACGGGATCGGTCATATAGACATTCGAGTAGGTTCATGTAATTACTTGAATGTGTTTGTTTTGCCATGCATGTGCACTTAGGTGGGGAGTAACCCAGGTAGGAAATTTTCTCTACTGGGCTTTGCTCACCCTGTCGAGGGATCACTATTTCAGGTACAGGGAGCAATCGGGAAGGCGGCACTCATTAGCGGCCGTTTGAGAAGAAAGTCGGGTTGTGGCTTTGGTAGTTATTTTTGCGCTTATGTATTATTAAAATTCAGGTTTATTCCTTATATGTTGAATTAAGAAATGTAAAAACTCTTGAACCATGTAATATATTTGGTTGGGACATATTTTGTGAGTATTGATGCAGGGCCCAAAATTATTGTTATTTTACTTTCATATAGACCTATTAAGGGTCATTGTTGATTATTGGGACGAGGTTGTACCTTGGGTGAGCTCCCGTTACAAAGTAGACTACGCGATTTTAGGTGATGGTGTCGGGTTGGAGCATTCCACGGTATTCCGCAGGTTGGCGAGTTTGTCAGCGGACACCGAGGAATGGGCGTCGAAAGAACTTCCCTATTAGTACTATTTAATAAATAGGAAATTTTTACACGGAAACTTTTATAACCACTAGATAATCAAGGAAATATTACATACTTTTTATACTTTCATATAAATACAAAAATTTGTAAAACCCAGGTAAATTTGAATTTTTCCGAAAAAGGGTAAAACGGTAAATTACCGCTACAGTATAGGTTACAAACCTGAAATTTTTCTAGATCTCGAGTGACGAAACAAACCTCACCATTGGATTCATCTCACGAAATCTAGTTACCCATATGAATTTTCGTTGAATTCCAAGACAGTCGGATTTTCACAATTTTCGGGGCGTCAGGTACCTAATGGACCCTAAAAACGAGATATTTGAGAAAAATTTCGAAAGTGGAAAAATAAATTAAGTAAAGTTCATTTAAAATAAATTGAATTTGAATCAAGACGAAATAAATCGTTTCAAGACAAAAACTGACCCGGATAAGTGGGGACACGTGGCACAACGTGAGCCACGTCCTTAAAACTTAAGATAAGTTAAAAGGTGAAATGAAAGAAAAAGAAATATCATTTCTTTCCTGATGTTCAAACGAGAGAGTGAGAGAGAGAAACAAAGGGAGAGGAAGTGAGCTTTCAAAGCTTCCTTCAATGATCTATAGAGTTCTGTCGGTCAGAATTTGTCGAACCAAGAACGAAAGTTCATCTACTCGACGAGTGTTACACGTGGTACCGTAAAAGCGGGATTTTGCCGAGGATCCAAGCGAGGATTTCGGGAAATCAAAGGTTTCGGGTTTAGGAAGTGTCAACGGGACTTCCTAGAGTTTCTTCTATGCTCCAAGAGGTAGGGATTCTTCCTACTTTGGTTTATTTTATGTTCTAAGGGTTGTTTGGTTGTGTTTTTTCCCTAAGGGCTATTTTGGTTAAAAAAAAAATCTGTTTTTATAGCTCCTTAGGGGATGTTTAGACTAAAAAAAATCAGTTTTTATAGCTCCTTAGGGGCTGTTTGGTTTGAAAAATTAGGTTTTAAGTCTCCTTAGGGGCTGTTTGGACTGATAATCTAGTTCTATAGCTCCTTAGGGGCTGTTTGGGTTGAAAAATTAGGTTTTATGGCTCCTCTCGTTTGGCTTAATTTTTGGGCTATGGGAATGCTGCACTGTTTTGGCCCTATCATACGTCCAGATTTTGGGACTAATTTTCGATTGTGAAAAATGAGAAATTTGGACTTGTGTTTCATAGAAATTATAGCTGCAATTGTGAACTTGATGTTAGGTTTTTGAATCACCCAAATTGGACATCTATAGCTCAAGTTATGGTCCATTTTCAGGGACTACCACAAGCTACCCTGTTTTGACCCTCTACACCATCCATATTTTGGGATAGATTTTCGGTTGGGAAAAAAAATGAAATTTTGTGACGCCCCAATTCCAAGGGTCATTTTTTATTTTATTTTTTGGCTACTGGACAAGTATGTCGCGATAGAGAAAACTCTGTTGTGAGCTTATAACCCTGTCGCCCGTGATGCAGTCGCGCCAGAGGAATTCTACAATCGCGGGAAAAATCTCGTCGTGCATGCGCCCACGGCCTGTTTGCGACATGACATCGTGCCCTACTATCGCGACATAGGAAGCTATGTCATGACATGGAGACCAGGTGTCTCGGACTTTACGCCATGACCTAAAAATACTGATCATTGACGAAATCTTCCTTACTGTGAACTATGTGCAACATAAGTGTGTCACGACATGAAACTCTCCCTATACGAACCCAGTCAACATGAGGGCAGGTGATCAGATTAGCTCGGAGCAGAACCGCTCTAGTATTTGGCTTGGATGGAAGACTTAGGCACATTTGCTTATAGAGAAGCAGAACCTTAGTATGTGAGGATGCCCTGATTGGTGATGGAAGTCCAGGTGATATAAGTCTTGATGAATGCCACAGAATATCCGATAAGTTCAAAGAGTTCTTTTAAGAACCAAAGAAAAATTTAAACTCTCAGTTTTATAAATGCTTAAAACTTATAGAATGTAGGGATAACGCAAGCCTTTAAATAGGCCCCAATGAAGAATAGAAACTAAATATTCGACCACGAGGAAAGTAAATATTTGGCCAAAAGCAAAGAAAAGGAAACTAACATACTTTTCCTAAATTAACACACTAAAAAAATGTCCATGAGGGGAAGCAAAAAAAAGGAAACTAGATAATTCTAGGCTAAGGCTTGAGAATCAAATCAGCTGCAATCTGGAATAAATCCACAGCAAATCAGCACTAAAATAACAGCAAATTAGGAACAAAATCAACAGCAAATCAGCACCAAATAAGCTCTAAAATAGCAGTAAATCAATACCAAATTTGCAGCAAATCAGCTCCAAAATAACACCAAATCAACACCAAATCTGCAGCAAATCAACTCCAAAATATAAGCAAATCAATAAGTCAAAAAACGCCTTGGCTTTTAGTCCAAGTCCGGGTTTAATTTGATGATGTTGACCATCTATGTTTCCTTTTTGGGGTTGAACACACGAGCTTATTCCACGTGGGCATCTCGGATTAAAACATGAAGGCCTTCTTTGAATCTCTTAGTCCTGGCTCGTGTCATAGGGCCCAGTGGGACTTGAAGCGAGTCCACACTCATTGGGAAAATCTAGCTTGTATGCATTGTTATTGATGCGCTCAAGGACTTGAAAAGGACCATCACCCTTAGGGAGCAACATCGATCACCTTTGTGCTTTGATTCTCATCACAAAATGCTCTGTCGTGATAGAAAATTTCTCACTTAGCCATACTCTATCTTCTTGCGCGTATCCAGTGTACCCAGCGCATATTACTTTGTCGTGCGTGCCCGGCTTTGTCGTGGGCTAGCTACGTCGTGAAAGGCGCTCTACTCTGGCGGTAAGAAAACTCAGCTTGGCGAAACTATGCCATGACGTAAAGTATATCCTGACGAAGTATCCGACCCTTGACCGAACTGCGTCGCGATATAAAGTTCCACACGCGAGAGCGGGCTTTGTGCGACACAAAACTGCTTGACGTCAGAACATAGAAGCCCGGGCCTACGATAAACATGTCATACAGCTAAAGGAAGCCATGTCGCGACATTTTTTATAGCTTAAAACTATAAACTAGGTTGCGACACATGGAAAATCATGTTGCAACATAGAGCCAGGAGGCTCTTTTGTAACCTAGAAAACCCTTGTCGCGACCTAAAACTCGGCGGGACGACTCACAGCCGCGCCACTTTCAACCCACTATCGCGACATGAAATCAGAATTCTCTATCGCGACAGAGAATTCTCTATCTCGACATAAACCTGAAAATTCGTAACGACGAAGCACGAGAAAATGGGCAATAGCCCGCTCTTACTGTGTTTTCCTGCACATTGACTCTCTTCGATGCATTTCATGCTACTACTACCTTTATACAACTTCTGTTGATAAGCGGAAACTCTATTAACACTAAACTGAACAAGTCCAAAAATAAGTTTTTGTTACAAAACTTCTCATGTACATATGCAAAACTTGATATTCTATCCAGAATATTACAAAACACATGAATAGGCCACAATTCGGCCTTTTTCACAAAAATTCTCTTGGACGTGTTTCATTCCTCCTATGTACCTTCGGTACTTGAAAATATTATCCCATGACGGGGTGAGCAATGCCCAGTGGATGAATTCTCCTACAAGGGCTAATCCCCACCTAAGTGCACATGCAATGGCAAACATACATCATACCATATTATATGCAATCACAATCCTTGGAATATTTCATGTCATGAATGAGATGAGACTCTCTTCATGCCCATAACTTGAGAGTCTTCTGACGCCAGGTGGCAACCGATTTGGTGTTTCTTGATGATAACTCATTAGACAACCCTCAATATTCATTTTAATTTATCAAATCCGGGTGTATTTGGGCCGTATGTATTTTTGGGTTCTGGCGGGATCGTCGCGCGCATTTCCGACATTTTTTATGGTCTTTTCGCGCCCGGGTAATCATGTCTAGCTGAATGAATTTGGGTCTTTCAACCTGGGGATCTCACGCCATCTTGCTCGCCCGTACACCTGAATTTATTATTATATTTCTTTTTTTTTTTCATGTTATACAACCATGAGTCTCAATTTGGACATTGTCCCATTTTCGATCTCACCACACATTCACCGAGAATGGTGAATAATCAATACCATGCACACACATCCGACTCAACGCGATGTCACCATGCATATGAAATGGGAATATATCATTTCATGAATAATTATATTTTCTACATATAATTTACATCCATCATAAATTTCATGCTAATATATCAAATAAGCATATATCAACATAAATTCACATAGCCAACATGTTATTCAATTTTTAGCAATAACAAAAAAAAAACAAACAAACAAACAAACATGGACCAATAATAGTTGAAAATCTCAGGTCGGTACGCCCAAGCGATCTAGTAAATTCAGTTCGGTACGAAAAGCGAGTCCACAAATTGATCTGGATTGTCAAAATAGTCGAAAATCCATTCAGGATTGTCTAAAAAACAGTCAAAAAATCTAGCCCAATTTATGCGAAACAATCCAGAAAATTCGGCGTGAGTCGAAATTTTAGAATGAAGCGCGCGACCATTCACTACCCCGAACACCCCATCCATTTGGTCGTGGCTTAGACCCGAGAATAAAGCGAGTGAGAAGAGCACACCTCTTTGGAGTTTGGTGAAACCATTGATTTTGGTACCCACGCGTAGCTCTCGTTACTTGGACAAACTTTGCCTCTTGCTTTGACGAGAACCGACGGCCCGATCACCGTGAAATTTAGAGAGAAGTTGGAGCTTCTCACTCCTCTCTTCTTCTCCTTTCTTTTATTTTCTTCTTTATCTTTCTTTTTCCCCCCCAATTCTCCCTTTCTCCACCTAATTTGGTCCAACAAGTCAAGTGGGAAGTCTCCTCCTTGCCACATGTCATTTCTCCATTGGTTCCCTTTTCTCTCACCTTATCCTCTTATCCAAAACTTGGATTTCCTTCCTCTAAGGGCTTGACACATGGCCATCCCTTAGACTTTCCCATTGACATTGCCTCTCCATTAAGGCCAGCGTAGGCCACAAATGAGCCTCAACCAAGTGTCATGTGTCATTTACTTTACACAGTCCTCGAAAAGCGTGAAGTGCTTATCACCGTCAAATGAGAAATTAGACTAGGTAACTATATTTCGCGAGACAATTCCAACGGTGAAGTTCGTTTTTTCATCCAATATCTAAAAAAATTCCAGGTTTTCAATCGAAATTACCGTTTTACCATTTTTTAGAAAAATTGTATTGTTATAAAGTTTTACAAATTTTGGCTAGTGTTCTACATGGAAATTATAGCTGCATCTATAAACTTGATGTAGGCTTTTGATTCACTCAAAGTGGACCTGTACAGCTTAAGTTATGGTCCATTTCCCGGGATTGTTATAGCTTAGGTTGTTTAATGGTTTGTGTCCAATTTTAGGACTATTAGGGGACTAGTTTCTGATCCGAGTTCGGAACTATTTTGTGGTCTATTATGGCTTGTTGTGTGGAATGTTTTGTGGGAATCACTATGCCACAAATGTTCTTGAGGATCAAGTTGTCATTGCTTGAGTTTAAGTGACATGCTTGGTGGTAATTGATTGGACGTCAATATGTGTGTCCTAATGTATTGACATGTGATGAGTTTGTGTATGGATAAGGCCATTGCATGGCTTGTTTGTAGGCTATTTGTGGACATGTTCTGTCATAATTTGGCTGAGAGGATAAAGTATGTCATTGCTTGATTGGTGATGACTTGTTGATGTTGATATATGTCTGTGCAAATATATCGACATGAAATGAGTGATTGTTTGGAAATTTTGTGTTGATTGATATAATTTTCCATGATGCATGGGTGATATAAATGAGTAGAATTTTCCATATAGCATTCGTCATATATGTGACATGGTATAGGCATGAAATGGCACATCGCATTTCATATACACGGGGACATCCCATGAAATGGGTGTGAGTGCATGGTTATAATCAACACTGCGTTTGGTGTTTGATTAGGTGGGCTCAGCACAATGGGACAACGTCCAACAAGGTCGCATGGTTACATACATGAAAATGAAAATATGTGTCGAGTTATAGCAAGTAGGGATAGATACCCCCTCAGGTGAAAGCCCTGTTATTTTTGGTTATATATATGTGTCCAACGATGTGAAAGCCCATGAAAGTGTAGGAAGGCTTGCGAAGCCTACGGTGAGACCCTGAAATTTTGCTACCCACAAAAAGACACGTGATTTTGAATATAAATTATCATTGAGGTGTAACATCCAAAAAGCATTTGGTTTGAAAAACAAATGAATTTTGTTGTAAAATGATCATTGGATGTAATCCACAAATGATGGGTTTTATCACACTTTGACATCGCATGGTGTGGTAAGAGTTGGTAAGGACTAGGGTAAGAGAGAGTCAGTAAGGACTCAGGTCCATGGTACATGATTGAGTCTCATCTCATTTCATGGCATGTAGGATTCCATAGTAGAAATTGCATGTTTTTACTTTGAATGTGAATGTGAATTGTGAACATGACTATTGCATGTGCACTTAGGTGGAGAGTAGCCTCTGTAAGAGTTTACTCTACTGAGCATAGCTCACCATTTATGGGATCCCCCTTTCAGGCGTAGGGAGTACACTAGTGGACAACGCTCTGCCTGTGGATCTGCCCTTTCGGGCCTTGAGAGTACATTGGTGGACAACGCTCACCCTTTATGGGATCCCCTTTCGGGCGCGGGAGTACTGCCGGTGGGCCCAGCGCTCACCGGCCCTTGGTAATTGTGAAAGAAGCTAGGGTTATTGGCTTTGTAATATTTTTGTAAAGATGTTTGGAACGAACTAGTTCTAGCATGTATTTTTTTGTATAAGAGTGTTGTAATTAAACTCTTAAGGACTATGGTAATATTGCCTTGTATATTTGTTAGTATGGACAAAATGGGCTGATTGGGCCACGCATATAAATGGACCAGTGCGGTCATTGTATTATATTATTTGGATGAATGTGTTATTATATCATCTAGTTATAGTTTAGGTAGAGCTCCTCATACAAAAGAGACTATGTCTGATTTTTGTTAAACTATGGGTCCTAGTAAAGGGGACACAACAGTGTGGTTTCGGATTACCTGACATCCACAAGTTTTTCACTTGTTGATGGTTGGTCAACGAACCCCCGGGTTTTGGGGCATCACAAAATTATTCAATATCAACATTAAATTCTCCATTAAAGAAAATGATTGATAAGATGTTAGATTGAATGATATTACATACCTTTTATATTTTATAATAAATAGGAAAAGGTATTCGATATTGACATTAAAGAAAATGATTGATAAGATCATGATTGCATGGACCCATAAATATTTTGAAAATAAATATTACATACCTCTTATATTTTGAAAATAAAATATTTATAATCCATAAATATTTTATATAATTCATTTGAACTCAATTCTCATATTTTTCTTATTAATACTTTTTAAATACTAAATTTTAATTAATCTTAATCATATGTGTTTTATTTTAGATATTAAAAATCCCTGTTATTACTTTCTAAAGCCAAAAATGAAATATGAAGGTAGTTATAAGTATATAATTTTTTTCTCTCTATCTTTATCATTGCAAAAGAATTGGACACTCATATTTTTATTTTATATTCTAGTGAATTTGATTTTCTTATATTATTCTTTTAAATTTTATTTTTAACTAATACCTATGACTAGAATCTTATAAGTTATAACAAAAAAAAAAATTAAATTAATTATTTTAATTAACTTTTGAGATGATTGTTTATTGAATTGTATATAATTTAGTTAAATCTTCATTTTATAAAGGAGTGTTGTAACTACCATCTTTGTGCATGTTTAATGTGCATTTTGCTTTTTTTTAGATATGAAAATTAAATAAAAATCTTAATATTACTACAAAGTTATTGTAGATTATCACATAAATTTCTTTTATTTATTTTTTTAATTTATCCATTTAATTATAGGAAAAAATTAAAGTACCGAGTATAATACTAAAAAAATTTTAAACTCAATTAAGGTTATTTAGGTAGTATATTTTCAAATATCAATATCCTTAGTGTTAGTTTAAAGCTTTGATGTCATATGTCTAGCTTAATAGTTGGTAGAGTGTTTAATGTTTAAAAAGGTTAGACGTTTCTTTGTTTCATTATAAATTAAAACCGACTATTCAAACTTATTCTACTTATATTTAACTCTTAGATTAAGAAAATAATTTGATTTATAAGCTAAACAATAAACATGCATATTTCTACAAATCTGTCAGCCTATGCACCGAATAAGAGTTGATTGATTCCAAGGAAATAGTATAAAACCAGTAGTGGGCCCATGCACCTTTAAAAACGTAAAAAAAAATATACAAAAACAAAGTCGATAGAAAATTTTGGTGACAAAGAAAAATTATAATAATAATAATAATAATGTATATGAATTTAAAATATATATATTTGTAATATCTAAATATCATTAGTAAAGTTATCTCTCAAAAATATCATAAAAAAATTAAGGCAAAAATATTAGAATGAAGTAACAGAAAATAAATAAACCTAAAATTTATTGAATCTAAGTAACACATCTTTTAAGATAAAATATATAAATATTTTTAATTATTTATCTTATTTAGCAAAACTCAAAGTAGACTAACATTTAATGTAGAAATTATCCTTCAAGGCATGTTTAGTTACTTGCGAGAAAATTTTAAAAATTAAATTATAAAAGAAAATAATGAAAATATCATTTATAATTGTAAAATTTATTTTTATCTTAATTCTTCATTCATTATGAATCAATTTGACTTAAGTGTTTAGGTTTAAAACATGCATAGGAATGATAGGTCGGGGTTCGAGCCTTTCTGATGATGCTGTTGCATAATGAATAAATGTTAAAAATTTAAGATGTGTTTTGACAACTAATTACAAAGCTAAATATTTTTGCAAAGGAAAGTTTTTGTCGGCCTTAGTTGGGTTCAAATTAGGCTATATATGGAAGAGTATATGGTCGTCACAAGGCATCCTTACATAAGGGTGTAGGTGGCATATAGGAGATGGTAACTCCGTTAATATTTGGTAGGATACTTGGTTGAAAATGATGTGATCTCGGACCTTCCTCTATCATAGAGGGCTAGAGAACTTACAAGTTTACCCGTCTTTTGTCGGGTCATGTGGATGGGATGTTGAATTACTTGAAGAGCTCTTTTGCCCTTGGGATGTGTTAGCCATTGCTAAAACACCACCTTCATCACATGTGGGTACGGACCAATTAATTTGGCACTTTGCAAAAGATGGTGCTATTTAGTAAAACTGGGGTACCAAGAAGTGTGCACCTCTACCTTAGGTAGGAATCAAGCATTCCAGAAACCGTATTATCCGGAGTTTGAAGTTGCACTGTACTGCTTGTTTCTTTGGCGAGCTTGCATGGGATGTCCCTTGTGACAAAGTGTTGAGGGGTAGGTATAAGCCTCGACCTCATGTCCGATATGTAATCAAGAGCCAGACACATTTTCCATCCTTTACTCTCATGCAATAATGTTAGCACATATTTTTATAGTAGCAACCTGGATGTCAATGCTATTAGAACAAGCTCCCTAGCAGAATTCTTCCTCACAAGACTTACATGGATCTAAGCAAGGAGAAGGCCACACTTTTGGTATGATATTATGGACAATCTGGAAGCTGTATGAATGCAAATCGTGGGTCCGCAATAATCTCCTACCCTGGCTACTATCCAAAGAAGGTTTCGAACCCTTCTTCAAGATTGGTGTTGGTCAAAAGGGAGATATCTTAACAGAATACACCACCGCTAGCTCCTTCCTCGAAGTGGGTTGTAACCTACAACATTGTCTCAAATGCAACATTGATGGAGCAGCTTTTGCCAAATCACTCCAGGTGGGAATTAGGTACCTTATACGTGATTGTGGGAAGTTAATAAGCTCATCCGTAATCCATCCTAAGGTTATTCTCCCATAAAAGTGGGAATATACTCCTTGAAGTCGTTAAATGGATCATTGATTACTGCTCCAAATAGTTGTTTCTTCCGGTACTCTTTAACACTTGTGGTTTTGACACATTTTGCGTAGTAACAAGCCAAATTGACCCAAATAACACTGCTATGATCAGTGTCGCTTATGATCAAACTTCAGAAAATTTTTGTAGTTTTCACATGCTATATATATTGAAGATAGGGATGCAACTCGAGCATGAAGAAATCAATTGGAACCTCGTGAGTCGCAAACCACAAAAGCAGAAACAAAGAACAATTTCGATGGTTGGGTAAATCTCCTCGTAGGGAATGTGAATTTCCTCACTTTTTTTTACTTTGTCTCTCCTTTTTAGTTTTCTTCCAAATTATCTCCCATGTATTAAGTAGTTTAAAGAATTTGGTAATTTTCATTGTTTTGGTGGTTTATAATACCTAAAGAATACTTGTAAAAGACATGCTTTTTTTATTATTGAATTTTTGGGAAGCTTGTCAACAAGCCTCGCTTTCTCTTTCATTTTCTTCTATTTTTCCTTTCTCTCACTATCCAAACAATTCTCTGAGGATGATTTTTAGATGAGTGGCTAAACCCCTTCCTCCCTTTGAAGTAGAAGGCCATCATGTATGGATTCAAACAAGGGTTTCCATGTTTTTCATGGTATTCCAACGCCACATCGTTCTTCAACTTTAGGGTTTTGATCCCTCTGCCACCTTGAATGGTTAGTATTTGGTGGTTTCAAGGCTCATTGACGCTGAATGTTGTGGTCTCATTTGATGTTCGTTAGTTATCATTTATGAGCCATTGGAAGTACCACGCGGGAGACTTGTTTTTACTCATCGAGAACATTAATGGCCGTTGAATACTAAAGATATTTAATAAGGGCCAAGCATATAGCTGCTTAAATGAAGATCCGTCGAGATAACTATATGTTATCCCTCCCCAATGCAAGGTAAAGACCGAAACCCCCCTCATCTGGCCTGAAGAACTTCTAAGCCTAGTGCATCCCGACATCAAGGACCCTTTCCAGCATTCAATTCATTTTATTTTCAGTAATAAACTACAAACCAACCCCTTTTATCACAAAACCCCAATATCCAAACTACAATCACTGGAAGTTAACCATATTAACAGCTTCTTTAATAAGAAAACCCCATCCTCGGAAACGATCCTGAGGGAGCCAATATACTATAGCAATGTTACAGAGTGAAGGAGGTAGACAGGTTATAAATTTTATTGATTTAGAATACCCTACAGCTGCAAATCAAATGGTGTCATTGTTTGATGGTGCCTATGCAAATGACACAATAAATACTATGGGACTCATCACAAGCCATGTGAATTTCTTTTCTATTATATTCTTTCTAGCGCTTTACCGCTAGGTTACCTAATTCATTTCAATTATTTCTATATTTTTATTCTTTTAGCTACCATAACCCTTTCTTTTGGGTAGGAATTCTGTTTTTTTGTTTTTTTAGTGTTGTCCTATGCTTTATGTAGATTTTGGTGTTCTAGTGGTTTAGAAACTGTATGCGCATTAGTCAAAATTAGTATTCATGAGAACTGCATTCTCGAATTAGCTTGAATTTAAACACAAATGGAATTCCACCATGAATAATAGAGCTACCAAGGGAGAGAGGAGAACTTTCAATGCATATAGATCCACAGAGGGACCACATAGCACCCCTCCCCGGGAATGAGGCACCTCCTACATAGTGCTCCAACTGAGCAAATGGTTATAAAGCCTTACTCAGGCACTTCTTCCCCACTCTTCATGGTATGGAGAGGAGAACCCCTTATTCACACATGAGGGAGTTTGAGGCCTACAAACAAATTCAAGGAGGAGACTACCACTATGGATTTAATGAGGCTAAAGCTTTTTCCTTTCACATTGTGCTGATATAGCCAAAATTTGCCTAACTCTAAGGCTATAAGGAGCATCCAAAACTCGGATCGAGGTGCAAGTCGAATTTTTAACAGCCAAATTTTCTCACTCATAGAACAAACAGTTTAAAGAGGCAGATTTCCACCTTCTCAGCTAATGAGAATGAAAAATTTAAAGTGCATATGAGAGTAGATATAGAGCTCACGTTTGTCCTCGCCAAGATTTTTATTGGTTGCTTTGGCTACCGGGCGTTTATTATGATGGAATCTCTCTCACTAAGGGTGCCAACCGCTAGAGATTATGTGGAGGAGACTTCTTGAGAAAAATCTAGAGGAAGCTTTGATTTCCCGAGTTATGTAGCGTTTGAAGCTTCAAAGGCTGGGATGGTTTCCACACCCAAGGGATGAGTGAATGAGACCTCAACCCAAGATAATGCGGTATGTACTCCTTCGGGAAGACACTACACATGAAAGCCAAAGTTTCAACCTTAGCTAGAAGGTTGAAGAGAATTAGAAATGAGAAACCAAAGCATTTAGGTGCAAGCAAAGGATCGAGATTCCTGTGCCAAACAAGCCATGCTTCATTTGCCAGTCTACTGAGCATCTGGGAGAACAATGACCAACTATTCCAACAACGAGGGAGATGTTAGTGGAACAAGAAAATGTTGTTGGTCAATTCAAAGCATCAACTAATGCACCATAAGGCAACACTTACAACCCTAGCTGGAGAAATCACCCAAATCTCTCCTGGAAGCCAAAACCTCCTCAATATGCACCTCCTGCTCCTCCACAATATGCTTCAACTTCTCATCCATCACAACCACAGTCAACTTCTCCAGTTGAGCAAGCCATTCTAAATTTGAGCAAGGTGGTAGGTAACTTTGTGGAAGAGCATAAAGCAATGAATGTGCAGTTAAAATTCTTGAAGTGTTGAGGCGGGCGAAAGTCAACATTCCCCTTTTAGACATGATTAAGCAAGTTCCAACCTACGCCAAGTTTCTAAAAGACTTGTGCACTATAAAGAGATGGGATCAATGTGGATAAGAATCTTTGACAGAGATGTGAGCATCATATAGTGCAAGACTCCAGTGAAGTAAAAAGATCCAGGGTGTCCTACCATATTAGTGAACATTGGAGGAATTTATGTGGATAAGGCATTACTATATCTTCGGGGGCCGTTAACTTGTTACTCCTACTCAATCTTATAAGGCTTGGGGCTAGGAGAATTGAAACCCACCACCATCACCTTATCTTTAGCGGACAGGTCAGTAAAAATTCCTAAGGGCACTATTGAAGATGTTTTGGTGCAGGTGGACAAATTCTACTACCCAGTGGACTTTGTTGTTCTTAATACTGAGCCAGGAGATGTGGGAGCCAATTATATGCCTATTATACTCGGGAGGTCATTCTTGGCTACCTCAAATGCAATCATCAACTGTCGAAATGGGGTTATGCAGCTCACTTTTGGAAATATGACACTGAGCTCAACATTTTCACCTAAGCAAAAGTATGTTCACTCCCCGAATAAGAAGACCTAGAAGAGGGGGTAGTTGATTGATACTTCATAAAGAACATGGTGAGCAAACATACTACATGCGCACTGATAAAAGAATTGGCGCAGCTTCTGAAAATTAGATGAACCCTCATATTTATGTCGCTCACCCTGGAAAGAAGGCAAATCCTCCCCTTGTTGACTGAGAAAGACAAAGAGAAGGAAGAAAATGAAGAGCCCCTAAAGCTCGATCTCAAACCCCTCCCCAAAAAATTGAAATATTCGTACTTAGAGGAGGGCGACCAATGCCGTGTAGTTATTTCTTCATCCCTAAACGCCTCACAAGAAGACAACTTGCTTGGAATCCTCAAGAAGTGAAAACAAGCCATTGGATGGCAAATCTCATATTTAAAGGGAATTAGCCCTTTGATTTGCACTCATCACATCTACATGGAGGAAGAAGCCAAACCTGTGCGGCAACCATAGAGACGATTGAATCCCCACATGCAAGAGGTAGTACTGATGAGTTCCCAAAAACACTCATTACAAACCCGGGATTTAGCGAGATTCGGGATCGCTTTCATATATATAAAGTCGTGTTTTGATTACTTTTCTAATATTTAGTTTTATATGGTTTTTGTAGGAGAAACACAAGAAAATGTTGAAAATGGAGCCTTGCAAGAGGCTTGGAGAAGAGTGGTACAGAAAGTAGCCCAACGTCGCAATGCCCCAACATCGCGACGTTCCCACATCGCGACGTCCCAACGTCGCGACATTGCGGGAAAGTCTCAACAAACCTTATCTCTTGAGTTATAAAAGGAAACAGACTATATTCCAAGGGTTCAAATCAATTTGCGTAGCTAGGGTTTGAGGAATTGAGATTGGAACAAAGGAAAGAAGACTTGAAGACCGACCTCGGAAGAGAGACTTGAAGAAACCTGAGATCATCATTCCTCTTCGATCATTGGTAGTTTTCTATTCTGTTTTTAGGTTTTGTTTTATATTTATTGAATGTAATGATAAATTTCATGGTTTAGGTGTGCTGTAGAGATTTGGACATGAATATTATGTTAAACTTTAGCCTTTTACAATTCCATTACCTTTTATATGCTTGTTTTACTCATTAACTCCATAAGCTGATGAAATCATATTAATTTCTAATCAATCTTAATATGTGAGTGGTTCGTGAAGATCTCTAGAAGTGAACAAGAAATGAGACATAGTCAAGTTAACCTATTTAAACTTGGTAATATAGGATTATCAATGATTAGAGTGCTTAGGAGTTCTTTGCACTCTATGCACCTTTAATGCTTGGGGTTGAGCCAAGGAGCAAGAAACCTAGTGACAAAGGGAGGTTAAATGACCTTGAGAAAGGCATTAGTTACATTACATAAGAGCTACCTTGGAAAACACTATATTAGATAATGGAATGGGATCGCAACATTACATAGTAGGATTGTCCAACAACACCAACACCCTAACCTTTTTGCATCCTTGATCAATTTTACATCTAAATGAACAATTACTTTAGTAATAGCTTAATTTTCTTTTAGTTCCGTTTAGCCATCACGATTGCTAGTTTGAATATTAAAGGAGTATTGTAATTTTGGTACTTAGCATACTACGATTAGGTTTTCTCAGATCATTATCCCATTTTTGGCACACTTTTATCACTTGACAGCGTAGATACTTGTGCTTATCAGCACTCAGACTTCTATCAGATACATAAAAACACAATCACGCAAACGCCTATCAAGTTTTTGGCGCCGTTGTCGAGGACTTCCTATTTATTTATAGTGTTTATGCTAATATCGATACTAAGTACTTCTTTGGTACTTCAGACATTTGCTTTGTTTAAATTTTTGATGCTTTATTTTTTTATTTTGCTTTATGACAAACTTGCAGGTACATTAGGTTGTATGCGACAGGAACCTGTTGAAAATCTTATTCCTTTGGATCCTGAAATCGAGAGAACCTTGAAAAGAATTCTGAGGGACAAGAGAGAAGCAACTAGAATGGAACAACTACCTATGGGACCGATGGAAGAAAATAGAGACGACGATGTTGGTTCAACTAGAGGGGGTAGTATATATCCTATAGCAACAAATATGGATAATTTGTTGCCACCTATCAGGGATTATGGTCGCTTGTCTAGGGTTACTCCACCTGTGATTAGGAGACCAGCAATACAAGCAAACAACTTCGAGCTTAAGTCCATCACCTCCGGGGCTATAGCAAGGAACTGGGCTCCATAGGCTCCCAGCACAGAACCCAATGCCTATGATCCTTAACTTTTTCGCTGCAGATACATTGAAATATAACGGGGTAAGTGATGATGTTATTCGACTTCGGTTGTTCCCATTCTCATTGAAGGATAAAGCCAAGCATTGGCTAATTTCAAAACCACCAAATTCAATAACATCATGGATGACTTGTCAAACAAATTTCTGGCTAGATTCTTTCCACCAGAAAAAGTGACAAAGTTAAGAATTGACACAGTAGCTTTTATCAGTATGAAGGAGAGTCGTTCTATGAAGCATGGGAGAGATTCAAAGATTTGTTAAGAAAGTGCCCTCACAATAGTTTCACCAAATGGATGCAAGTTCATCATTTCTACAATGGGTTGAGTCATCCCACTAGGACTCTTATTGACCGCTTCACTGATGAGAGATTATATGGGGAAGAACGGGAATGAGGCTGCATTTCAAATTCGAGAACATAGCCTTGAGTGATTGTCAATGGCAAGTTAAGAAAGCAGCACCGAAGAAACTAGTTGGGGTGTTCGATTTAGACATGTTCACAAACTTGTCTGCTCAAGTGTCTACACTCTTCAAGCAATTACAAGCTTCTCAAAAATTAGGTTCTCAAGTATCCGTATCAGGGCCAAGTCGGGGAGTTTCCACCAAGACGCGGGAAAGCAATGTCATGGACCTCATCCCACTTCTCAGTGCCTAATGATGAATGCCATGGGGGATTTGACTATTGAACAAGCTCAATATATAGTGAAGTTCCCCCAAAACCAGAACTTCAACCCATATGGTAAGAATTACAATCCGGGGTGGAAAAGCCATCCTAACTTCTCATGGAAAACTTAGAATGCGAGTAATCCTATGGAGCAAGCCAAACCTCTCCAACCACCTCAAGAGAAGAAGTCAAGTCTAGATCTAAAAATGGAACAGTTAGCTGATATGCATATGAGTATGATGAAGTCACACGATAAGTTCGGGAATGAGACTAGGACATCATTAAACAATCAAGCAACTCAACTCCGAAATTTGGATGTCCAAATGGGCCAAATGGCTTCGTTATTGAGCGAGAGGCAACACAAAAATCTGCCTAGTACTTCTGAGATCAACCCAAGGAGATAAGGAAAGGACCATTGCAAAGCAATAACCCTAAGGAGTGGTAAGACTCTGGAATAGTCAGTTGAGGCCCAAGAAGAGGATGAAAACCCTGTGGGAGATGAGAAAAGCAGTGCTAAGATCGCTGAAGATGTTGAAAGGTTAGTAAAGAAACCAGTCTCAGATACACCAGAGAAAGTTGAAGTCCGGAAACCTAAGTATGATGAGAAGCATATTATCCTGTATCCACAATGACTAAGAAAGAACAGATTAGATAAGTAGTTTGGCAGGTTCATGGATATCTTCAAAAAGCTTCACATAAACATCCCATTTGCGGAAGCACTTGAGCAAATGCCACTACATGAAATTCATGAAGGACATCTTATCCAAGAAAAGGAAGTTGGGAGACTATGAGACTGTCTCTTTGTTAGAAGAGTGTAGTATCATATTGCAAAAGAAGCTGCCCCCTAAGTTGAAAGATCCAGGTAGCTTCACAATCCCATTTGCTATTGGGAATGCAGTATTTGAAAGAGCCCTGTGTGATTTAGGTGCAAGCATTAATCTTATGTCGTGGTCGATCTTTAAGAAACTGAAATTGGGAGAAGCGCGTTTGACGACAGTCACTTTGCAGTTAGCATATCGGTCACTAACTCATCCACGTGGTATCATAGAGGATATGTTAGTCAAAGTGGACAAATTTATATTCCCCGCAAATTTCATTATTCTAGACATGCAAGAAGATAAAGAGGTCCCAATCATCCTTGGACGACCATTCTTAGCCACGAAAAGGGCAATGATTGATGTGCAAAAGGGTAAACTGAGGTTGAGAGTTCAAGAAGAAGAAGAGACATTCAATGTCTTTAATGTCATAAAGCATCCACATGATACCGATGGGCTGCTTCCGGAGCGGATATGCTATAGTTATAAGTGTTCAGCCAATCGTCCCTTGTAACTATCGAGACTAGCCTGACCCATGATGATCCTTCCTCTTGTGAAGATGAGATGGTTCAAGAGTATGTAAAATGGATGGACTCTTTCGGCCCGAATAGAAGAAAGTATTTTGAATCTTTGGAGCTGGGGCCTAAGCCGATCAACACCTCTCTATCGAGAAGCCCTCATTATGAAGAGAAGCAAACTCTCAAATATCACGAGATATGCTTTATTCGGGGAAGAATCTACACTCCCAGTTATCATCTCATCCTCCCTCTCTAACAAGGAGGAGGAGAAATTGTTAAAGATCCTTAAGGAACATAATGAGGAAATTGGATGGTCCCTAGCTGATATAAAGGGGATAAGGACATCTATGTGTATGCACAAGATATTACTGGAGGAAGACAACAAGCCGACAATAGATGCCCAGAGACGTTTAAATCCTTCCATGAAAGAGGTAGTTCGGAAGGAGGTACTTAAATGGTTAGATGCGGGAGTGATATACCGTATCTCTAACAATTCATGGGTAAGCCCTGTCTAGGTGGTGCCCAAGAAAGGAGGGACTACGGTAGTAGTAAATGAGAAAAACGAATTGCTCCCGACCAAAACAGTTACAAGTTGGAGGATTTGTATTAACTACAGGAGGTTGAACAAAGTGATCAGAAAAGACTATTTCCCACTGCCATTCATTGACCAGATGTTAGATAGACTAGCAGGGAATGAGTACTTCCGCTTCCTGATGGATACCGGATACAATCGGGATCACTATAGTCTGCATCACGTGAGAAAACCACCTTCATGTGCCCTTATGGCACATTCGCTTTCCGGAGAATGCCATTTAGGCTATGTAACGCCTCGGGAACCTTTTAGAGATGTATGATGGCACATTTTCGTGACATGGTCGAAAAATCCATCAAGTCTTCATGGATGATTTTTCAGCGATTGACGGCACTACGTGACTACCTGCTAATCCGACGCTGGTAATCAAGGCGGCATGGAAACCAATTTAGTGTTAAATTGGAAAAAGTGCCACTTTATGGTGAGAGAAGGCATAGTATTAGCACGATATCCTAAGAGGAATCGAGGTCGACCGAGCCAAGATCGAGATAATAGAGAAATCGCCTCCTCCCATATCGCAGCGGGGGTACTGAAGCCTTAGGCCACGCAGGTTTTTACAAATGGTTCATCCAAGATTTCTCTAAAGTTTCCAAACCGTTGTCTAATCTTCTTATGCAAGGAGTGTCGTTTGAATTCAATGAACCATGCCTACATGCTTTGAGTTATCAAAAAAGTTAAGTCGACTTTACCCCTTATAGTAGTCACCCGCATTGAACCTTCCATTTGAACTTATGTGTGATGCAAGCGATTTACACTGGGGCCGCTTTGGGCCGTGAGGGAAAGAAAAGGTCTTTTATGCCATCTATTATGCCATTTGAACGTTGAATGATGCACAACTTAATTATGCTACAACAAAGAAAGAATTGTTAGCTTTGTGTTTGCTTGACAAATCTTAATCTTATCTTATAGGGAATTAAGCTATTATTGTGTTCACATATCATTCGCAATCAAATACTACGACTAAGAAAGATGCAAAACCTAGACTTGACTACTGGTGCCCTTATTGCAAGAATTTGATATGGAGATTCGAGATAAGAAGGGTTCTAAAAACATGGTAGCCAATCATCTGTCAAGACTGGAAACTCCATAAACAATGCAAAAACATCATTTGCAGATTGATGACACGTTACCAAATGAACAGATATTATCTTTGTCACATGATGAAACATCACCATGGTTTGCCAACATAGCCAATTATCTGTCTACCGGTATTACCCAATCTGACCTCACTTATCAATAAAAGAAGAGATTCTTTGCAGAAGTGAAACACTATTTCTAGGAAGACCCAATCATCTTCAAATAGTGCGTCGATCAGATTATTCGAAAATGTGTGCCGGAAAGTGAAGTAGGTGAGATACTGACACATTGTCACTCCTTAGAGTATGGGGGTCATTTCAATTGACAGAGAACAACGGCTAAGGTATTGCAATCAGGTTTTTATTGGCCTTCTATATTCAAAGATGCCCACTTGTTTGCAAAGTCCTGTGATCGATGTCAAAGGACTGGGAACATTGACGCATTTAAATAACGCCATTGACAACATTCTAGAGGTAGAAATTCTTGATGGTTCCGGGATTTGACTTTATGGGTCCGTTTCCATCGTCCTATGGGCACAAGTACATACTTTTGGAAGTGGATTACATCTCCAAATTGGTGGAAGCCATTCCAACCATTACTTGTGATGCCAAATAGTACTACGCTTCATCAGGAGTAACAAGTTGAAGGCTCTCATTTATGTAACAAGTTGTTTGCATCAATCCTGGCCAAATATGGGGTGAAGCATCAGGTGACACTTGCATATCACCCCCAAAGCAATGGGCAAGCTGAGGTATCGAACAGGGGAGATCAAGAAAATCTTAGAAAAGACAGTTAATGTAACAAGAAAAGACTAGGGGAACAAAATCGATGATAGCTTATGGGCTTATCGCACAACTTTCAAGACCCCATTAGGCATGTCTCCGTACCGAATCGTTTATGGTAAGGCATGCCACCTACCTGTAGAACTGGATCACAAAGTATATTGGGCAACTAGAATGCTAAATATGAATTTCAAGATGGCCGAGAAAAAGAGGATGCTTCAGTTGAATAAGTTTGATGAACTTAGGCAGAATGGATACGACAGTTCAAGAATCTATAAGGAGAAGACCAAGGTGTGGCATGACAAGCACCTACTACATAATGAGTTGAAACCGGGACAACAAGTATTACTATTCAATTCAAAGCTGAAATTGTTCCCAGGAAAACTAAAGTCAAGATGGTTTGGACCGTTTGTGATCACTCAAGTCTTCCCTTACGGTAGTGTCGAGCAAATGCACCCTGAGAGAGGTCGATTCAAGGTGAATGGGCAATGGAGCTAAGATTTGTCCGGTGGCCCATTTGAGAAGCATAATTCCACCACAAGTTTGAAACCGACCTAAGAAATGCGTGAGAGCACGAATTTTGTCGGGTCGCCAGCCGTCTCGTGGTTACACCAATTAGGCGACATGTTTGTCGCTAACGACAAGAACAAAGCGCTACTTAGAGGCAACCTGCCTCTTTAAATTCCTTTGGTGGACTTTTTAGTTTTTCTGATTTTATGTTAGCTAGGTTTACTTTTGCTTGTTTTAATTTTATTGCATTTGTATTGCAGGTTCCAAGGTTTCCGTGGCGAAGGAGAGATAACACTACAAGCCTTGTGCAAGCTTTGAGAGGAGTAAATCTAATATAGGGAGTTTTTCTTAACTTAGAAACTTTTTTGTAAAATTTCCTGGTTGTTAGTCTCGAGAACATCGCGATGTTGAACTCAACGTCGTAACATTGAAAATAGACCTCTTGGGCACGTCGCAACGTCGGTTTCTAACGTCGCGACGTTGAAAACATCCTTCTCTGTAACATCGTGACATTAGATCCCAACGTCGCGACATCGAAAATAGACCCCTCTATAACGTCGCGATGTTGGATTTCAACGTCTTGACATTGAAAATACACCTCCCGGGAACATCGCGACGTTGGTCACAACGTCGAAAATCCAGCTTCTCTGTAACGTTGCAATGTTGGCCCGAACGTCACGACGTTGCAATATAAACTCTCGGGAACATCGTGACGTTGGCCCGAATGTCACAACATTGCCCTATTTTTAAACCCAACAATGATCATTTTCTCCCCTCCATCATTTCCAAAACCTTAGGTGCTCTCACCGGCTTACAGATTTTCCGGCTAGGTTCCGATCCCACCACTTCCAACCACTCAGATTATGCGTCCTTAAAAACCCCTCCATGTTTCAGGGCCCGTCCCGCCCCATTCATAATTCTCGTGTCGATCGTTGGCCCTTTGGAACCCCTCCTATGGTCCAACTTTGGCTCTTATTAAGGTTTAATCCCACTACACTCCCATTTTTAGTGATTTGTGTCTCAAGAGATCTTCTAGGTCAAGTTAGGCTTCTAGACCCCGTCTTCATTTGTCCAGCCTCCCTTACCCCACTTTGTGCCTACTTCACGGTTTGTTAGTTGTCCCGAAAGGAGTTTTGGGTGCTTCTTGTGTTCTTTTTCTGCATAATCCCACTAGGGTGTGGTAGAAGCATTGCAGTCCTTTCGCCTTTACTTTCACCCCATCGTGATCCCGAACCCGTGCCTAATGCCGAGCAAAAAGAAAACCTCCAGCCTCGAAGAGTAGCCGGGCCAATGAAGAACCTTCTCAGGACTACGATCACAATAAATTCGTCAACATCCCGGTGATTTTTTCCTGAAACCACGCGGTTGGTCAGTGCACGTGCCAACCCCTGGGCGACCAACAACTTTCACAATGGTCACAAGGAATTTACGCCAACCTAGCCATGTGCTCAAGAAGGTCCATCATCCGTGGGGTGTTGGTAGATCAATGCGGAGTCTATCAACAACCTATCACAACCTGAGCGTGCTAACCTCGAGGCTTTTGATCGCTGGTACGAACACCCTAACTATCCTGAAGTCCTTCTGCAGTTCACAACAGGCAGGAGTGGAAATGAACACCGAGGGACACATCGCAAGTGTCTTTAAGGCCAAACATTTAGCCTATATACCTAAGGTGTGGCACCATTTTATCACCTCTCGTCTCATCCTGACGATGAACGCTTATAGGTGGCAAAAGTAAATGGGCATTGCTCACTTTGTCATCATTCAGACATCCCGCTTCATGCCTGTGAAGGTTTGCGGTAGGACGCCATCCTCTATAATTGGGTGATGTGGGTGGTCGGGTTGGGCATCATTTAATTTCGTGTTCCGCTATGTTTATGTTTATATTTATATTCGTTGTTTACACATGTTTATGCTTATGTTTATGTTTGTGTTTAGATATGTTTAGGTTATGTTTATGTTCGTACGTTCATAGTTTTTGTCTAGGTTTGTGTGTTAGGATGTCCTAGTGTAATTTCTTGTTCTAGGATTTTGATAAGTAGTATGCGTCCGTGTTGCCATGTTTTCCAATCAAGGATCTTTTTTACCTCTCCAAAACTTTTGAAAATACACAAAGGTGTGGGTCAAGAAAGGATCCTTAGGCCGGCTAGGATGCTCGGAATTACATGCTTGACAGTAGAATGACATAGTGAGTCACCTCCTTGGTATTCAAGAAACCGATTCTAGAGCAGTTTATCACACACTCAATAGTGTGATCTCTAGGCTATGCCTAGGTTTCGGACCCGACTCACTAACGTTCAACGAGCCTTGGGCATTTCTAAACACCCAAGTGATGAGACACCGTAGAAAAGAGGATTGCCATCGAGCCCTATACAAAAAAAAAAAAAAACATAAAGTGTGAATAGAATAAGTGGGCCTTCTAATCGGAATCTCGGGCATAGTCCGAGGGTCCTTTTAAAGCTTAATGCCCTGAGCCAACTGGCCGGGAGCCATTGACTTCACTGCCCGTTACATGGGAAAGAGGATAGAAGTTTCCCATAGCCTAAGGCGCTTAGGTTTGGTTAAGTGTTCGAGGTGAAATTCGAGGGGAACTGAATGCCTGGTGCCCTTAACAAACTGGTGGAGAGTCACCAACGAATCCCCGCTAAAGGAACACTCAACTAAGACTTACGGGCACTAGGAATTCGTTCATGAATAGGAAGGTTAATATGAATAAAAATGGTGTGCCTTATCCTTTGTAGTTAGACTTCCCAAATAGCAAGTTGAATTCAAGTCAGGTCTTTAACCGAGTTATATGCTAGAGATAATACATCCAATGCACTTAGACTTCTTGGGAAAGGCTAAAGAAAACCCAGGAGGTGAGTCACTTGTCGACCAAACCAGATTCGGTTGAATTCTTTTGAAAGTCGAACAACCTTAAGGATCCTCTAAAATTTGAAACAAAGGGACAAGATTTCTGAGTTTGGTTCATTTTGATCCCTCATCTTGGCAACATGTGCATCACCCTTGTATCGTTAAGTTTAGTATGTTATTATCTGTGTGTCTGGTTCAGAGTCTGTTCCTTGCTTTGGGAAAAGCAAGAAGCTAAGTTTGGGGTTGTGATGAGGCCTAAAACACCTTATTACAAACCCTGATTTAGCAAGATTCGGATCAGTTTTCATATATATAGTCGTGTTTTGATTACTTTTCTAATATTTTGTTTTATTTGGTTTTTGTAGGAGAAACACGGGAAAATGTTGAAAATGAAGCCTTGCAAGAGGCTTGGAGAAGAGTGGTACAAAAAGTAACCCAACGTCGCAACACCCCAATGTCGCGACGTTCCCATGTCGCGACGTCCCAACGTCGCGACGTTGTGGGAAAGTCTCAACAAACCTTATCTCTTGGAGAGGCTATAAAAGGAACGGGAGAATTCATTCCAAGGGGTTCGAAATTAATTTGCAGAGCTAGGGTTTGAGGAATTGGAGCTTGGAACAAAGGAAAGAAGACTTGAAACCAACCTTTAGGAGAGAGACTTGAAGAACCTGGGAGATCATCATTCCCTTGATCATTGAAGTTTTCTCTATTCCTATTCTTATGTCTTGCTTTTATTTGTATTAGAACATAATACACAGGGTTCTAATTTTTAAGTGGTTTAGGTGTTGGTAGAGATTTGGACATTAATATTATGTTAAAGTTTTAGCCTTTTTATAATTCCATTACCTTTTATATGCTTGTTTTACCATTAAATCATGCTTGGATGAAATCATATTGATTTCTAATCATTCTTAATATGTGAGTGGTTCTTTGTAAGATCTTAGAAGTGAATGAAGATTAGACATAGTTGGGTTAACCTAATAAACTTTGTAATATAGGATTATCAATGATTAGAAGGCGTAGGAGTTCTTTGCACTCTATGCACCTTTAATGCTTGGGGTCGAGCCAAGGAGCAAGAAACCTAGTGATAAAGGGAGGTTAAATGACCTTGAGAAAGGCATTA
Organism: Tetrastigma voinierianum; assembly: GCA_016808115.1. Taxonomy (NCBI): domain Eukaryota; kingdom Viridiplantae; phylum Streptophyta; class Magnoliopsida; order Vitales; family Vitaceae; genus Tetrastigma; species Tetrastigma voinierianum. Next base: position 235,077 of record JAEQBH010001841.1, on the reverse strand, counting down.
ATTACATTAGATAAGAGCCGCCTTGGAAAACACTATATTAGATAATGGAATGGGATCGCAGCATTACATAGTAGGATTGTCCAACAACACCAACACCCTAACCTTTTTGCATCCTTGATCAATTTTACATCTAAACAAACAATTACTTTAGTAATTGCTTAATTTACTTTTAGTTCCACTTAGCCATCACAATTGCTAGTTTGAATATTAAAGGAGTATTGTAATTTTGGTACTTAGCATACTACGACAGTAGGTTTTCCTCAGGATCAATATCCATACTTTGCACTTTATTACTTGATGTTTATACTTACGTTAATAGGCACTTTGCACTTCTACTTGCATGTACACAAAAACACAATCACTCAAACGCCTATTAAGTACGTGCTGAAGTTCTAAAATGCTATAGGCCGGCATTATCTACCCCATTTCAGACAATCCCTAGGTGAGCCCTACTCAGGTTGTATCTAAAAAGTCGGGGGTGACTATTGTACAGAACGAGAAGGGAGAAGATATGCCTACACGCCTTACCACAAGTTGGAGAGTATCTATAGATTACATGAGACTAAATGCAGTGACAAGGAAGGACCATTTTCCCTTGCCATTCATCAATAACTGAGAGAGTTTTCGGCACCCATTTTATTGTTTCGATGGCGACCCTCGACATTTTCAAATCAAAATCGTCAGGAGAACCGTGAAAGACCACCTTCACTTGCCTCTTTCAACTTATGCCTGCCAGCGCCTTGCCTCTCTACAATGCACCTGCCACTTTCCAAAGGTGTATGCTTAGTATTTTCAGTGATATGGTGGAACGCATTATGGAAGTGTACATGGATGACATCACCATATATGGGAGTACTTTTGAGGAGTGCATGGCCAACCTTAAGACTGTTCTAAATAGATAATTGAGAAAAACTTTATGCTTAACTAGGAGAAATGCCATTTTATGGTAAATTAAGGAATTGTCCTTGGACATGTTATCTCCAGCAAGGGAATTGAGGTTGATAAAGCCAAGGTTGAGCTTATTTCTAAGCTAGCACCTCCCACAAATGTCAAGGCAGTGAGGCAATTCCTTGGCCATGCAGGTTTCTACAGGAGGTTCATTAAAGATTTTTCAAAAATTACAAAACCCCTATGTGAGCTGCTGGTCAAGGATACTAAATTTGTTTAGGATGGAAGGTGCCAAAAGAGCTCAGGGATTCAAATCACACATAACCATCGGCACCTGAGAGTGCCCAACCTGCAACTACCATTTGGAAGTGGCTGTGATGCAAGATTTCGCTATCAGTTTCCTCGGCAAGAGAAGATGGAAAACCCTACGTGGTATATTATGCGAGCAAGACTCTGAATGAAGCACAGAGAAATTACACAACCACAGAAAAGGAGCTACTAGCATTAGTCTATGCCTTAGATAAATTCAAAGCATACTTGGTGGGGTCATTCATTGTTATTTTTACAAACCACTATGCTTTGAAGTACCTGTTAACTAAACAAGATGATAAGGCAAGGCTTATCAGGTGGGTTCTCCTGCTTCCAGAATTTAATCTCCAAATCAAAGACAAGAAGAGGGTAGAGAATGATCACCTCTCTAGACTGACCATAGCTCATGACTCCCACAATCCTCCCATTAATGATGAATTCCCTGAGGAGTCTCTGCTGCTTGTAAAGAATGCTCCCTGGTATGCTCATATTGCTAATTATTTAGCCATAAGGGAGACTTCAATTGATTGGAAAGCACATGACAAGAAATACTTCTTCGCCAAGATTCATTCCTATTATTGGGAGGAACCATTTTTGTTCAAATATTGTGCAAATCAAATCATCATAAGGTGTGTGCCTAAAGAGGAACAACAGGGGATTCTCAACCACTACCATGAAAATGCCTGTGGAGGTCATTTTGCTGCCCAAAAGGATCCTACAATCTAGTTTTTACTAGCCATCCTTTTCTCAAAGATGTCGCCATGTGCCGAACTCAGGATCGATGCTAAAGACTCGAGAAGCTTACTTGTCGTAACATGATGCCCTTGAACATAATTTTAGTGATGTATATTCATGTTCGGGGGTATCACGTCACGGGCCATTCCTACATCTTTCGCTATTTGTACATCTTGGTAGGGGTGGACTATGTTTCCAAGTGGATTAAGGCAATCCCTTGTAAAACAAATTATCATAGGGTGGTGCTGAAATTTTTAAAGGAGAATGTCTTCTCCAGATTTGGAGTCCCCAAGGCTATAATCAATGATGGAGGTACCCATTTTTGCAACAAACCCTTTAAAACCCTCCTAGCTAGATATAGGGTGAAACACAAAGTGGCCACTCCTTACCATCCTCAGACCAATGGACAGGTTGAGCTAGCTAATAGGGAGATTAAGACCATCTTCGTGAAGGTGGTGAATTCAAATAGAAAAGATTAGTCCATCAAGCCGCTGCATCAATTGTGGGCATACATAACAGTTTTAAAGACCACTTCGATGTCCCCATATCGGCTAAGTCTATGGAAAAGCATGCCATCTTCCCGTGGAAATTAAATACAAGCGGCACAGGGCAATTAAAAAAGCTCAACATGGATTTGGTAAAAGTCGGCATAAAGAGGTTTCTTGACCTCAATGAATTAGAGGAGTAAGGAATGATGCTTACCTGAACTCCAAAATTGCCAAAGAAAGATCTAAGAAATGGAATGACCAAATGATGGCTAGAAAACATTTCCAAAAAGGAAATAAAGTCTTGCTCTATGATTCCAAACTTCATATCTTTCCGGGAAAACTAAAGTCCAGGTAGATTGGTCCTTTCACCATTCATTAAGTTTATCCCAATGGAGTAGTGGAACTTCTCAGCTCAAATGAGAGCCAAACTTTCAAAGTGAATGGCTACGCTCAAGTCGTATGTGCAATCCCTCAGACCGCATAAGGAGGAGCTCACCTCCCTGAGCCTCAAAACACTCAAGAACGGGTTCGACGGACCTGGGTTTCCCGAGATTGTAGAGTTCATTTCTTTTCTTTTTTTAATCTTTTATTTTATTTTATTTTATTTTATTATTTTTCTTTTTTCTTTTGCTTTATTAAACAATTTTCCTTTAATTTACCGTTCCTTAATTTAATCTTAATTGTAGCTTATTTTTCATTTTCTTGCAATTTGTATGAATTTTCATGTGTTTGTTTTTGCAAGGTTATGTTAATTATTATTTTTTAAGTAGGGAGGCTAGTAGCTCAGAAGGAAAATCACTATTTCGTAACAATTTTGGCACTGCGAAATTTCGAAGAGCATTTTCGCAGATTAGCTTATTTTGTAGGATTTTTCGCGAAGTGGTCACACTCCGCAACCTCAACTCATTTTCTCGCATGCGTAACACCCCCACCCCACCCCCCACCCCTCCTCCGGGAGGTCTGCAAACCCTACAGTTACATTCATTGATCCCCCCTAGTTCCCTTCACATTCCATCCTCCACTGTTTTTTATCTACCACCTCTTCAAACCCTTCACATTCCATCCGCCTCCTCAAACCCTTCACATTCCATCCTCCATAAATAGAAGACCATCTCCCCTACGAAAGCCATCTCGTGCCTCGCAAGCCCTCTCTATCAATCCGCAATCGCGGCAAAGACTCGCTGAGGGTACAACCTTCATCCCAACACCGCGCGAGGCCCCTCCTCCTCAAGCCAAGGCACACGGCATCGCTAAAGGTCAGCTCTACTCACCGATGCTACAGAGCTTCCATCAGAACCCTCCCGTTACTCGCCCATCCTCTCCTACAAAGGTGCGTGCATGACACAAGGACTAGGCCCATGCCCGCATGTAAAACCTGGGAAATTAGAAATTTTCAAAAATGGAAAAATGATATTAATAATAATAATAAATCAGCTATTAATCGTCAGGAAGTTTATAAATTTAGATCTCTGATGACTAAACAGATTGAAAGTCATAAATCTGCCTCGCTTAAATCCATGGATCGAAAAAAATTTCATCGAATTTTGAGACAATTGGAATGATTTTACGATTTTCTGGGTGATAAGTTGCCAATGACCCCATGGACGAGATTTTTATGAAAATGTCAAAAGTCGGGAATTGACTTGAGCTAAGTTCATTTAAACTAAATTGACCGAAAAGAATAAATTTTTCGAGGTAGAAATGGACCCGACGAGATATGGACATCGCGCCATGTATAAAAAAAAGATAAAAAGAAAAGAAAACAAAGTCAAAAAGGAAAAAAAAAAAAAGGAGACGGGAAAAAGGGTTCGTAGAAAGAGAGAGAGAGAGAGAGAGAGAGAGAGAGAGAGAGAGAGAGAGAGAGAAACTTCTCTCTAAGATCTATGGAAATCGAATCAGAGACTTTCGTCGGAGCAAGAGGACCAGTCCACGATCGAGCTACGCGTGGTATCAAAATCATGGAGTTTCACAACTCCACGAGGCAAAGGGAATTTTCCTACTTGCTATTTTTTAGCCTAAAGGTCATTTAATGGGCTTGTGGTTTTCTTGGGTACGTGAGAGGTCAGAAATTTCAATCCCAAATTTTTGGGAGTGAGTGTAGGAATTTTTAGGAATTTTTTGGACTGTTTTCGGACAGTCCAGGCTGAATTTTCAAGACTGTTTCCGGACAATCCAGGCTGAATTTTCAGGACTATTTTCAAACAAACTGGGCTGAATTTTCGGGATTGTTTTCAAGCAGTCTCGGACTGGGTTCGAGTTTGGTTTTAATCTCGGGATTGGTGTCTTTGGGTTTTGTGGTGTGTTTTGGTATCACAAGAATCTCTAAGATTCAACCATGAGTTGACCAAGAGGTGCCCCGCTTTTATGGGTCCAGATTCGGCCATTTTTGTGTGCTATTGTTGAAAAAATAAATAATATCATTGTGTAAATCATGTTAATATGTGTCATGGATGTATTAACATGGAAGTTAGATAAATGGAATTATATGCAGGAAATATAATTATTCGAAATTTATAAATAAGCCGATGTAGTTTTTATTATGCATGTGATACATAGCATGAAATGACATATCCGTATTTCATATGCATTGTGGACACGCATATCAGCGGTGTGTGTATGGGTATGATCATCCATCATCGTTGTTGATGAATAGGTAGTGAGTTTCGCATTGGACGACGTCCAATAAATGTCTTATGCTTTAAAACATAAAAAGAAATATAAATAATGTGTCGAGCTTAAGCAAGAAGGGGACCGTTAACCCCCTCGTGTGAAAAGCCCGAACATGGGTGTAAGATGACCCGCTGCAGATCCGGGGAAGTTCTGTATGGTGTAAGAGACCCGAGGTGTGAGCAACAAAGTTCATATCAAAGAAGACACTTGTCGTGGTTATCACATAGACTTTGAGTTATGTGATGTAGCCTGGATTAACTCAGATTAGTTGCCCATTGGCATCAGATTGCACCGGTGAGCCTAGCATAAGGGCCTCTGTGATATGTGTGTCATCGTACTACTAGCTGACGTTGTCACACTTGGCATAGGCATGTGTGAGGGAGTCGGTGAGTGACTCGAGATATGGGCATGAAGACATTCATGCAGACATTTCTCAATTGACGTATGGGCCGTTTGATCATCGTATGAACTTAGGTGGGGAGTAACCCTCAGAGATTATCACTACCGAGCATCGCTTCACCCCATACGGGGTCCCTTTTCAAGCACAGAAGTTTATAGGAGACATGGTTCGACGAGGTCAAGTGATTGTGAAGAAGGCCGACAAGGGCTCGACAATACTTTTGTAAAAGTATTTTATGTAAAAAGAATTGTAATTAAATTCTGGGATTATTGTCTAGATACGGTATGTAATTAAGTGGTAAGAGGCCATGATCGAATCCTACGGACCGTAATTGCCGTTTTATTTTCATATATTTTAGATTTAAAATGTGAATGAATAGTCGCGGTAAAAGGGGATGTATATATTGGGGATATTGACAAACGGGACTTCATGGGTTAATATTACTATAACAAAACCCCGACGTGGGTTATTATTATACTGTTATACAGGTTGTATGTTAGGTAGAGCTCCTCGAACAAAGGAGTCTCTGCCCGATTTTTGTTAAAATATGGATCCCGAAAAATGGGATACAATAGTGTAGTATCGGGTCACCCGAAATTCACAAAAATTCCAAGGGTCGACAAAGCTGTCAATGTGATCCTGATTGGGTGTCACACCTGGTATTGGGGAGTTTAGGTAAACGATTACATAGGGAACTCAAATGTGGGTATCCACAAGTATGGTCTTGATGCTAGCTCGTCTCAGCTAGGTATCAAGAGTCTAGGTACACGAGTACTGAGGGCTAATGGGCATGGGTCTAGATCATGCACTATCGCGGTGTCATGTTTTTGCGGCTTAACATCTCATGTGATATATGTTAGATTCAGGTGAATAATATACATGGTAGATTGTATATGGAACACTAGTGGTTAGAAAACATAACCTTGTGGGTTCGAAAACAAAAATGAACATGATACTTAGGAACTAATGGGTATTAGTGTTCGCATTATGCACCACTAAGGAAAAAAAAGATGAACGCAGATAGTTCATGAAGTTAAAGTCTATTAGTGGTTGGCATCGTACATTCACAGTACACCTGGTATAATTGAGAACTCTATCGCTTATCCGACACGTAGACGGGCTGGGGGCAGAGGAAGAGGACACCATGCTTAGTGCAAGAATAACCCACGATCACTCCGCTTAAATCAATGCACCATGGGGAGATCGGCTGCTACGCAACTACTACCCTTATGCAAGGTGTGTCATTGCCACACCATCGCACGTTAGTGCAACGGGAACCATGGGGCCGGCAACTTCCAGAGGCGAGGCACATGATCCTCTGCCTGGCTAGAGATATTCCATGGTGGTGTGTCATTGTTTCGATTAGTTGAAAGGATACGCAATCGCAGCTACTATCATTGTGCAGTGAGCGCTGGTGGGTCGCTACCATTGTAATGACTGTTAACGGTGGGCCGTGGAGGACGATTAACTCAGGGGTTTCGCAAGATTCCTAGATCGCCATATATATATAATGGTTTTTGATTACTTTTCTAATATTTTGTTTTATTTGGTTTTCAGAGAGAAACACTTTAAATGTTAAAATTGTCTCTATAATGAGGCTTCGAGAAGAGTGAACAAAAAACCCAACCGTCAATGACTCAATGTTTAATGCCCCATGCACTGCCCTGTGCCAGCACGCTGCGGAAAGTCTCACAAAACTCATTCTGAGAGCTACAAAGGAATCTGAGAATTCATTCAAGGGGTTCAACACTTTGCGTGAGCTGGGGGTTCGAGGAATTGGAGCTCGGAAACAAAGGAAAGCAAGATCAAAACCAACTCTCAGGAGAGAGGACTGAAGAACTCGAGATCATTTGGCTCCCTGATCATTGAAGTTTTCTCTATTCCTATTCTTATGTCTTGCTTTTTATTTGTATTAGAACATAACATAATGAGGTTCTAATTTCATGGTTTAGTGTGTCAAGTGTAGATTCGGGACATTAATATTATGTTGTGCCTTTAGTCTTTTATAATCGACACTTTCTCTATATGCTTGTTTTACCATTAAATCATGCTTAGATGAAATCATATTGATTTCTAATCATTCTGAATATGTGAGTGTTCTTGTAAGATCTAGAAGTGAACGAAGATTGTATATAGTTTGGTTAACCTAATAAACTTTGTAATATAGATTATCAATGATTAGAAGGGCTTAGGAGTTCTTTGCACTCTATGCACCTTTAATGCTCAGCCTGTTTAAGGAGCAAAGAAAAACCCAGTGATGATAAAGGGAGTTAAAATGACTCGAGAAAGGCTAATTACATTAGATAAGAGCCGCCTTAAAACACTATATTAGATAATGGAACGCGATCGCAAAGATTAAGACAAGAGGATCAGTCCAACAACACCAACACCCCAACCTTTTGCATCCTTGATCAATTTTATCTAAAACAAAACAATTACTAGTAATTGCTTAATTCTACTTTATTCACTTAGCCATCAATTATAGTTTGAATATTAAAGAGTGATTGTACTGGTACTTGTGATATATTTAATATTGTGGTTTTCCCTTGTGGATCAATATCCATACTTTGGTACACTTTATTACTTGATAAGCTTATACTTGCGCAGAATAGGCACTTTGCACTTCTACTTGCATGTACACAAAAACACAATCACTCTAAAACGCCGCATACAAGGCACGTGTCAAGTTCTAAAATGCTATTATAGCCAGATTATCTACCCCATTTTGCATAACCCTTAGGGCAGCCCTACTCAGTTAAAATCCAAAAAGCTCCGTGACTATTGTACGTGAACGAAGGAAGATAAGCCTACACGCCTTACCGCCGTTGAGAGTATCTATAGATTACATGAGACTGTAATGCGTGTTGACAAGGAAGGACCATTTTCCTTGCCATTCATCGGGTCAACTTCGAGAGAGTTTTCGCACCCATTTTATTGTTTTCTTTAGATGGCGACCCGATATTTTCAAATCAAAACGCTGTGAGAACCGTGGAAAAGACCACCTTACTTGCCCTCTTTCGGTCTTATGTTCATGTTAAAGCCTTTTAGCTCCCCACAATGCACCCGCCATTTCCAAAGGTGTATGCTTAGCATTTCGATATGGTGGAACGATTATGGAAGTGTGTACATGATGACATCACCATATATGGGAGTACTTTGAGGAGTATGGTCAACCTGCAGACCGCTTGGGGTAGATAATTGAGAAAACTTTATGCTTAATCAGAGAATGTTATTTTATGGTAATTAAGGAATTTGGTCTCGACATGTTATCTCCAAAGAAGGGAATCGAGGTTGATAGCCAAGGTCGAGCTTATTTCTAAGCTAGCACCTCCCACAAATGTCAAGGCGTTGAGGTACCCTTTGGCTACAGGTGCTTTACAGGAGGTTCATTAAAGATTTTTCAAAAAAATTACAAACCCCTATGTGAGTCATCATCATGATACTAAATTGCTTAGATGGAAGGCAAAAGAGTTTATGAGCCTAAATCACACATAACTATCAGACTTATAATGAGAGTGTCAAACTCAAGAACTCCAATACAGTTATGATGTGGATATGATTTTGCCATCAAAGTAGCTTCTGCGTAGAGAAGATGGAAAACCCCCATGTGGTATATTATGCGAGCAAGACTCGAATGAAGCACGTAGAAATTCATACAACTACGTAAAAGGAGCTACTAGTATTGGGCCTATGCCTTAGATAAATTCTAAGCATTCTTGGTGGGGTCATTCATTGTTATTGTTACAAACCACTATGCTTTGAAGTAATTCGTTAACTAAACAAGACATGAGGCGTGCATGCCTACAAAGCGGGTTCTCCCCGTCTCTGCACTTAATCTCAAATCAAAGACAAGAAGAGGGTAGAGAATGGATCACTCCTAGATCGACCATATTCATGTAATCCACAATCCTCCCATTAATGTGATGAATTCCCCGAGGAGTCTCGTCACTTGTGTGGTGAATTCTCCCCGCATGCTCTTGTTATCACACTATTTAACCATAAGGGAGACTCTAATTGATTGGAAAGCACATGACAAGAAATACTTCTTCGCCAAGATTCATTCCTATTATTTGAGGAACCATTTTTGTTCAAATATTGTGCAAATCAAATCATCATAAGGTGTGTGCCTAAAGAGGAACAACAGGGGATTCTCAACCACTACCATGAAAATGCCTGTGGAGGTCATTTTGCTGCCCAAAAGGATCCTACAATCTAGTTTTTACTGTCACCTTTCAAAGATGCCCATGCCATGTGCCTAACTTGATCGATGCAAGACTGGTGAAGCTTACTTGTCGTGAACATGATGCCTCTGAACCTAATTTTGGGCTGATGTACATATCTCATGTTCGGGGTATCGACGCTACGGGCCATTCCTCACATCTTTCACTTATTTGTACATCTCGTAGGGGTGGATCATGTTTCCGCCGGATTAAGGCAATCCTTGTAAAACACCACGTCGAATTTTTAAAGAATGTCTTCTCCCAGATTTGGAGTCCCAAGGCTATAATCAACGACAGGTAATTCCATTTTTGCAACAAACCCTTTAAAACCCTCCTAGCTAGATATAGGGTGAAACACAAAGTGGCCACTCCTTACCATCCTCAGACAAATGGACAGGTTGAGCTAGCTAATAGGGAGATTAAGACCATCTTCGTGAAGGTGGTAATCAATAGAAAAGATTAGTCCATCGTTTCGTAATTAATTGTGGGGCATGCACATAACAGCAAGACCATTCGGGATGTCCCCATTATCGCCAGTCTATGGAAAAGTACGCCATCTTGAAATTGAATACAAGGCATGGTGGGCAATTAAAAAGCTCAACATGGATTTGGTAAAAGCCTAAGATAAAGAGGTTTCGACCAATGAATTGCAGGAGTAAGGAATGATGCTTACTCGAACTCCAAATTAAAGAAAGATCTAAGAAATGGAATGACCAAATGATGGCTAGAAAACATTTCCAAAAAAGGAAATAAAGCTCCTCGTCCTATGATTCCAAACTTCATCTTCCTAAAACTTAAAGTCCAGGTAGATCGGGTCCTTTCACCATTCATCAAGTTTATCCCAATGGAGTAGTGGAACTTCTCCGCTCAAATGAGAGCCAAATTTTCAAAGTGAATGGCCACGCTCTCGCCGTATGCAATCCCTTTCGACTGCATACAGAGTCATACCTCCTGAGCCTCAAACACTCAAGAATGGGCTTTCCGATGGACTCAGCCCCTGGATCGGTGAAGCTCATTTCTTTTCTCTTTTTTTAATCTTTTTATTTTATTTATTTATTTATTATTTTTCTTTTTCTTTTGCTTTTACAAATACCTTTTCCTTTAATTTACTGCCTTTAATTTAATCTTTAATCAGAGCTTATTTTTCATTTTCGCAATTTGTATGAATTTTCATAGTATTTTGTTTTTGTAACATGTTAATTATTACTTTGCAGGCCTAGTAGCTCAAGGAAAATTCACTATTTGCAATGGCTTTCTGCACTCACAAATTTCTAAGAGAGCATTTTCAAGCAGATTAGCTTATTTTGTAGGATGCTAAGTAGTGGTTGCGACTGGGCAACCTCAACCCCCGATTCTCATGCAACACCCCCACCCCTCTTCACCCCCCCCTCCTTTCTCTTCAGGTCTGCAAACCCGCGCAGCATTCATCATCCCCTAGTTCCTTCAAGACTCTGATCTCCATCGTTTTTTAGTCTACCACCTCTTCTCAAACCCTTCACATTCCATCCGCCCCAAACCCTTCACATTCCATCCTCCACAAATAGAAGACCATCTCCCACGAAAGCCATCCGTGCCTCGCGGGCCCTTCTATCAATCGTAATCATGGCAAAGACCTGGAGGGCACAACTCTTCATCCTAACACCGTGCGAGGCTCCTCCCTGCCAAGGCACTGCCATCAGCCGCGCCTCCATCGATGCCACAGAGCTTCATCAAGAACCTCCTGTTATCGCCTCGCTCCAGCATAAAGGTGTGCATGACACAAGGGACTAAAGCCCATGCCCGTGATGTAAAACCCGAAATTAGAAATTTTCAAAAACGGAAAAATGACATTAATAATAATAATAAATCGCCATAATTGTTCGGGGAAGTTTAGAAATTCCTTCAGATCTCTGGATGATCAAACAGATTGAGTCATAAACCCTGCTCGCGAAACCAAAGGATCAAAAATTCACCATCTGAGACACCAATGATTTAATACTGGGTGATGTTTCTAAATGACTCACGGACGAGATTTTTATGAAAAAATGTCAAAAAGTCTGAATCTTGACTTGAGCTAAGTTCATTTAAACTAAATCGACTAAAAGAAATAAATTTTTTTCGAGGTAGAAATGGACCCGAATGATATGGACATTGCGCCATGTATAAAAAAGGTATAAAAAAGAAAAACAAAGTCAAAAAAGGAAAAAAAAAAGGAGACCCGAAAAGGGTTCAGAGAAAGAGAGAGAGAGAGAGAGAGAGAGAGAGAGAGAGAGAGAGAGAGAGAGAGAGAGAGAGAGAGAAACTTCTCTCTAAGATCTATGGAAATCGAACCGTAGGTTTTCGTCGGAGCAAGAGGAAAAATCAGTCCACGCATTGAGAGCTATGCGTGGGTATCAAAATCATGGAGTTTCGTCAAACTCCACGAGGTAGGGAATTTTCCTACTTGGGTTATTTTTAGCCTAAAGGTCATTTAATGGTTTATTTGAGGCCGAGGTCAGAATGCTAATCCCAAATTGGGAGGAGCTGAGAATTTTAGGAATTTTTCGACTGTTTTCTGACAAATTCAGCCTAATCTTTTCAAGACTCAAGCTCTGACAACTCAGTCGACTTTTCGTGACTATTTTCAAACAAATCAATAATTTTCTGATTGTTTTCGCAAGCCTGACCGGTTCGAAGCCTGGTTTAATCTCGATCGTGTCGGGTTTCTCAGTGTGCTCTTTGGGTATCATTGCAAAGAATTCCTATGATTTAACCATGAAAGGACCAAGAGGTGCCCCTGCTTTTATGTGTCCAGATTCGGGGCCATTTTGTGTGCTATTGTTGAAAAATAAATAATATGTCGGTTGTGTAAAATTCATGTTAATATGTGTTTGCATGATGTATTAACATGGAAGTTGTGATAAATGGAAATTATATGTAGGAAATATAATTATTCGAAATTTATAAATGTTGCATGTAGCTCTTATTATGCATGTAGCATGACATAGCATGAAATGACATATCTGCATTTCATATGCACAGGACACGCATATCAAGGCGCAGGTATTAGTATGATCATCCATCATCGCTGTTGATGAATGCGAGGAGTTTCCGCATTGACGACGTCCAATAAATGTCTTATGCTTTAAAACATAAAAAGAAATATAAATAATGTGTGTCGAGCTTACAAGAAGGGGGACCGTTAACCCCTTCTTGTGAAAAGCCCGAAATACGCAGAGAATTCGCTGCAGGATCCCGAAGTCACAGAGGGTGAGAGACCCGAGGTGTGAGCTGAAAAGTTCTGTTACCCAAAGAAGACACACGGTCGTGCTTTACGTCATGACTTTGAGTTATGTGATAGAGCTCTGATTAACTCTGATTAGCGCTCACTGCAGCAACATGATTTGGTACCGTGATTTGGGTAGGCGGCTCCCAGATATGTGTGTGTCATCGTACTACTAAGATCACCATACACTTGGCATAGCATGTGAGGAGTTGGTGAGTGACTCAGAGATATGGGCATGAAGACATTCATGTGTACATTTCACTGACGTAGGCGGGTTGTTTTGATCATTGTATGAGAACTTAGGTGAGGAGTAACCCTCAGAGAGACATCACTACCGAGCATCGTTTCACCCCATACGGGGTCCCTTTTCAAGGGCTGTGAAGTTTATAGGGAGACACATGGTTCGACGAGGCCGTGATTGTGAAGTGAAGGCCTATTAAGGGTTCTCGATAATACTTTCTTTGTAAAAGTATTTTATGTAAAAAGAATTGTAATTAAATTTCGGATTATCATTTAGATAGTTTTTAGTATGTAATTATGGTAAGAGGCCACATCACCTTACTGACCGTAATTGCCGCTTTATTTTCATTTTAGATTTAAACGTGAATGAATAGGTCATGGTAAAAGGATGTATATATCGGGGGATATGACAAATGGACCTCATGGGGGTTAAGACATTTCTATGTTAAACCCTAGACGGTTATTATAACAAGTATATTAGTTATGTTAGGTGTATTCTAACAAAGGAGTCTCGCCCGATTTGTTAAAATATGGATCCCGAAAAATGGGATACAATAAGCAGTATCGGGTCACCCAAATTCACAAAATTCCAAGGGTCAGACTGTGTTGTCGTGGACCCTGATTGGGTGTCTAAATTTGGTATTGTAGCTTAGGTAAACGATTACATAGGGAACTCTAAAATGTGGTATCCATAGTATGGCTCCTATGCCAGCTCGCCCCGCCTAGGTATCAAGAGTCTCAGTACACGAAAGTACCGAGGGCCAACGGAACGGGTCTGCATCATGCACTATTGTGTGTCATGTGTTTTCAGGCTTAACATTCTATGTGATATATGTTGTGATTTGTGTGAATAATATACACAGAGATTGTATATGGAACACTGTGGTTAGAAAACATAACCTTAGGGTTCTAAACAAAATGAACGAGTGATAGTTAGAACCAATGGGTATTAGTGTTCGCATTATGCACCACTAAGGAAAAAGCATGAACAAAGATAGTCTGGTAGTTAAAGTCTATTAGTGGTCGGGCACGCACACCACAGCATAATCGGGAGATAGAAATTTGAGAACTCTATCACTATCCGACGGTAGATACTAGCAGAGGAAGAGGACACCTGGCCCAAGTAGTGCAAGAATAACTCACGCATCATCTGTAATTTTAATGCACCTTCATGGGGAGATCGTCGCTGCCTAACCATCAAATTTTATGCAAGGTGTGTTGTTGCCGCCACCATCGCACGCTAGGTGCAATCGGGAACCATAAATAAGTAACCTCCGTGAGGTTCGAGGCACACGATCCTGCCTCTGGGCGATGAGAGATAAATCTCTTCATGGTGGCAAGTCACTTGTTTTTACTTAGTCGAAAGGATACTGCACCGTAGCTAATATCATTGTGCAGGTGAGCGCTGTGGCTGCTACCATTGCATGGACTAGTGCAACGGTGGGCCAAGGAGGGACGATTAACCTCCAGGGGTTTCAGGCACACCATCCTCTGACATACATGGGAGGAGGGGACTCAATGGTCAAGACAACCTTGGCCATTAAAAGAGAAGTAGAAGATGCAATGCTGCATATGAGATACCTGTGTTAAGGGCAAGAGGAAGAAGGATCACCTCTCTTCTGGCCGAAATAAGGTAAGACTCTCTACTCCCCCAGACTTTCAGGATGCGGCTGTGGCTATCAAGGCGACTGCAGGCTTCTACCTAGCCAAGACGCATGATATGTTATCGCATCACACACATGAGGCTGATCGCCTCTAAAGGCAAGGACCCAAGGTTTTGGGACAACGTAATCCCAACTATCGTGGGATTGTGTTTGTACCTTCTACCCCAAATACGTGGGCCGCAGGAACCAAGATTAGTCTCGGGAAAGCCGATGCCTCTTTAAGGCATCAGATAAAGGAGAGGTCGTATCGAGGAGCTTGTCTACGTCGTGGTACCGCTAGGATCGAGCTTGCATATCGCCTTGACAGCGGTGGTGCGTTTCGCTTCCTCACACTTCTCTGATAAGAGGTTGTTTAATGAAAATTATTCACATAGTTTATCGCTACATAATGAGAAAAAGTTCGGGCTTGGGAGGTTGAAACTTTGGAAAATCAAGTTGTAGTGGAATTCTCCCTAGAATCCAGGGAGGCTCACCGATATGTCGGGATTATGAGTCAGAGATCTCAAGGATTCTACTCACTGTGGACCTAAGGGTCATGGACATATCGGAGTTCGATGTCATCCTTAGGATTCGACCGGTTAATCCGCCCATTACGTCAGCGATCAGGACTGTAGGGTTACGCCTACACACTGTGACGCTATCAGGTTACATTCTTAGAGGGAGAAGCACACGTTTACCCCGCACTGCAATTTAATTCGCATGGAGCGACAGCTAATGGGTCGATAGCAAGCCTTACCCTATAGACAGAGGGAGATAGATCTGAAATTCACCCTGGGTGGTTCGCGAGCATGAGGATGTCTTTTCCGATGAGCCACCGGGCTTACCTCCCACGTGATGGACTTTATCATCGAAGTTACACTCGCACGTCATTTGCACTCGCAGATGGGCACCAACAGTTGGTAAGAACTCAGCTGTCCAACTACAAGAATTACCGACATGGTTTTATTGTACCAAGCACTTCACC
Organism: Tetrastigma voinierianum; assembly: GCA_016808115.1. Lineage (NCBI taxonomy): Eukaryota > Viridiplantae > Streptophyta > Magnoliopsida > Vitales > Vitaceae > Tetrastigma > Tetrastigma voinierianum. The sequence goes on along the minus strand of JAEQBH010001841.1, from coordinate 219,255 downwards.
CTTAGAGCGTCCAGTTCTGCTTTACTAGAAAGAGGTCAAAATTCGAGTGGAATGACCTGAGTGAGAAGGCATTCCAGAAATTGAAAAGGAGGCTTAATACAACTCCTATTCCGATAGTCCCGAAACAGGGACAGAGGCACTGACAAACGCACGCTCTGCGATCGACTCTGACAGATTCGACGCAAATAGAGAGTCGTGACTTATGGTTCTGCATGCCCAAAGAATCATGAGCAAATTTACCCTACACATGATCTGGAGTTGTCGACCATAGTCTTTGCCTTAAAGATTTGGCACCACTATCTATATGGTGAGCAATTTGAGGAATTTTCAAACCACAAGAGTCTGAGGTATATCTTCACACAACGGGACCTCAACATGAGGCAACGCAAATGATGGAGTATCTGAGGACTATGACTTCACTTTGCATTACCATCCTAGTAAGGCAAATGTAGTTGCTGATGCGCCTACCGGGAGTCACAGAGTACCGGGCAAGGTTGCTTCCCTGAGTGACAGACATGCTCGAGAATGTGATGCTTAAGGCTACAAGACAGCTGATTAGGCTTAGGAGTGCTATAGGGAGCTCAGAAGCACCACCCCTACTGAGTAGGGTTATTGAGTCCCAAGGACAGGAAGCAGAGATATCGTCCATCAAGGATCGAGTATTGTCAAGTACGAGTGAAGAAGGCTGGGCCATCCACACAAATGGTAGTCTTCTGTGATACGGGACAAGCCAGGTTCTCAACCGTAGCACCCCTTTCCGTCCGACCCGACAGAATCCGAACCAGCCTGAGATGCCTGCTTAATTCTTTTTATTCACTTTTATTTATTTGTTGCTTTTTAACCGCCACAATTCAACTGCGGGCCTTCTAACCCTAATGGTGGATCTGAACCGAAGCCCCTATTACTCGATCAAGCCATTTATCTTATCAAAACATTTTATTTATGTCATTTCATTTTAAAGTTTTCACTGATGAAGCTGCCAAAATGGTAGCGCCTATAAAACATTTACTTTATACAATATGTTTACAAAAATGGTGTACCAGTGCCTTACAAATGATATATAAAAACACTATTTCAAAGATTAACTCTTTTGACCACAAAATATCATGTCTAAAAGAAATGATATGCATATGGCGGGGTACATACTTATACGCCGCAACTTTCTCTAAGGACTCTACGCTTCTGGATTCATTTCTTCTGTTTACTCGACACTACAAGATGATAAAATCCATATTGACTAAGTACTTTTATGCTTAGTGGTTCTATACGGTTACATTCTCAAATTCAGTTTAATATAAGACATGCTTTTATATTAAACCATTTTTTTTTACTTCATTCATGATCAATGTAAAATAATACTCATGTTTATTCATTTTCACATACTATCAATTTACGGTTCATTGATCATTTATAAATATGTCTTTTCATAGCAACAAATCATTCAATTCAAGTCATGATTCAAACATACACTCTTAAAGATGTGTTTAGTTTACAAACTTATTTCTTCATCAAAGTTTCTATTTTCACTTGTCTATACAATTCGCAATCATGACGGATTCGCTTAGTGAACCCCGCTCTTTTGTCATTCGGTAATGTGCTACACATTTTAAATAATTTCGATCTCCTCGACTATGACAAATGCTAATTGGCATCCCGCCATATTATTTAAAAATGTCATACGCCATCATAATGATGACAGCATCCTGGCCATGGGGACATTTTAACAATGCCATACACTATCATGAAGGATGCCAATTGGTGCATCCCATTATATGGGACATTGAACAATTTCGGGCTGCCTTCACAGACAGATACACCGTGCATCCCGCCATGTCGCTGTTCTGCATATCGATTCAATTCAAGATGTTTAAGAACAGACCACTCAAGATAATTCGATTAATCACTAGCTCTAATTGTCAAACATTTCAAATATCACATTTTCAAATCCATATGCACTTTTGTAATATCATTTCAAGGATATAATTTCAGTGAATAAAGAACTAACAATACTTGAATCGGAATAGAGGTTCGAAGAACTAACGTAAGATGTCGGCTCTCTTTTCCTTCACTTCGATCTCGGTCCTAGGTTAGGTGATCCTCACCCGTCCCTAGTCAATAACAATTACGTCACTCTTAGTGGATAAACAATTATTATAGCATTTTAGTGGAATGACAATTAATCTTGTTAACGGCTTTTAAGTTAAGACACTAAGCCTACCCGCAATCCTCGCCGAGGGCAAAGCGAATCTCTCACCAAGGCGAGGCATAGAATTTTCACTTAGTTTCATTCTTATTTGAACCCTCATTAATCCTTATTAGGGCTCCCAACAATCGTGTATGAATCATGTAACTAACAGCAAAGTATGCAAAAATAGGGCTATAGGGAACACGTTATTCCATCACTTTAATTCCAGACGATACCGCTCCTTCACTGTCAATGGGAATCGGTACCACTTTGATCGGTACCGGTACCACTTTTCCTCTGTCCCATGGGTACCACTTCACACAGCTGACATATGCTGTTCCTCATTTTGAATGGCGTATTGGTTTCTCACCCTAAAAACCTCAAATAACTTCCTCTAAACTCATGTGTATATCAAGTACCCACCATGGAACTAAACTTGAATAACTCCAAAAGGTTAGAATCAATATAAACCTTTTTTCCCAAGTTAGGCTTCCCCCAAAACCAAAAACCACAAAGAGGAAAGCTAGGGTTTGATTTCTTACCTTCAATCTCTTCAAATATTCTCTTGTCGGTTGCTTGATCTCTTAGAAGCAAGAAATGGGAAACAATCCCACCCAAAGCTTGATCCTTCCCTTGCCCTAACTCTCTTCTCCCTTTTCTCCTATCTCAAGCTCTCCAACACGTTTTTGCACAAGTGTGCATTCTTAGACCAAGTGTGGTCTTATATCACTTATTCTTCATAAGGCCTTGTTTCAAAATGCATTCTTTGACTAAGCTCCAAAATGCTTTATAGCCCATATATTTCCTCTATTTGCACTTCAAATCTCAATAATCACACTTAGAGATATAATTTAATCAAAGTCAGACCCTTAGGTCCTCATTTTCCTCTGCTCTTGTTTCTGTATTTTTCTCTATTATTTCATTTCTATTTTTCATTTTTCATTTTAGCACTTCAATTTACTTTCTTTTCTCATTTAATTTTGTTCGGGCATTTAAGTCCATTTTTTATTAGACCCTGAATATTTTTTCACTTCCAAATTTGCTCCTTTACACTTTGAGTTCATTGTTCAATCAATTTCTCATTTTATCATATCACATTTAATCTAAGGTGTTCGTATATTCATTTCCCACATTTCACAATTTATCGGGCTTTTCTCCTTAAAAACCTAAGCTCGCTCAATTCATACCCAAATATATAAATAAATTTATTAGTAAAATTTAGGGTGGTCTTTGGGGCGTTACACAACTCCGACCGACTTGAGAGATGAGATCCGTGGAGTTCATACTACTCCTCGCTGGTTATGCATTCAGTGGCACAAAGACAAAATCGGTAGATCTTCGTCACCATATTATCGAGCCGGGACGAAGCAACACGCGTTGCAGATTTTATCATGGTGGCCCACGTGTCGCAGGTAAATGCCGAGATTAGAAGTTAGTAAGGTTACCCAGCTGAGTGTAGTGAGTGGAAATGGGAGCATATCACGATGGATTTTTGTGGCCCACTTGCCACGGACACAACGGAGACATGATGCGGTATGAGTTATAAGGGACCGGCTCCTTCACTAAGTCGGCACACTTCTAGGCTAAAGGCGATGACCTTCTCTACACTTAAAGAATTCCTTCCAGTGCATATTTAAGGAGATTGTCCTACATGGAGTGCCGCTCTATCACCGACGTGACGTGATCCCAGTGTTACGACACACTTTCGGGAAGAGTTTCCAGCTGGGACGCAAAGTGATTTATTGAGCAATTTATTTCTTTTTTTTGACCAGACCGATGGTCAATGGAGAGACCATACAAGTTTTATGACATGTTGCGAGCATGCGCCCTAAATCTTGGCGGGTGGGTTGGGAGGAGCACTTTCATCTTAGTGGAATCTTCACTACAAACAGCGCCATCAAGCTTAGTATACAGATGTGGCACCCCATGGAGGTTTTATATGGAGGCCATGTTGATCCCCACTCATATCGCAGGTGGGAGAGAGTTCCATCGGTCCGGACCCATTTAGAGACACCCTGAGAATGTGGGTTTGATACGAAGCATCTTTCAGCGCCTGCCACCGTAAGAGCTACGCCGACACGACAACCTCTAGAGCTCAGAGGTGGTGATCACATCTTTCTCGGGGCGCGATGCCTAAGAATGCCCACATACACATTAATATGCATATACACATAGACCACTCTGATACCAAATGATAGGTTTTTAAAGTTCAAAATAAAGTTTGCAGCGGAAGATTTTGGTCTAGTAAATTTTTAAAATTAATAAAAACTCTTTTTACGATCCTATGGTATATGCATATTAATCAACAAACAATAAAGAAGAATTACCTCAATCAAATTAAGGAGTTTTTTCTGGCTTCCACGATCTTCCAAGCCATTCCTCTTCACTACAGGGTACGTATGGGCGTACAGATTAACAAAGGTTTTATTTTTAGAACTCTTGATATTCTCAACACATGAGATCAAGAGGGTTAGATGGAGGCAAAAAAAGTGAAACTCTTTTTCTTTTTTTTCTCTAATTTTTTATCACCCCTTGACGCCTAGGGTTTTGCCTCTATTTATAATATGCCTTGAATTGATCTCAACCATTGGATCAAGTGGCATATTTAAATGGTTGAATTAAAATAAATCAAATTAAATGACCAAAAATAAATAGGATTAATTTCAACTATCCATATAGTAATACTATTAATTAATTAACGTTATTAATTTCTCAAATTAACCGTTTATCCATATAGTATTACTATTAATTAATTAATTCAATAATTAATTAATTTAAACATTTAATTATCCATCAATTACAACATAGTTGCTATGAAACAATTTCTTTACAACTATGCCCTCCAAGGATTTCTTTATTAATTCGAATCTTGTACGTTATTTTACGTAGGCTGCTCGAGGACCTATGGACTTGTAATTTCCAGTTTCCAATAAATTTGATAATTAATTAAACTTTAATCAATTAATCTAATTTATTAGTTCCAAAAGATATTCCACTAAAAATCTAAAACTCGAACTCTTGTAATTACTGCACACTGCATTTAGTGATACTCAAGCAATCCATTGATATAATCATTACATGCACTAATCCTCCAAAATTGGTCCATCATTAGAGCTAGAATACCGCTTTACCCTCTAAGGATATCTTTATCTTTTAGTTCATTAATTCACTAGTGAACAGTTAATTTATAAACCTGTTATAAATTAGAGCGCCAAATTGTTCGCCTGCACTAATACTTAAGGGAACCAATTATCCTGGCTCTCAAGAAGGGTTTGGATTCCATCCGTGAGGACATGTTCCCACCACCTATCTTAATGGGCCTCCAAGCCATAAGTATTGACCTCGTCTAGGATAGACCGCAACCTATGAATCAAAAGGCCCTATTGAAATAGACATGAGTCCATGGCTACTCAGGATTAAGATCAATTCAAGATATGATCATCTAGGTGACACTCCGCTTAAACTCTCATAATTGTAACGCATATTATTTAAGAAGAGTTTAATCCATGTCCGGTCATGTCCTATGTAACGATTACATAAAGCACTCCATTTTATCAAATACTACATCAAGAATCTAGATTAAGATTACCGCATTCTTAATGTTCAAGGAACCGTATCAATAGTATTATAGATCAAAGATCCCTACTTTGATTTACTACGACGCTTTAGTTTATTATCTATAATCTTGATCATCTCATTATATAATCGTTATATACTAAGATTATAGTTACATTAATAAAACTTGGGATTTTCTGATATTTACTAAATTATACAACACATGTATAAAGAATCAAATATATAAAATTGTTTTCATGAAGCAGTACAAATTACATGCTTTTAGGGCACCATGCCCAACATATTGGGCCCTTCGAGGTACTCAAGAGGGTGACAATGCATACTCCGCTGGCGCTACCACCGAGTTTATCTGGGGTGTCCACACGGTTCCACGTCCATGCTCGAGAAGCATACCTGCATCCAACTCATGTAGTGGATCGGGCAAGGGTTATCATGATACGTATGGGACCTTCGAGGAGGACCAGTCACAGATTTTGATAGCCTGACTCAGTTTGCGACACAAGACCGTGAAGCTAGTGAAAGTGTCGTGGCAACAATCGGTGGTTTAGTGAGGCACCGAACGCGAGGACACGATGTCACACCTATCCTTTTCCTATCTATGACGAAGGTGCATGCTCTAATATTTGGCATTAGAATATTACTCGCATAGTGGCATGTGTTTGTGTGTGCTAGTATGTGTGAATTTGGGGACGAATTTATTAAGGAGGAAGAAAACCCGAGAAAATTAGACATTTTCAAAAATGGTGTTATATAATAATAATAATAATAATAAATTGGCATAATGGTTCATGAAGTCGAGAAATTCTCTAGATTTGATGATCGAACTTAATCGCGCCAAATTGCTCTCGAAACGGCCGATCCGTAAAATCGCTGGAATTCGAGACAATCGTAATTTTTACAATTTTCTGGGTGATAAGTTGCCAGTGACTCCAAGGACGAGATTTTTACGAAAATCTCGGAAGTCAGGATATGACTTGAGCTAAATTCATTTAAACTAAATTGAACTGAAAAGAAATAAATTTTTTCGGGCAAGAATGACCTAATGAGATATGGACATCGCACCACATGTATAAAAAAAAAAAGAAAAAAAGTCAAAAAGGAAAAAAAAAAGACGGGAAAAAGGGTTTGTAGAAAGACCGAGAGAGAGAAGAGAGGGGTAGAGAGAGAAAAACTTCTCTCTAAGATCTACGGAAATCAGACCGTAGGTTTTTGTTAGAGTAAGAGGAAAAATCGATCCACGCATCAAGAGCTACGCGTGGGTACCAAAATCATGGAGTTTCGTCAAACTCCACGAGGTAAGGAATTTTCATACTTTGGTTATTTTTAGCCTTAAGGCCATTTAATGGCTTGGGACTGAGTGTAGGAATTTTTAAGAATTTTTTAGACTGTTCAAACAGTCCGGGCTGAATTTTCTGGATCAAGCTGTACGCCTGCTGAATTTTCTGACTGCTTTTCTGACAACCCGACTGAATTTTCGTGGAGTATTTTTTCGGCAGTCTCAGACTGGGTTCGGGTTTGGTTTTAATCCCGAGACTGATGTCTTCGAGTTTTGTGGTGTGTTTTGGTATCACAGTAATTCGGTGACGAACCATGAAGGGACTAAAAGGTGCCCTGTTTTATGTGGGTCCGAGATTTGGGCCATTTTGTGTGTTATTGTTGAAAAAATAAATAATATGTTGTTATGTGTAAAATTCATGTTAATATGTGCTTGCGTGATGTATTAACATGGAAGTTGTGATAAATGGAAATTATATGTAGGAAATATAATTATCCGAAATTTATAAATGTTGCATGTAGTTCTTATTATGCATGTAGCGTGACATAACATGAAATGACATATCTGCATTTCATATGCATAGGGACATCAGCATATTGGGTGTGTAAAGGTGTCATCCAATATTAGTGTTGATGAATGGGTAGGAGTTTCATTTTGACGACATTCAATAAATGTCTCACCGTTTAACATAAAAAGAAATATAAATAATGTGTGTCAAGGTGAGCAAGAAGGGACCGTTAACCCTTAAGTGAAAAGCCCGAATATGGGTGTAAGAGACCCGCAAGCAGATCCAAAAGTTCTCAGATGGGTGTGAGACCCGTGGTGTGAGCCGAAAAGTTCCCCGTGCCCAAAGAAGACACACGGCCATGGTTATCACATAGACTTCGAGTTATGTGATAGAGTCGGATCGACTGAGATTAGCTGCCGGCTGTGGTACCTCAGACAGCACCGGTGAGTCGGTAAGGGCTCGATATATGTGTGTGTCATTGTACTACCAAAGGATCTTATAAGCACTTGGCATAGGCATGTGAGTGGAGTCGTTGAGCACCCGTGATAGGCATGAAGATATTCCATGCATGACATACGACATTCATGTAAGATACCACTGATGTGTTTCACGCCCGACGGACGAGACCAAATACCGGACTCTTTTTTACCTGAAATTTTTTTTTTTTTTTTTTTTTTAGCCAACCGTGAATCGTGGTTATGGCCTGCTATCTTATAAACATAATCCCAATATTATATACATATAATCGAGTCTCATTTAAGGCCACACAAAATTATTTCTTTATTAAGTAAATCAGGAGTACTGAACTTACATAGAACCCTTACAAGTGTGTTGGCCTAGCCGTATGCGGATGTTTGCTGCCGCTCTTCTTCCTCGTACTCACACCTGACAAAAAACCCGCGCTGCTTTTACGCTTAAGTGGAAGCATATCTTATAACTTATATCGATGCACATGCATTTAGACTGAATCATGATAAACTTATAACCGAAACAGATATCAAAATCATCATGAATTCATATAATCCAAATGTATAACAGGTTAAATCATATTCAGAGCAAACTTAGACATATACAATGGCAAGGCATCCAATTCATCTCTTTTACATGACTCATGATTTTCTTCTGATTTCAGTCGTTCCTATTCAAATGTAATTTACTATTTTGGTATTTTGTAGTGACTTTTTAATTGTAATGCTTGTGTCTCCCATAGGATCCATATTTATACTTATTCGCATTCCTTAAAACGTACCGAACTTATACTTATAACAATCTTATACTTACTGGACCTGTGAGGGAGTTTGGCGTAACTCATAATTATCCTACGAAGTTTACACTTAAAACTGTGGGTACCGTGAGGTATCACGTAGAGATTACGGAATGTATAATCGGATTTGCGAACTTAATCTTATACTGAGTATCTGGGTAGTACTACTTGATCAAATGTCTATTCTGATAACAACTTGTGTTGGCATCATATCCCAACAAGTCCTAGTTTAACGTGATAATCTATACTCATATCGGAGTACCCGTAGGTACTGTTGAGTTTATCCTTATCCTAAGCTTATACGGAGATACCAGAGGTACTACGTAAACTAATCGATATAGATACCCGTAGGTACTTCGTAACTTATATTAGTATCAGATCTTATACTTGCGCCTACGTAACCTATCCTTTGTCTTATTGATTCTACTTGTATTACAGAGTTTATTCCGTATTCTGGATCTTATCATGGTATTATGGAGCATATATACATGTATTTCAGATTTTACATGTACTACGTAACTTATACATGTATTTCAGATTTTATACATGAGTTACGTAACTATACATGTATTTCGCATTTTATACATGTATTACGTAGTATATACTTGTCTTACGTAACTTATAATGGGTCTTACGAACTTATACTGGTATTTAGATCTTATACGTGTAGCCATGGTAACTTATACATGTATTTCGTATCTTACATGTATATTACGGAACTTATATTTATCTTACGAACTTATAGTCATGTGGTACGTAGACTTCATTCTTGTCTTGCATGATCTATACTTGTTTTACGTAACCTAATTCTTGTATTTCTGGATCTTATTCTTTTAAGCATAAATTTAGGGTACGATAAGTCGGAATGCATCAGATCATCTCATATACAAGGCCTGAAAGGCACTTATACAAATACGATTAGTCTTTCTCGAGAGGTACAGTCACGAATTCATTATACTAAGTACCCGTAGGTACGACCGACTTATACTTATTTTTCGGGATACGAGTACCACCCGTAGGTACTACCGACTTAATCGACACAGACCTATCAGGATATGTAACTATCGATACAGAGTACCCATAGGTACTAGCTGCAGACTTATTCGATACAAAACTTATCGATACGTGAGTACCCATAGGTACTACGTAACATAATGAGCATGCATGTAACTTAATCAAATACGTGAGTACCCGAGGTACTACGTAACAAATACAGTTAAAATTCCGAGGTACCACGAACATATACAAAGAGGTACCGTGAGGTACATCTGGTAGATCTTTACTATATTCATTTTCTTTTATTTTATTCATCATTCAGAAGCCTTATCATATAATTGTTACATGCAGCTCAGACTCGCAAGAATACCGAATGAGTAGACACAAAGACAATGGGGCACCAAGCGTACACATAGACGAGAGCCGTCAAGACTAATCGAGAGTACCGGCGCACGCCAAGCACGATCGTAGAGTCAGCGCACTAATCGTGAGTACCGAAGTACTAATGTGCCAAGACCCGCCAGAGAGTGCCGCGCACTATCTGAGTACTGGCACGCATGTGCCGGGCACGATCGAGTGCCGCCGCATCAATCAGAGAGTACCGGTACTAATGTGCCAAGCACCACTGTAGGCGTCAGGTCATTCAATAACTGGTCTTAGGCAATTTTACAATTACATGAGTTCAATAAATTACTATCTATAAATGCAGGCATTCATAGCCACATTTTGTTATGACATATTGTCATTTCAGTTCATATTTCATATCATCTCATATTCATAGCTCCGGCGCCTATTCCATATGGCATTGTAGATACTTGTACGATATGATGCCTAATCCACACATCATTCATGTATTCTAGTCCTCTATGAACTATTTAGGAATTGAATCCATCCAATTTGATCATCCAAACTCAAGTTATGGCATTTTCATGCCAACTACCTGCTCTCACCGATTTTACCAAGGGATATTTGAATTATTAATTTTCCAGTGCCTTGTTTCCATATTTGACACTGGTTCTTTGTGCTCCTTTAAAGCTAAGGTGCTACTCATTTCCAATTGGAATACTCCAATTCGAGCACCGAACTCGAAAGTTACGCTCAACATCCCGACTTCTATGTTCAAAGCTGGAACCAGAATTTGGCTGGTACATATCCCACTTCTTGAGTGTGTATTTTTGGGCCACTTAGGATCATAATTTGAGATACTATTAAATATGGTTTGTTTCTCCTGAAGTCTATTTTAAGTGGCCACTTGAATCACTCAAATCGGATAAGAAATGAGAAAGTTGGTGGCCAAAATACAAACTCGGGTTAAAACTGGAAAACTGCACAGTTCTACTCGGTAGAACTTAACTTCTACCGATAGGACTCAAGGACCAGACCAGTTCTACCTAAGAGAAGACACCCGAGAATGCCCAGAATGGGGTGCTTTTCACATTTTTCCTTCACTTTAATCCATGGATCACTACCACACTTCACACATCTCAAACCATTCCAATTCACCTTGGAATCACTTTTCATTCAATTCATCTTTCATTTCTTATCTTTTCAAACCTTTCCATGAATTTCTCCCAAAATCATTTCAATATGGGTCTAACCCATACAATAAGCTAAATCCTCATGATTTGTTAGGTTTACTCTAAACCCTAACTCAATTGCTTAATATTTAACCATGAACTAACCTCAAAGAGAGGATTCCATACTATCTAGTTAAGGTGTGGGTTTTACCTTGACCTTACTTGACATAAATTTTGGTTTAAGATGAAACTTAAATAAACCCTATGTTTGGGACACACATCCTACTCAAGCCAAAAGATCCATGCCAAATCTTATAGGATTCATAATCAAGGTGAGTTTCCATACAAAGTTCATGCCAAAGTCAAGCATCCATACCTCTTTGCTTTGCTTTCCTCTTCTTCTCTTCTTCCTCTTCTTCTTCTTCTCTCCTTTTGCTCTTCCCCTCTCTCTCTACGTTTTTCTCTCTTTTGGAGACCAAATTTGGTCTTAAAACCCATGTTTGTTAAGGCCATGTTTGGCGCTCAAACTTCATTTTGACTTTTAAGTTTCCATATTTGCCTTTTGATCCCCCCATCTCTCTCTTATTTCTATTCTATCTTTTCTCTATTCTTATTTATGAATCCATAACTTCTTAAATTTCTAGTTTGGCATATCTTTGGCTTTATTACTTTTGGGTCCTTAGTGGTAAATTACCACTTTACCCTTAGCTCTCGAATAAATTCCCGGTCTCTAATTTTATTTGAATTCATATTTACTTTTAATATACCCTAAATAAATCCAAAAGCGCTGAGGTATATTTCGGGTGTTCTGGGATGTATATCAGTTTGTTTTGATCATCGTATATGAAGCGAGCTTAGGTGAGAGTAACTTGTATGAGAGATTATCACTATTGGGCGTTGCTCACTGATGTGGACACCTTTTCGAGGTATAGGAAGTTTATAGGGAGACAACGCTCCGACAAGGTCGTGATTGTGAAGAAGGCAAACATGTGGCCTTGACAATACTTTTGTAAAAAGTATTTTATGTAAAAAGAATTGTAATTAAATTCTTTTGGGATTATTGTCTAGATAGTCGGGTATGTAATTATGGTAAGAGGACTATGATCGGACTCTTCTGATTTGTAATTAAGCGTTTATTTTGTGTTTATGTTTAAATGTGAATGAATGAGTCCCGATAAAGGGATGTATATATTGGGGATAATAGACCCGAGATGGACCTGTGGGATGATACTATACCATTGAAACCATGGATGGAGTTATGATTATCAGTTGCCTTAGGTTGTATGTTGGGTGAGCTCACTGAACAGGAGACTCTACCTGCCACACATGAAATGGATCTAGTTAAATGGGACTAGCGGTGTGTGTCACAGTGCTGCAAGTCTGAGAATTCCACGCGGGTTAACGGGTTGTCAACGGACCCAGTTTAGGGCGTCACCGCTATGAATCCTCCTGCTGACGATGCACGAGGCCCTTGTCTACCCAGTAGGCGGGACCTAACCTTGAAGAGTCTTCACGATCCGCAGCCGCCAGCGAGTGCCTCCATCCGTCTCACCACCTCGAGGCCTCGACCCTGACATTCCCTTTATCCGCACGACTGTCTCTCTACTATCGAGGCATTTTATTCCTGTGCCCCATGCTTGAGCAACCTTGCCTCACTTTGTGCCTAGAGGCACTCTTCACCTCAGCTCCTCTTTGCTCCAACTAGCCCTAGCTCATCTTCAGCACCAATGGCATCTATCCACATCACTGCTCAGGATTTTCTTGCCATCATGGCCGTTGTCCGCAATTTCACGGTTACATCCCAATCCTTTGCTACTACACAAGCTGCCATGGCCGAGCGGATGGCTCGCACCGAAGTTATCCTTACTCAGAATGTTGTTATCCTTGCTCAAGTTCAGCAACACCTAGGCTTGCCACCTATCCTCTGCATCGTGAGCTGTGACCACGGGGATCCTGAAAGGCTCCCACCTGCGACTCAGTGGTCGTTTCAGCGGTACGCAACAAATCGACTCTAGTCCACCAGCGTATCTTATACTGCTCCATTCCCGAGGATGAGGATGAGGTTCCACCCTCCACGACTACTTGAGGAGGTATCACTTCCTTCATTAAGTTTTCGCTCCATACCCCATTGAGGACAATGACAAATTCGGTTGGGGGAGAGTTAATGAAGGGAAGTGTAACTATCTTTAAGAAAATTTGTTTTATTTATTTGAATGACTTCTTTAGTTAGTTTTTTTACAATACAAGTATATATTTTAATTTTCCTTACATATTTTGATTATTGTTTATAATTTCTGTTTACATAATTTTTTTTTTTTTTATAAATGCTAAACCTATATGAGAAGTGAAGTCTTGTCGATATTGGTGTTGTGAGATCATTATGCTTAGTTGAAATTTGATGGCTGTTAAGTCTTGTATCTTCAATATTATTTCTTCCCACTTTGAACTAACCACATCTTATTACATTAGGTTTCAATTATAATTTGAAAAATTGTCTTGCCTCTAATCCTTGCAAAGATCCGCCTAATACCATGATACAGCATAGGTGGGACCCCTGAATAAAAGACAATGAGTCTTTTTTAAAAAGAACGAGGAAAAAAAAAGAAAGGAAATTTTTTTGTGACACTTGCCTAAGCTTCGAGGGTATATGGTGAAAGTCTTTAATGCGGTGCCACCCCAAACCAGGCGGTTGGGAGTCAGACTTTGTACTAAGTTACGAGTGGATAAGTGGAGTTTAGCAATTTGCTTAGGTGTTGGAGTTTTTGAACTTAGTAAAAGTTCGAAATTAAAACACGAAGAGTTAGTGGTTGAGAAATCCCATATGACTTGATGCCCCTAAACCTTGGTGGGTGGGAGTCATCGGCGGACCTTTGTTACATGGACAATTATGAATTTGATTCCCTCGACATTTGCACCCTACAACCTGAATAGAGTTGTGTGAAATAAAGCGGGTCCTAATCACATTAAAAAAGTTAGTTATTACGCTGGGTATAGAGAGCTGGAGTTGGGGAGAGAATGGTTTGGCAGGACTAATTTTGAAAACTAATAAAGTTAACACTTGAGTTTTGTGGAAGGTTCGGGTTGGTTACGCAGGGTTGACCTTGTTTTTATGATGAAAGCCCAGTTTGCATAGCACACACTCTTCCTTAGATAGTCTTTAGGTAGGATTTTGGTGACTCTTGTTTAAAGTTGGGCATTATCCCCTCATTTTTTGAAAAACCATTTTTTGTGGATATATATAGTTCATCTTGCTTTTGATTGCTTTCTTCTTCTTTCATTGCTAAGGGATGCAATGTGTCGATTGGGGGAGTGATTACTACCCCGAATAGTGATGTTCCATACTCTTAACACTTCGGGTTTTGAGCACTTTTTACGTAGTAATTAGCCAAATTAACCCAGTTGGCACGTTAATGACCTAGCAATGCTTATGATAAATTTTATAGCGGTTTTGTAGTTTTCACGAGGCTTTATATATTGAAGATAGGGCGCCACTCGAGCATGGAAAGAAATCAATTGGAACTTGGTACATGAGCGATAGAGCGGAAAGCGAGAACAATTTTACAAGGGTTGCAAAATTTCACAACCCTTGTGAAATTTCACAAGGCTACGAATTCTTGCCGTCTTTTTTACTTTTGTCTATCCTCTTTTTGTTTTCTTCCCAAATTATCCCCATGTAATAGCGTTTAGTTTATACAATTTGGTAATTTACATTGTTTTGGTGGCATATAATACCCAAAGAACACTTTGTAAAGACAATTTTTTTATTATTGAATTTTTGGGAAGCTTGTCGAACAAGCTCCCGTTTTCTTTCATTTTCTCTCATTTTCTTTTCTTTTCTCACTGGCCAAATACCCTCCGAGGATGATTTCTCAGAGGATGAGTTGCCTCTGAAACACCCTTCCTCCTTGAGTGAAGGCCACTGGGTGAAGGATCTAAGACAAGCTAAGGGTTTTCATGTTTTTCATGTGGGTATTCCTTGTCATTCTTGTTCTTCTCTTGACTTTAGGTTTTGATCCCATACAGTCGCTTACAGATGGATTTAGTATTTGGTAAGCTTTCGGGGCTCGTTGGATGCCCAATGTTAGATCCATTGATGTTAGTTGTCATTTGCTTAATGAGCCATTGGAAGGTGGTCAAGGAGACTTGTATTTTTCAGCGATTAGGAACATTAATGACGATGAATGCCATTTCAAAAGATATTTAATGGTCGATTTTATAACTAAATGAAGACCCGGTTTGGGAGATAACTATATGTTATCCTCCTCAATGCAAGGTAAAGACTTGGAAACCCCCTCATTTGCCTAAAGAACCTAAGCCTAGTGTCCTAATACTTCAAGGGACCTCTTTCCACATTCTAATATGTTTTATTTTCAGTAATAATGATTAAAACCAACCTCTTTTTATCACAACCCCAATATCCAAACTACAATCACCAATGTAAACCTCAGTATTAGTCATTTCTATGAAGAAAACCCATCCCTATGGACGATCCTGGAGCCGCTATACTATAGTAGCAATGCTACGGTAGTATGAGGTATTAGGTTATAAATTTTGTTGATTTAGAGCCTATCTACGGTTTCTGAATCAATCATCTACGATTGCGGCTAAGGCATGTAATTGTTTGAGATAGATTGTAAAGCAGTAGTGGATGCCCTTCACTCCCACATAATTTATCAATTCGAGTTTGGGTGTTTGGTAAAGGATTGTAAGGCTCTTTTTCTTTACATAATCTCAAACTTTTACCCTCGTTTTATCAAAGGCAAGCCCGATGATGCTGAAGCTCTGTTGTGGCTAGAGGCGCCTTGTTATAATACTAGCTCTTCCTACTAGCTTGAGGCTCCTCCTTTCATTGTGGAAGCCCTTGCCAATAATTGTTTTTCTTGTTGATCCTTGATACAAAGGTTTTATTTTTTTAAAAAAAAAACTACAACATTGTAATACAAAGTAAATAGATGTTAAAAAAAAAAAAAGATTTTGAAAAGTCACTTCAAAACAAATATAATAAAAAGGTTTGATTTAGGAATTTATTGGATTTATGTTAAAAACATAGAAGTAAATACTAAATACCTGTCATGATAGTCCATGTATAACGTAAATACCTAAGAATTTTTATAATAAAATTCTTTATATATTAAATTTATAAAGGAGCCAGCAGGTATTTTAAAGGAAATTTTAGATAAATATTGATTAGAAGGTGTGAATCAGAAATAAACCCAAGTGAAAAAGAGAAAATATGAATTGTAAAATGGGGACCTAAGGGTCAATTGTAAATAAGTTTATATGTCTAAGTGAAAATAGGAGACTTAAATGAAGAATAATAGAGAAATGGAGGGACCTAAATATAAAAAGAAGTAAAGAAAAAGAAGAAAAAAATCAAGGACAGGGCATGTGACATGTAGGAAAGTGGGAGGAAGTTTCCTCTTTTTTTTTTTTTAAAATACGATTTAGAGTGATCCATAAGAAAAGGAAAACAGAGAAAAATGGAGGTATTTTAGAGTGAGAAGCTCTCACTTCTTTCTAGATTTCCCAACGATCGGACAAAAGCAGGTCCCGAGGCGAACAAGAGGAAAGATCCTTCCCTCGTGACAAGGGCTGCAGAAGTAGAGACCGGGTCGGGGGGAGTTTCGACAAACTCCCAAGAGAGGTATGTCTTCCCTTTACTTTAGTCATTTTCTACTAGTTTGCCACACATTGTGATGAGTGAGCGTGGCCCAGGACCATAGAGCTGAATTTTGGGTGAAATAAAGAGAATCGGGTAGTGGTCCTTAGTAAGTTGTATCCACATCAATGAACTTGAGTTAGGCTTTTGAATCTCTCAATTTGGACCTATAGACTAAGTTATAGTCCTTTTCTTTGAAATTGACCAGTATTCCGTCTGGTCGGGTCGGTTACGCGGTCGGTCAACTAGCTAGACCTTAGAACGGGTTTTTGAGTAAGAAATAAATGGAATTCGGAAGTAAGTCCTTCTGGGAAAGTGTAGCCACGTCCGTGAAATTGATGTTAGGCTTTTGAATTTCTCAATTCTGAACCTTGTAGACCAAGTTGTAATTAACACACTTTGAGCAGTCAAATGGGTGAAGGAGTCGAAAAGCCATAGGTCGTCAAATAGAGGTCGTCAAATGGGGTCGCCAGGACCTCGTCTTGAAAACTCAACTCGTCATGCGGAGGCTCGGCTCGTCATGTAGAGCTTAGCTCGTCTTGAAGAGCTCAGCTCGTCTTGTGGAGCTGGGCTCGTCGCCCGGTGCGGCTCGTCGGTTCGGGTCGGCTCGTCGAGGCCGGCCTCGCGACCTCCAGCCGGAAGGTCATATCTCTTTCGTTTGAATTTCCGGTTGGGTGCCCGGGCTACATGGAAAGCCCATTGAGTCAGAATCCATCCATATGCCTGAGGAAGATATTAGATGTCAGACTGGTGTTGGGCTGGGCTCGTCACTTCAATGCGGCTCGTCGGTCGGTCGGCTCGTCGAGGTATTTGCGCTGACCTCCCGACGGAAGGTCATATCTCTTTTCGTTCGAACTCCGATTTGGGTGTTCTTAGACTCTATGGAAAGCCCATTGAGTCAGAATCCATCCATATGCCTGAGAAGATATTAGATGTCAGACCGGTGTTAGGCGAGCTCGTCACTTCAGTGCAGCTCATCGAGTCCGTCAGCTCATCGAGGCGGCGCGCATGACCTCCGACCGGTCATATCTCCTTCGTTTGAACTCCGATTTGGGTGTTCTTGGACTCTATGGAAAGCCCATTGAGTCAAGAATACATTAATATACCTGAGGAGTATATTAGATGTCAAACCGAGGTGTTATATCAAGCTCGTCCAGGTCAGGCCAGCCGTGCGTTCGGAGTCGGCTCGTGCGGGTTGACTACGCCGCGACCTCGACGGAAGGTCATATCTCCTTCGTCCGAACTCGGTCCGGGTGATGCTTGGGCTACATGGAAAGCCCATTGGTCAAAGAACATTCATATTCCTGATGATGATAAAAGACGTTTGACCGAGGTGATAGATCGAGCTCGTCCAGGTCAAAGTCGGAACAAATGGGTTCGGGATTGGCTGCGTATGTGCTCCGGCAGGTCGCTAAGCTCGCTTGTCAGAACTCGGTCGGGTGTCTTGGACTCTATGGAAGCCCATTGAGTCGAGAATCAGCCTATGTATAGGCTTGTCGAATTTGGAAATCATATTAATCTATGAAAATCAATCTAACCAAAACTCTTGAATGCGCACGAATAATATTGTTCTTTAATGGTTTTGGAATAGGGGCGCGAAGGAAAAGCCAAACTGAGATTGAGATTCCAGGGATTGGAATCAAAGTGCAAAGATTTTTGGGGTTTGTTCTATCGACTTCTATTTCTCGTTTCAAGTTTTTTTCATGATTGTTCTCTGACTCTATTCTTATTCCAAGTATTTTGGTAGTTTACCCGGTAAATATGAAATAAGTACATGAATGAGAATATGAATGAGTATATGAAATAAGTACGTGAATGAGTATATGAAATAAGTACATAGATTGAGTATATCTTTGAAAGGCGTCACAGTAGATATGGAATTGAAATGTGGTATTTGAAAACCGAATGAATTGAATGATATACGAGAATGGAAGCGCTGACGGGATGCACGATCGGCATCGTCCGCGAAGGCACCAGAAATTGTCCGATGTCAGCAGGCGGGATGCACTAATCGTAAGTCGCGCTGATGGCGTATGGCATTGAAATGTCTCACTTGGCGGGATGCACCAATCGACATCCGTCGATGGCGTATGACATTTAAGTGATACCACATGTCGGGGTGCACCAAGCGACATCGGAGTCATGATGGGAACCCGGTGTTAAATATGTAAAGCCTTGCCGAATGATAATAGGCGGGATTCATTAAACGAATCGTCGGCGCGTGGTCAAATAGTCAAGGTGAAATAACCAACATTGACGAGTATAAATGGGATTTCTATGTATATGCTTAAATCTCATATATCGAATTGTGAAATGAATTGTTGCATTGAAATTGTATTATGTGATTTCGTAAATGATTTAGAAATTGAAAGCATGCGAAAATAAATAGCATGAGTATATGTTGAATTAATAGAGCATGGTTTAATGTTAAAAATGCATCTTGAAGCTACGTTGAATATTGAAATAGAGCGTATAAATATAGCGTGAAAATCTTGCGCGTATAGTTTATCTATGCGAGGTTTGAGTAGACAAAAAGGGAGACAAGATCGTGCAGCGAGGAGTCATAGAAAGAGTACGGCGTATAAGTATATACTCAGTCATTTGCATATCATCTCTTTTGAACAAGTGGTATTTTGTAAACAAAAAGGGTTAACCCTGAACTTTGATTTTTGTATATCATTTTGAAAGGACATAGAATGTCTTTCCTTGTAAATGTATTTTGTTAATGTTTATGGGCCTACCGAATTGCTTTGAAACTTGTAAATGATTGTGGGCTTGCCCCAGCGAAAGCAGCTTATGCTAAAACAAATTAATTAAGCGTTTGTAAGATAAGCTAAACATTGATCGCGGGCTCGGTTGAGGATCCCTTGTCGGGTGGGCGGGGATTTGGTCGCGATACTTTTGAAAAGAAAACTTAATAAAATGTAAAATAAAAGAAAGGTAAATGAGCGTCCCAGGGGTTTTGGTTCGGACTGCCATGTCCCGGGTCGGTAGGGCTTGAAATTCGACTACGTTCATGTCCGGCTAGCACGTTATAGCACAGAAACCATCATCTTGGATCAAAATCCAAATAATCTTGGTTAGCCAAGCATTTTGATTCATAATTTGTGAAATTTTTGGTGTAAGATTGATGAGGCTTTACCTAGAGGTGGCAATTTAAGTTATTATTGGGCTAAGTATAATCATTTCAAAATTGGGCGAGTTGAAGAGCTATTGAATTTATTGACTGAAAAACCCAGTAAAATTTGGTCCCACCATGATTTTTTTTGCTTCATAAAGGTGATTTGAGGAGCGGCTCGCCTAATATTAAGGCCAATTCAGGCTGCTATTTTATTGGCCCGAAGAAAATCGGATCAAATTTAGCCCAACCCGATTTCAGCCCTGTCCGTTCACTCAAATTGCCATCTCTAGCTTTACCATATACAATAATGTCATTAGTAAAACTATGGAATCAAATGGGTAAGTTTAAATTTTTATCCTAAATAAAGCTTATGAAGATATTTGATAGAGAATGTTTGATAAAATGTATTTATATCTTATTCATATAATTTTTAATGAAATCTTCAATAGAATTTTTAGCATGATTAATTTTTATATTTCAAACTTAGAACAATTATTGTGCAAATCAAAATCTCATTCACAAACTCATAATAAAATCACAATTATTTATACACCAGACCTAAAAAAATATTTTTTCTTTTTGTAATTTTATAATTTAATTATTGATTGTTTATATTAGAATACAAAAAAAAAAAAAATCATTTTACTAAAAATTGATATAATTTGAGATTTTTAATTTTTAATTTTTATTCTAAATGATTGGTAACAAAGAAAATTAGAAGATAGCATGAATCAAAATACTATTTATTTTATTTTGAGTGCTTTAAAATTGAAAAACCTTTGGCTTCTCTATTGTCTTCTCGACCAGGTTTTAATTTCATAGCTAAATTCATATTCTAAAAATTATCATAAATTAATATTAATATGTTATATGATTTGAAAATGGAATATTAAATAATATATTTAAGAGATTAAAAATATTTTTAAAATTCTTAAAAAAGTAGTATATTTTTACCTACTCATTATTTTATTTATTAATTTAAGATATTGAATTGTAATACCACATAACTTTTTTCAGGAAGGAAAATGCAAAATTAAATTTATTTTTATAAATTTCAAGCATCTGTATAACAAAAATAAATACTTCTTAAATTTGCAATTAAATAGTGCCATAGATTTTCATCAATTAAATCATGATTCATTTATTATGTTTTAAAACAAAAGCACACGTATTTTATGAATACAAAATTATTCTAATTTATAATTTTTTAGTATTAATATTTTTTTTATATTGTTCATATTTTTTGTAGTATTCTTTATCACAACTTGAAAATAGCTTTTAATATTAGTAACTTAACTTAGTAACAATGAAGAAAAAGTATAAAACAATAATATTAAAATACAAAGAAGGTGACAATAAATTATAAATATTATGATTATTAAAAGAAAATTATATTTAAACTATACATAAAAATTAATTAAAATAAGAAATTTAGTCAAAAAAGATAACATGATTAAATCAAATTTGACAAAATGTCATATGATTAATGAAGTATTTATTTTTTAACTTTAGAAAATTTTATTATCATAAAATTTAAAGTTTGGTATGAAAAAAATGCTCTATTTTATATATTGTCCAAATCTTTTAATTTGATTTTATATTAATTCATAATATAACTATTTTTACTTAATTTTAAATAAAAGTTCTAAAAACTTTAGAGGTAACGGTTTGACAAATCCCAATAAAAATTATAAAACTAACATCTTTCATTAAAATTCAAACATAAGTATAAAAAAACACATTTTCGTATAAAAATATTCTTAGACATTTAGTTATAAATATAGGGATTAGACAAATTATATTTTTATTCGAATCAAGATATTTTTAAGATTATTTTTATAAAATATTAGTTTTATAAATAACTTTTATATGGGTCAATTTAAAACCAATTTATTTATTTATTTTATTTTTCTTATTTTCTGTACTTGCTAGTATATATACAAACCCTTACTAGGATATATAAACCCTAAAAACAAACACTTTTCTCCATCAGTCCAACTCTTATAGCTATAAACTCTTCAGAAAACCCTAAAAATTTGTTCATCACTCCAATCCGTTTGGCTTTCAACGCAAATGGCCTGATCAACTTAACTCACGGTCGCCGGCGTCAGCGCTGTAATCCTTCTCTTGAGGAGCGATGTTAAGCAGTCGGCTTCGATTTTCAGGCGCACATTCGCCATGTTCGAAATTGGCTCGAAGAAGAATCTGCCTCGGCTTCCAGGTAATCTTCCTCTACATTTCTTCTTTCAACCACTCTTTAATTTGGCGCTGGCGGTTTTCCAAATCGTTAATGTTTTTTGTTATGCCTCTTGTTGTCGCAATAGCTGGAATGGTTCCTTTCAGACCGTTCAAGCCATTATGTCCTTTTCCACCTTTTTTTTCTGTTTTGGTTTTTGATGCGTAAAAAGCAATTGCTTTAAAAGAAACCGCCCAAAGTATATACGATGTTTTTGTTGTCCTCTTTTCGGTGTTTGGCCAAGAGGAACAAACTGTTAATAACTGAATGCATTGATGTTTTCTGTGCGGCATCGTAGCCTTCTTCCATGGCCACTATCATTTGGTTCTAATTTCATGTTTGTAAGCTGATATGTTTATATCTCGCTCATTCTATTTCATTAAGATCATAGAAAGGATGAGGAAGAGGAAGTTGAAAAGCTTGTTCAATTATGGTTGCTAGAGCAATATGTTTCTTTGACTTACTGATTTTTTCCTTGCTTAAATTGAATTTTATTTTATATAAATTGTAAGTCCTGTAATTAATCCTGCTGGACTAGGGCAAGCCCTACAAACTGGGAGGCCTTGGCACTTGGTTTGCTTCACCACTGATTGGGGAAGTAAGTGAAAGTGCATTCCTGATTCACGGCATTACCTACAAGGTTGAATAAGTGCTCCAATTTTTATGGTCTTAGATGCAGAACCTTAATTATTCAATTAATTGAATCAGTTCAATGATACATAGGGTAAGACTAAGGGAATTGATAATCACACACCTAAACACTTGATATATGTAGAAACCATTGATAGAGAGTATCAGCTGAAATCTCTACAAATGCAAAACCATGAGTCTATCAAATATGGATTAAATGTGCCAACTTTGAAAGAGGAATGCAAAGGTATACTGATCCAGATGCTACAAACTCCCAAGGGACCTATCCCAGTCTTCATGTACGCTTCTTCTTCACCCTGTGATGTAGTACTCTGTGCTTGAGTGCTTCATAGTGGATCACTTTTACTTTGTGCTAAGACTGGTGAATTGATCCACCAAAAGGCCATGTATTTCTACTGGAAGGACTTTCAAGAGTCCTTCTTGAAAGATTGTTGAGATATGCATCTATTATTCTTACATATAGTATAAAATGATTTTTTTTTTTTTGAGAGAGATGCATCATTGAATAAAGGCATTGTATTCTCTATTGAGCTTGTGTCCCTGTTACAATATTAGCCTCTGGTATTTATAGGCAACCTAAGTCTTAGTGAAACTTAATCAGAAGTCACCCTCTATGTGAGACATAGGAATCTTCTTGTACTTAGAATAATACTTTAAATTATAAAGTTCCATATGCTTTGAGTGTTCTTTAGGAGATTGCTTGAGTGTCCCTAGTTGGAAGTCCAAGCTTCCTACCTTGATTTCCTTCTTTTTGCTTCAAAATTTGTCTTCAGCGCTCTCATTTTGGTGTTTAAGTGTTCTTAGCATATTTGTTAACCCAGACTCCAACTTAAAATCATATTTAATCATCATTATTTTGACCAAAAAAAACACAGATCTGAATTTTGCTATGATGTTCTCTCTTGGAAAGTCTCTCACCAAGGCTGACTGAGACATGATAAGTTGCATTAATTATAGTTTCTGATCAAAACAGCTTGGCTATGAATTGTTACTTAACTGGATACATTACAAGGAAGAACACTTAAAAAGTCATTTGAGCACCATATTTATTTGAAGCTCTTGTTCAATATAGAATCTACTATTACCTTGCCTTTTGTTTGTTTTGCCATGCATTAGCCGCTGCAAAACTTTATTACCGAATACAATAAGCATTGAACTACTTCATGGTAGCATTTTCTAACTTATAATGGTTCACGTTTTACATTGATTAGTTTGAGATGGAATTGTACTCATAGGTCACAGACAGTTTTCAAATAGAAGTGTGGTAAAGGTGTCAAAAAAGTGACAGTTCTGTGGGGAGTACTTGTAAAGAAGCACCACCCTGGGTGTGATTTGGTCGCTCTAGTAAAGAGTGTCTTGCCTCACCACTTATCTTCTTTTGGAAAATTTCCTATCTCTCCATTTGAATCTTTCTTTTTAGTTTATCTTAATTCACCCTGAAAATGGACTTTATTCATTTCTTTTCATTAAAAGAAGATCGATAAGAGTGCAGGCTGTTGGATTGAGGACAGGTAAAAGAGTCTTCAGTTACCCAATTTTGTCGGTCGCTGATGTTGTAGAGAAGGATTGTACTAAATATCAACCTTTGGAATGCGTTCATTGCCTTGAACGCTTAGGTCACAAAGCTAGCTTACTAATGCAAAGGAATTAATTGTAGATTGCATGCCAAACAGAAAGCAAGCATCCCCTATTACCCATGAATCTATTAAAAAAAGGAGCCTTCATGATTTGATCACTCATTGTTTTAGAAGGCACAAGGTTCACCTTAGGTTTATTAGTCTCCTTAGCTTGGATACAAAACTCAACGTAAGGAGTGTGTTTGAGAGTGTATTGGAATGTAACCTGGGATGCATATCAGTTTTATGACATATAATTCAAAATCTAATCCCCTTAATAGAACAAATTAAGATTCTAAACATTTAAAATAAGTGTTCAATAAAATTATAAAAATATAACTCTTTAGAAATTTCAAGAATAGAAGTATTTAGGAATGAAGAGCAGAATCGGCATAGCATACCCTCTTCAATAAGGCAGATGCCCTGCAAAAGAGTACTATAACTAGATAGTGGTTGAGCCTTTGAGCCCTTGGTGTGCTCTTGCTATGAGCAACCTCGTTCTTCCTATAGCTACTAAGTTTTTCCAGTTCTCAAGACAAGCAAAGGGCTAGTGGATCAGATTCTTTTTGGTTTTCTCAAAAAGAGTCCAGCATGGCTGTATGCCTGCCTGTTTGTTTGTAAACAGTGGCTTAAGGATATTGGTTAAGCAAGCCGGGTGCCTTGTTCAGCCAAGATCAGATATGAACTCAACTGCAATATGTGTCAACCAGTTTTAGGGATTGGGAGAAAGGCTTGAAGTAGACAGTTACAATTACCAAGTTTTTTTACTCTTGAAGAAAATCTCTTGAATGTGGGGGGTGTTAAAAAGACAGCCTAACCCATTTATCACTAATTGAATTTATTATGCCTCTTTGTTCCATTCTGAGAGAAATGATCTTTATTGTGTGGGTTATCTGTTTTGTTAAGTGGAAGCTATTTATATGAAGTTAATGTTTGTCTTATGGATCTGTCTTTCAGGGCAGCAGAGAAGGCAAAGCCCAAGGAACTGGATTCACAGGTTCCTCACAAAGAGATTCCCAAGGAGGACAAACAGCAGTAGTTAATAAATGGGCATATTTATTAGGCTTTGTCTAGTAGTAGAACTGCCTAAAATTCTATCTGATGCTGCTGAATATATAGTAATGCTCAAATCTCTCGCCTACCATTTTGTTTTTACAGTTTTTTCATGTATGCAAATCCACCTGGAGTCCTTTTCTGGTGAATGAATGAGCATAAAATCTCTTTTGACTTTTCCATGTCACTGTAACTAGAGTAGACTAGACTAGCATACATATATAGATATCGAGCACAAGCAGCAGCATTTCGGGCTTTAATGGTTGGTAATTGTTGTTATCATAAATTTCTGAATCAATCAAGGAATACTTTCTTCACTTTATCTTTTCCGCTTGCATCAGTCATGGTGGTAAAGCTGTGAATATTGATCGGAAAACTGGGGATGGAGATGGTTCGGTCATCAAAAAACAATCATAAAAAGGTGGGGTCTGCAAATGGTGGTCAGTCTCATAGGCAGGGAAATTAGAACATGATTTCTTTCTGTTAAACTTAAATGGCAGAAACTATTATGGAGAATCATGCTTCTCTGCTTGGTAATTATTTTTCATTCTAAATTTCTATTTCCCAAATGGAAAACGAAGTTATATAACACAGTCTGATTGTTTTGAAACGTTTTTAAGAGTTATTTTGAAAATAAATATAGGAGGAATGAACCCTATTACTTGACCTTGAACTCATCCTCATAATCACCACCCGAGTCCTTCACTCCCTTAAGTTCATTGAATTATTTATTTAGCTAAAAATGATTTTACCAAAGATAAATGCTCCATTTTAAAGAATTTGAAGCAAATACTCTTTAAAAAAAAAGTAATTTCAATTCAATAAAGATTTGATCTTGAGGAAATATGAATATTTCTAGTTCTTCAAAGTTCAGGTAATCAATTTTGCAAGCATAAAAGCTCAGTGATTATTATCTATTACTTTGAGTTGTGGTTTTTTAAAAATATTTTATTTCTATTGACTACTAAAATAACAAATAAAGTTGTCCAATGCACTATTATTTTTATTTATTTTAAACTTTCATGAGGAAATACCAATTCAATATTCATTATATTCAACTTATATATCAACGTATATTCAACGCACCTACATGACATCTCAGAACTCCACATCTCACAGATGAATCGCCATCTCCTATTCAATGTGTTATAAGAGAATGAAATGAAAATAAAATCGTCTCCTCCCCACTTTCTACCATCTTTTGGGCGCTATCATTTTCTCTTCTTAATCCTCTATTTCTATTATATTCTTGCAACACAATATTTTACAATACGTTATCAAAGAACAAGATCTACCAATTGAAAGTAAATATTTACAAGGTGAGTATTTTCTTTATTAATCAACTTATACTTCATCTTCTTCTATCAATTCTTCTTTTTTTTTTCTCTTTCGTCCTGCCTACCTCCAACCTAAAAGTATCCTTCCATTCAAGGATGGTGCATATTTGACAATCCTTCTAATTAATTTAAGATTCATTCGTTTCTATAAAGCACTACGCAAATATTGAGTCAAATTCCACATCCTAAAAGTGAGTAAATAATTATCTATCTCGGTGTGCCTTGACATGGAAATGCACCTCCAAGGCAAGACCTTACAACACAATTACGTAAGACTAAACTTAACAAAAAAGACAGCTAAATGCACCGATTTTTATTCACGCCATTCGTAAGAGAGCCCGCATACTCAATATTTATCCGTTCGAGACCCTCAAACCTCAGGAAGAGGTCAAGATAAGTACGATCATGGCCAAGATCAGCATTCCTCAAGCACAATGACCTGCAAAATCTCGACTACAAGATTTTAAATCGTTGGTCTCGACTATAACTCCGCTTTATTTGATATTGTTTCTGGGCTTTGAGTTGCGCAGACGCTTCACCGATGGCGGAATCGTTAGAGAAAACTTTCTCCACCTTCCATGCTTCGAATATTATATTGCAAATAAAGAATAATGACAATCGCCAATTTGCCACATACTGATGACTCAGGTTTCCACTCGCCGAGCAAACTAATGAATCGGCCGCTTCAAAATCACGACATCTTAAACTCCGTTTCGCTTAAATGCATCGCTCGCACATGCAAACTTCCGAGAAAATTATTGGCCATTTTAAAGGCTACAAGCGCAGTCAAGAATATAATCCCCGTGCGGTGGCGTGTAAATTAACCGCCTCTAGAAAATCTTAACTCGGGGCCCGAATCATGACAAAGAAAAAAGCCAAAGAAGACTAATGCGCATTTGCCATCACACAAGACGACGGCATCGGTCATGTGTACTTGTCGTACGCCAAAGCACTTTGTTGATCTATACCAGGCATCTTTAAAAAATACGGGCAAACGTGGTGAATCTCACGCCATTTAAATTAATCCTGCTGCCATAATCACCGCTAGTCATCATTCTGTATTATATTCCTTCTGCTCCCCAAGTGAGTAAATGCATCCTCGATGTCTCTAATTTCGAGGACCTTGATTACTTTGATGAAGCATCGATCGTGGATGACATCTTTGATTTCGAATTTATGATTCTAATAATTTATTTTCTAGTTGTTTTTCTTTAAATGTATTACCTTTTATTGTTTTTAATATGGTTATGCAATGAAATACAGAACTTAATATAATATTTATTATTTTGAAATTTTATTTTGACCCTATAACTAATATGAAAATTTTATGATACTTTGCCACCGGTTGTCAACATAAATGCAAATGGAAAACACCGAGAAAGGTGATGTTTGTTTGCTTCGATAAGGCATCAACGCATACCATATTTCAGAGAGACAATTTTTCTCGAAAGTATTACGTAAGACATGTCCATATAATATCCGGTCCTATTCGATTATTACGTGGCTCTGCACGCCACAATTGTTTTGCCAAAAGGTACCATCCTGCATATTGAGAATGCATTTCTAAGCAGTAGATCAAAAAGGAATCTACTTAGCTTCAAAGATGTACGCCATAATGGGTACCATGTTGAGACTATTTATGAGCAAAATAAAGAATATATCGGGCATTACCTCTTATAAGATGGGCCTGAAGACATCCATGAGAAGCTGTGTTTCTTCTTATGGTCTATATTGTGTCATGATTATACCCAAGTGAACTACCCACCATATCTTTGGAGATTGGTAAATCCTCGATCGGGCTGATTATGGCATGATCGCTTTGGTCACTCCGGCGCTACAATGCCATGAGAATGATCCATAATACAAATGGCACCCTTTAAAAGATACAAAGGTATTGTTGTCCAAGATTGTAATTGTGAAGCTTGTTCACAAGGAAACTCATTATCAAACCTTCTATAACAAAGGTTGATCTGAATCCCCTTATTCCCGCAAAGAATCTGTGGTGATACTAGGGACCAATACAACCACCAAGTGGACCATTTCGATATTTTATGGTACTAGTGGACGCATCCTGTAGATGGTCCCATGTTTGTCTATTATCTACACAATGTCACCTTTGCACGTTTACTTGCGCAGATTATAAAGTTTCGGGCACAATTCCCTGATTATCCAATTAAAGGTATAAGGATGGATACGCCGTGAATTTACATCAAAGAGTTTTGATACATATTGTGCTTCACTTAACTGAGGTTGAGCACCCGGTCGCATATGTTCATACTCAAAATGGGATTGGCAAAACTCGATTAAATATATACAAATCACTGTTCAGATCTGGCTGATTATGAACGAATCTCAATGATACATGTTACACGGGTCATGCCGTTTTGCATGCGACCGCCTAATAAGATCGCGGCCCCACCGCTGGGTCTCCTGCCAATCTCCCCTTAAATGGTTCTTGGTTATGAACCCGATATTTCACATTTACGCACCTTTGCAGGCAAGACAAAAAGCCTATTGTACCACCAAAAGAATCTAAAATGGGTCCTCAACGCCGTCAGTACTATGCTGAAGCCAATTCAACACCATCATTAGGTTCTCGAACCGACTTCATCAAGACTTTGATCGCCGACTGGCAGACGTCATTTCAATGAGACTATGTTTCCATCGTACCTAAAATTGAAATGGCTGCGAAGCAAACCACTAAGGTTTTTAATGAGGCAATTAATGTATCCATAAAAGGAGATCATAAATATTTATGCACTGTACTCTTTTTCCCTTTTGTCCGGTTTTTGTCCCACTGGGTTTTTCCGGCTTAAGGTTTTTAATGAGGCAGTATCATTCAATGCACATTCATGAATACAATGAATATTCAAGGGGGAGTGTTATGAAATACATGAATGAATATTCATTATATTCAACGTAACCTATATACATCAATGTATATTCAATGTACCTATTATGGCACATTCAGAACTCCACATATCTGTTTGATGAATGCCTATCTCCTATTCAATGTATATAAGAGAATGAAAGTGAAAATAAAATTGCCTACTCTCTACCATCTTTTGGAAAGTATCTACTTTCTCTTCTTAATCTCTCTCACCCTTCTATTATATTCTTGCAACATAACATTTTACACAACTTTTTCCATTTAGCTAAAAACAATTGGAAATACAATAAGCTAATAAAAATAAAAAACAAATAATCTAAACTTTATAAACTAAGCTGTTTAGAGAAGTTAAAAAAACAAACAATTAGCCTAATGGAAGAAGATTAGAAAATCCCCAAACAAAGTTCAACATGAAACATTCGAGATTTTAATAGCAAGGGTAATTTCATAGTCCAAACTAACACTTTTGAGAAGAGGACTGTGCATTACAAATCCAAGAATGATATGAAATAACGGCCCCACTCAGCCGCTGATTTTTCTCTTAAAGGGGCAAATGTGAATATACATAAATTGGCGATCAATTTAAAATTTACATTCACTCTCTCAGGAAGAACCATAAAGAAAGGGGGAAGATTGGAGTGATATTCAACAAGTAGCCGGCAATTACCATCCATCCATCCAAACAGATTTGTCTTTCTCGTACCGAGCAAGAGTCTCATCTCTAATCATTAACTGAAGATTTTAAGCAAAGCCTATGTGGGAAGTAGCTACGGCTTCAAGAAAAGAAACAAAGCCGTTGAAGCAGCCACATGCGATACGAAAAATAGCGTCCAAACTCCCTCCCCGTAAGATTGTATAAAATTAGGTAAACTTCATTAGTAAGTTCGCTCATGAAAAGGAATGTTCGCTACCACCGCCGTTGCAACAAAGAGCCAAGGCTACAAGACCGGCGCTCTCGAAGAATCCAATGTCCAACCGAGATTGAGAAGGAAAGAAAAGAGAACATGGTGATGTTAGTTTTTATAATAGCATATTAGTTAATATGTTTTTTCGCCATTGTATTAAGTGTGGCATATAAAGACCACATGGATGATGTAAACATTGACGAGCCAACATCTACATCGAATAAAGACTAAACTCACTACAAAACCTCATTACATCAAGCCCCTTCCAAGAACCAGCTTATTCCGTTATAGTATTGTAGAATCATAAACTAGATAGGAAAGAACATGTATTCATGTACGCTTAGGAACTACATATTCTTTCAAATTTGATTTAGGATTGCCTGGTAAAGAACAGGTTGTTTGTGATAAATGAAATATACAAACTTTCCTCAACACTTCTCATTATATGGCATCATAGCCTAAGGTTCAAATTCTGTCGTCAAAATTAGAAGGGATCCAAGAAAACATGACTGTAGAATAGGGGTGTGGGGTAGTTCATTTTTGAAACACATAGCTCGAGGGAGTGGAGGACACCACCTCTCTGAAGCATCGCCTGTTGCCAACCTCCGCCTACTCAAGTCCAATGGGCCTAAAACACAACGCATGAAGGCATCATTACCTTGATGATATTGTAGTTTTTTTAGCTATATCACACGTGATCGTAGGGCACATGCAACCACCACTGCCGACTAGCCTCCCTCCTTCGGCACTTCACAACCAAGCCTATAGCCACTCCGCCTCCCTTTGTTCAAGGCCCGAACAATTATTTTGAAATGATTTTATGTCCGACAACCTGCTCTCTAGGGTTTCATGTTTTCTCCTTGATTTCTTTTAAGATCCAGAGGTGGTGTCAGGGTTTAGAACTGGTTTTATCTCTAGTATATTTTTTGTGGAAAGGTGGCCCTTTTTTCTTACAAGATCCTATTTTTAGTGTATTTTTCAGATTTTCAAAGGCTTATTTAAGTTAGATCTCCTTTTATGACTAATAAAAAAGTCTTAAGAGGAGTTGTGTGTCATTATTGCCATAATTTAGAACATGTACGCTGGAAGTGTAGGAAGTTGCAGAATAAAAATCGAAGATTTCAGTCTGATCATTATCAAAATCACTTAAGTTTGCACCTACTTCTATCACCACACTCGTTGAGTCAGGTAAAATCAACACATGTCTTATTTCTTCTTCCTCCATATGGGTCGTTGACTTGGAGCCACCGACCACATGACAAGTAAATCTAGCTTATATTTACTATGTTTTAGTTACACCCTTATACTTTTTTACTGTTACCCTTGCAGATGGGTCAACATCTTCTGTCCTTGGGTCAGGGACAATTCATGTTACTCCTCAAATCCCTTTGACATCTTTTATGAGTTTACCATAATTAACTTTTAATTTAATTTCTATGAGTAAACTACATTAAGACTTAATGAAATATTCAATTTTTTTCGATTAATGTCCTATTCAAGATATTTAATGAAGTGTATATTTGGGTGTATGACTCAAGTCTAGGGGCCCTACATCCTCACATCATGTGCCAAAGCCTGTTGCTTGTTCAGGAGTTGTTACCCCATTCGACTGGTTACTGTCGCTAGGGTCATCATTTTCTCTCATGTTGAAGAAGCTATGTCCTTAGTTTTCAGTCTATCATGATTGAAATCTTGTAAGTCGGCTCAATATGTTAAACTCTCATTGTGTGGTTCAGTCCAGAGTAATAAACGAAGCCTGCCCTATTTATTTCATAAATGGGTCTATTGAAGTTATATCTCCCACCCGCTTATGTATTTGCTACTTTGTCGGGCGATTTCTTCTGGGGTTACTTGGTTTATCTAATGGTGTCATCTACCTTTTTTTTCTCTTTAAGGCTTCCAGCCAAATTCAAACACAATTTCACGCCTCTGGCTCAAAACATTGAAAGTATAAACCAAGGAATATTTGTTGGAACCTTTATCAACTTCATGTTACAACATGGGATTCTCCACCAGACTCTCCTGGATACAACTTAGCACCCCTTTTGTCCGTTTGACCATGCCCAATCTGATCCAGATACTCGTTACCACTATATCACTTTATCAAAATAATTTATAAAAAACACTTCGTTAATATAAACGTTTTCGTTCTCAAATCTTTACGGAAGCGATTTGAATTTGGGGTAAGCCCATAAACATTTACAAATTCAATGCAATTCTTTTACAAAATATGCATTTAACAAAAAATGGCATTTTATGTCAATATAACATAATATCCAATATCGCATTTAGATATAGGTATTAAAAATAATTTCGAGTGGAAACTCCTTTTGTTTACAAACAATGTCATGCTAAAACAGAGATGTAAAGGTGACTGAAAGATACCCGTGAACTTTCTAACACCTGAGCTCTCACCTGGGTCCGCTTCACCACTCGCTATCACTTAGACTCAGACATTGATAAAACAATACGCCAAGCATTTTCATGCTTAGTGGTTCTATACACCCATCTCTTCGCTTCAGATTGTCAACCATGCAATTTTACTAAAAACTTCAAACATTTTGATGATCAATGTCAATACAATACATATACTTATTTCATATACAATCATTTATGGTTCATTGATCATTCCAAATATACACTTTCATATGCAATAAATCATTTATAACCAAATCATGCATTTCACAATTCTGTTTTCATTTAAATTTGCAATCATGCTTTTCAATTCCAATAGGTCAACAATCTCAAAATCAATTTAGTTATGCCCTTAATGAATTTAACATATGTTTTCGGTATACAAGATATCTAATCACCCACACTGGGCCTTCGCCTGGTCAGAAAGCCGATATAAAAACATTTGTTTTATAACACGCCTGTCTATAGTCACCCACTGACTGGTTATTAAAAATCAATTTAAAACTATCATACTATTCCATTGGTCGTTGATCTTGAGACATCACGCTGTTCGTAGTACCGTTAATTTGACTCTTATTGGTATACCAAATTTATCCAATTCTAAACTAAAATGTTAAATACTCTAATATATGTTTAAATCATTTATAGAAAAATACAGATAATATGTACATTTGTGGCAACAATATTAATACTCATGCAATTTTCTATATGCAAAACATTTCACAATCAATCGTTCAAACTAATTTTAAACAAAATCAATATGCTTTTCTTATGACAGAACAACATTTCAAATTCAAAACCCAGAATAGAGAAGTTAGTGATCCTTACCTAAAGCCTCTTTAGCAAAATCACACACATCACATTTAGTAAACTAGCACTACCACACTTAACAAGCTCACGAGGCGATTTCCAGGTACGGCACGCGCACCGAGGTATGGTATGTTTTTAAAAAGCTTCGCTGCATGCGTGAATCCCAGGTGCCATTTGTCGCACCTCTACTGGTCGTGGCGAGGCATCCCACGCCGCGCGGCGTATTCATGTCGCGCGTGCCCTCTTAGTTAATCGCGACGAGGAGCCCCATATGCCCAGAGTCAATTTTTTGCTCTTTTATGCATTTTCTCCAAAATCTCAAATCCTAAACAAATCGCTGGAATACTCCCAATAATATCCTAATATCATCCTAAGCCAACCATGAGTAAAACCCATGGATGGATTACGTTTTTATAACCCAAACATCAAAAACAACTTTCTAGGGTTTAGGTTCATACCTTGAATCTACCCTTTGCCCTAGCTTCCTTCTTCCTCCTTGATCACTTGGAAACCAAAAATGGGGATGATCATCTCCCACCAAAACCACTTATTCTTGCAAAACCCTAGCTTTTCTCCCACACTTGCTCTTAAAACCGTTTTTGCTCAAATGATCATTCTAAGACCAAATGTGGTCTAATATCACTTATTCATTATAAGGCCACGTTCTCGCTTCCCATTAAATCCCATTTCCATTTTTCTCACTTAAAGCTTAATAGTCTCCTTATTTTGCACATTCACTTATCATTTATTTCATAATGCATTTAAGCTTACTATTTGGCCCTTAGGTCCTTATTTTAAAATTTTCCAATTTGTTCTTTTTCACTGGGTTTATTTCCTGCCCAATCACCTCATTTAACATATAATCATTTAACTAATATTTATTTAACAATTTTCGGAAAATACCCAAGTTTGGCTCAATTCATACCCGGAAAATATAATAGAATTATTATAAAAATTCTAGGGTATTTTTCAAGGCACACACCCTTCTAACGTAGTCGAGAGAAAGAATATACATCTTCTTAGAGACTGCCTAGGCCCTTTTGCTCCAGATGAATGTCCCTAAACATTTTTGGGTCAACCTAGTCTCCACAACTTGTTTTTGTGTAGTGTATAAAGTCATCGGATCTTAATTGCAGACTATCATACCACCGTTTAACTTTGATAATCAGATTTGTTTCCCTATTGATTCCAGGTGTTTGGATGCACACATACTTTGTTAATGTCATATCTAAATTATATACTTAGTCTTGAAATTATCAAGTGTATCTTTGTGGGATATTCTAGTGTTTAAAAAGGGTATAGGTGTTATTGTCTTATTCTTCGACGTTACTTCGTGTCTACTGATGTTGCATTCTTTGAGACTAACCTATTTTCCCTATCATCTACTGTTACTAGTCAGGGGGAGGAGGATGATTTATTGGTCTATATTGTTTCCTAACCAATCCCTACTTCACCTCATGCTCCTATCTTCATTACTCTGGCACTCCGGACCGCCCATTAAACCTTCCATTGCCGAGTGATATCTCTAAGGCCCCGAAACCCTTCGGTCCGAGTCCAGCATAACGTGATCGCCAGTTCGATCGAGATGAGGATAACAAAATTTGCTCTAGTAAAGGTGCGCGTCAATTTATCACTCAATTTCTTCTTTGTTTCCTATGGCATTTATCGTCTTCCTTTTGTTCCTTTATTGCATCTTTGGATTTATCTCTCTTTAACACTATACGCAGGACTTTATCTCACCTTGGTTGGTGTAAGTGCTGGTGGAAGAAATGTAGTGTTAGATGACAATGATACGGGAGACTTGATGACTTTACCTATTGGAAAGAAGGCTATTGGTGGTCATTGGGTATTTGTAGTAAAGTTTAATCCTAGTGGGTCTATTGCTAGATTGAAGACCCATCTTATTGTTAAGGGTTATGTCAGTCGAGCTTGTGGATTGATTATTACGATACATTTTCTCCTTTGCTTAAGTATATATCCATTTGTTTGTCTCACTTCTTGCTTCTTATGATGGGGACTTACATCAAGCTTCATATCAAAGAATTGCTTTTCTACATGGAGATCTTCGTGAAGTTTACATGGAGAATTATTAAGTTATTGTGCATTGCCGCCAAAGACTTATTGAATCTGACCACAGGCCCGAGAAGCATTACGATATCCCTGGCGCAAAGGTCATACAAGTAATATAGTGGATTAAAAAGTTTGGATATCGATCCCATAGCAAAGGTGTGGTTTTAATGAGGATTAAGTACCCCGACTACTAAAATCGTTCACTATTTGAGTGACTCAATGATTTGAGGTAAAATTGTGAAACTAATAGCAAACTAAACGAAACCAATGAAATTTGTGAAAGCTGGAGTAATTAACTAAAGTAGGAGAAAACTACTTGCCAGAGGAACTAGAGTTGGATTTGTCAATGATGCCCTAATAGTTCCATCTAGATAAGGTTCGGATTGAGTGAATTATAACTTGAGCTAGTCCGAGGATATGATACAAGGATCCCACTTTCGTGTTCCCCCTTGTATTTTCTCGCACTATCCACCTATTCACAGTTATAGGACATCTAGGTCGATAGGGTGATACTTTTCAAAGACATTTTTCCTCGGGAACTTTATTAGTCATAGTTATGTCCTTGAAATAGAGCTACTTGGACTAAGTTTGGATTGGTCATAGTCATTTCCAATCCTCACTTAATACATTTGGTGTCCCCTCTAGTGAAATCTACTTAGTACTAGACCTTTCTAATTCCCTAAGCCTCTTTAACTAGTTTAATTCGAATCACGATTAATTGATTCACACCTTAAGAGAATCAAAACAAGATTTTAGGGCGTAAACCAAGCGTCACCAAAGAGACCCTAGTAAAAGGATCAAGATTCGATTCTCGACATGTATCAATTAACCAAAACCATAATAATTGAAGTATTAACACCAAATAAACAAATCAAGCAAAAACATCCAACCAAACTAAAGATTAAATGAATCTAACATCAAATATGATAACTAACCCTATGAAATGTTTAACCTAACATTTCAGCCATCAAACCCACATTCATGCTAATATGACACAAAACTACGAAGTGAGGAAGAAGAAGAGAGATGAAATACAAATGAGTTTAAATTTTGAAATGACTTCAATATTTATATCCAAACAAAATCTACATTCATAAGATTCAATATTACAACGGCATTGATTCTAAATGCTTCACAAGGCCAAAACCCTAAATTTAAGAAATCTAAAGAAAACCTAATCTAAAAATGGAACAAAGTTTGAAGAGGGAAAACCCTAGGAGAGTTCCTCCCTCTCTCAAAGTTCGAACCCAAAAAATGAGTGAAAAATATCCTTAAATACACCTTGAAAAATTGGCCAGGTAAGTACAAGTACGAAATCATTCTGGAAACTCCTCAATCGTCGCGTGGTCGCGACCCAGAAACTTCAGTGGTCACGGCCTTGCTACAAAATTAATAAAACATTCCTTGTAATTCGCTATTGTGGTCGTGACCATACCTGGACAGCGACCAATCGCTGCGGGGGAAAGTTGTGTTCGCGGCCTGTAAATTATTTTTTGGTTGATGCCACGTAGTTGCGACCATAAAATCCTATGGTCGCGACCATAACTCCTTCACTATATAACTTCTTCAATTCTTGCCAGAATTTAGCACTTTTTGTCTTGTTTTCTTACCAAATACATAAATATGGGGGCTTAGACATGAAAATGCGTGTGAAGTGTACTTTAGTTAGCATCAAAATCATGATAATTGTTTTAATAAAGCTAACTGGCACTAACAAATACCCGACTTAGTATTTACTTATCCTTGACCAACTTGGTAACATGCCTACTTATTACAGCTAAAAATATATTTGAGCAACAATTTGGGATAATGAATGATAATGTACCTCAAGGATTTTGCCTTCATACCTTTCAAAAAACTTTAGATAGCCTTTTTCAAAATAATAGATTGACCATGAGTTGACGAAGTTCTCGGTGTGTGTGGCTGTAGTCCTCAGCATCTACGGTCAATTGCAATTCGGATGGAATTTAGATGAGTATAGTGGAATGGGATCTCTCACTCACATGGTGGTATATAATAATAAGACTCCATAGGCTTGGTAGGCATATCACTCTCAACTAATGTTGGCAATGCACAGCACTTAGGATCGACTAGGTCTTAAGAAACGCCTTGTGCATGGCTTAGGTAAAGTTCAGTTGAAATAGGTCATTTTAGGCTTCAGTTTTAAAACATACCTGTACTGCTTTCCTCACTTAGTTTGTCCATCCTTTAGCATATCACATTCTTCATAATTAACCTCCTAAGCTTCCCCGAACTTGGCTCTTTTGCATCTTTTTATCACGTAGCTCCCCCCCCCAGAGCTTGCATGATTTTACCATTTTCCTTAAGAGCCTGAAACTATTTTATAAGATTACAAGGTATACGATGAGTGCAATGTTCAACCCATTTAAACTTATATACACCCCATGTAGCCAGGCTTTAGGTTAGTAACTCCCGGACGGTTGGCACAGGGTATTTGGGTGTATCATATACGGAGTTTATCCTGTTCTTGTTTCTCTACATTCGAGTTCGCTGCTTTAATTGTACCTATATTGGGGCCTTAGAGGATTAGTCTTACAAAGACTTTACCAGGTTCCTGTCTGCATTCATTGAGAATTTTCAGAACATACTTGATTCAGGGCTAGGTAGGCTACAAGGTCAATAACAAAAACACACTAAAAGCCAAAATAACCTAAAACTAAAAGCGCAAAAAGAAACTAAAACACACAAAAACTACAAAGGAAAAACACTAAAACATAAAATGAGATAAAGCTGAAAATTTTTGGCAAGGACACCCAATACCTCCAAACTTGAAATATGCATTATCTCAATGTATGAAATATAGTAAAGGCAGAGGGACTCCTAAGCTGATCAGGTGATGTTTGAGGTCAGGTTGAGAGTGGAGTCTTCGATGAAATTCCCTCTCTAAGAATCAACTTCAA
Organism: Tetrastigma voinierianum; assembly: GCA_016808115.1. Lineage (NCBI taxonomy): Eukaryota > Viridiplantae > Streptophyta > Magnoliopsida > Vitales > Vitaceae > Tetrastigma > Tetrastigma voinierianum. Next base: position 180,249 of record JAEQBH010001841.1, on the reverse strand, counting down.
TGTCCTTAAAAACTGAATAAAAAACAAATAAACACTAAAAGAAGTGAACATACAAAACCTTACTAAAATAACAAATAAACTAAAACTGTAATGAATAAGTGTATTATTCTCTTTTTGTAGGGTTGCTCTGGAAGGACCTCCATTTTAGAAGTCAGCTAGACTCATTAGGGAAGTCTGAGATCCTCATTTTGGCTCTTCATCCATCGTGGCCAATGCTCCCTCTTCATCATCATTGCTCGTGAGGATGAGCTTCTCCACACCTGTATTTAATGGGGAATTAAAGCAAATGCCAACTCTTTGGTGAGGGAGAAAGAGTTTGTCTTTAATTTATATCCTTGAGGTTTTCTCTGAAGGATCTTAGGTGTACCTTAATGATCAAGAATGAGCTCTTAATCTTTGTGCACACTTCCTTTTCTCATCCGCCGTGGTATCAGCTGGCCTGATTAAAACTTCATTTCTCCTCACACCCAGTAAGGCCCATTTCCCCATGTTCGACATTTATCCACATTTGACTTGTGGTAATGGAAGGTCTTTCTATAGGTGAGACTTGCCGGTCCTCTTCCATGCCAAAAGTCAAAGAATCAATAGGGAAATTGAAGTCTTTAAACCCTACTAAAAAATTTTCAATTACCTAAACTCAGAGATATTTCTTTCAACTTGCATCTCTTTCAGTAAGCTTTCTTGACAGCTCTTGTTCTCAATAATGATGGGACTTGAAATTCTCTCTCAAGGACCAAAGGTATTTTGTCACATTCCATTGTGATCTTGTCCTCATCCAAAGTCGGGCTCGAAAGTTCCTCTTCAAGGCTCAAAGTTTTGCTTTCACACTCCCGTATGTCATCATTCTTTATGTCTCTCAGGAGTTGCCTTGAAGATTGTTCCTTTAAAATTTTTGCTAATTCCTCATCTACTATACATTTGTTATTTCTTTCCACATTAGCATACATTTCTACTAAGGTTTATACAATTGTTGACCATGCATTATCATATTTGGCGTCATGTAGTTTCCATGATTGGCGGCACATTTCTAAAGTCATCTTTATCCTTCTTAATTTCTTCCTTCAAGGCAAGAAATTGTTCCTCAATAGATGGTTGCCGTAATTGTTCTTGATAATAAGAACTTGAACTTTCTTGACTTCACATACTTGGATGTCCATAGGAGAAATTGTCATATGTCCCTGACCCAAATGTGATAGCTTGGAATGTTATTATTTGTAGAGGTTGAAAGAAATATGCATTATTGTTGGAAAATTCCTCTTAAAATTCAAAATTATAAGCTTGTAACCTCATAGAGGTTTGTGCTTGCATTGCAACAATATCCTCCCATGTTGATTCTCTTTGGGATGTGTGAGAGGAAAATTGATTCTGGAAGGTGTAGAGGAGTTCATTCATCTGCCAAATGCAGTCATTATGCCTTATCACCTTAAAGAAAAAATACAAAATAAAGAAAAAAATGAAGTATACTAAATTCAAATAAGAAACAAATGAAAATAGGAAAAAGAAATTTTTTGCTAAAATTAGCAAACTTCTCTTTTGCCAAAATATCAATCCAAACACCAAACCATACCTTCCCCAGAAACGGCACCAAAAACTTGTTAAGTTGTTGGCGTATCGCCACAGACATTGAGTCTTAATGGCTTGGTATGAAAACTTGTTATGATATCCATGGCGCACGAGTGCATGCAGTAATATAGTGGACTAAAGTCTAGATATCGATTACATAAGGAATGTGGTTTAGTGAAATTAAATCTGCAGCTACTAAAGTCATTCTTTATTTGAGCAACTCTGATGATTTGAGAGTAAAATTAGCTGAAACTAATAAGAAAACTAAACAAAGCATAATGATTATTGAAAGCTGGAGTAATTAACTAAAATCGGGAGAGAAAACTACTTAGAGGAGCTAGGGTTGGTTATAGTCAATGATGCCCTATTGATTCATCTAGATAAGATGCAGGTTGGAGTGAATTATAGCAGGTTGGTCAGGGGATACGGTCTGAGGATCCACTTTCATGTTCCCCTTGTATTTTTCTCGCTATCTACTGTTTCATAGTGGTCCATCTAGGTTGATACGGCGCAATGACACACCAGAGGCATTTTCCTCGCATGGGAACTCTATTAGTCATAGTTCACGTCCATGAAATGGAGCTACTCGGACTAAGTTTGGTTGGTCACGATTCGTCCTTACGATCCTCATAATACATTTTAGTGTCCCCTCTAGTGAGGAAATCAAGCTTAGTACTAGACCTTTCTAATTCCACTAAGCCTCTTTAACTAGGTTAATTCGAACCCAGATTAATTTATTCACACCTTAAGAATTAGAACAAGATTTTAGGGCATAATTGATTTGTGGTTTAATTCAGTAGAGATTAGAGATTTGGTGTTTGGAATCAACATAATTTATAAACCTAAACCTCCTATTTATTAAAGCATAAATTTCTTTATATGATATATAGTAGTTAAAGGTCGAGCACAAGGATGGGTTTTGCCCGCACAAATGACTTACGGTGAGGCCCCGAAATGGTAGATTGATTTGGATTCGGGGTTTCAGTAGAAACAGTGCGGGGTTTAATGTTCGAAACTGAAAATAAAGTGAGAAAAAGTATAAGAACTCATGAAGCATTGGGTACTGGTTTGAAATCCTAAGGTAATTGAGGGTCTCGGGTCCCGCCTTGTTGGAAAGGGGATGACCTATAGTCATTTTGTAAAGCCCCCAGCTGATTGAGATATTATAATGGTAGTTTTTGGCTGATTAGAGGGTCAATGCGAAAGCGAGGGTATAGATTAAAATTTAGAATGCTCCGATCATTTGGTTTGGTGATTTTGAAAATTGTAACCGAATACCCTGAGAATAAGTGTTTTCTTAATATATCATCCAGAATGGAGGGTTTACGAGAGGAATTTGTAAGGAAATTTCGGGTTCCTATGACTTTGGCCCGATATTTAGAGAGAATGGGAGATTTAAGTGAATAGTGATTTAGGATGAAAATCGAACTGCGTTGAAATTTTCGAATTGGGCGAAAATACAAAAATGTCAGGAATATATCATAAAGTATGAATGAAATAAAGTGAAAGCGAGTCCGTTTGGATAGTTTCCGGGTGATCAGGCATGGTCAGATAATATCTGTGTGGATTAAGTTTTAATGATTTTAAATCTGATTTCGGTGATTCCGAACTGAATTCAACTGTGAAGGATTTAGTTGAGTATTTTATGTTCAGTTTAAATATAGACGACCATAGAATATTTTGACATATAATCGATATAAATTGATATGATGAAGCCGAGATAAAATACATGGAGATATTTAAATTTGCTTTGACAAATAAAATCTTTCATATGGCTAAGTTATGATTTAAATAATGGGCAATGACTTGGTCTCATGGGAATGGACCAATGAGAAGCTTAGACAAAGAGTAATTCACTTTACAAACCAACCAATGATATTTTATTTACTTAAAGACCTTTTGGAATAATATTTTAAAGTCTAAAATTTGGGGATTTAAGTGCTCAAAGGGGGGATCACGTATAGGAGGAAAGAAAGGAGAAAGGAAGAAAGAAAGGGAAGAAAGAAGAGGAGGAGAAAGGGTAGGAGCCAAAGTGGTAGGGGGTAGATTTTCATTCTCTTTTTCAAAGCTCAAGTGAGCTCCAGTGAATCAAAGGAAGAGAAATGAAACCGAAGCAAATAAGTTTTCATGGTAGGAAGTTGGATTTTCTGTTTTCATGCCTAATGATTTGATTTTCTTGTATGGATGTTAAAATTAAGTGGCATTTAGGAGTTGAATGATGATGATTTTTGAGATAAATTGAAAGCCATGGGTTCGATTAGGGTTTTTGACAAATCAAGTGAATGAATGGTTAGGGTTTGATGTAGACTTTTGTGTGATATGTTGAAATGGGTATAATGCATCGGATTTAAGTGTTTAGAGTGAAGAAAAAAATGGAAGAGAAACAGTTTGGTAAATTTTGGGCAGCAGTCTCAGTACAGGAAATATCCTGTTTTCTGTTTTGATCAGTTTTGGTATTTTGGCCATAACTTGCTCATTCAGATCGGAATTGGTGATTCAAAATTCTGGGTAAAATAGACTTCTAGAGGGAAAAATTTATCTAAAGGAAGTTCATACAAATTATAAACTTAAAGTGCCCAGAAAATGGTTCAAAGTGGAGCTATGTACAGATTTATTTCTGCCAAACTGGATTATTTATTTGTACGGAGATTGTATGTAGTTAGGGCTTTAGAAACGGAATTTTAAATTGAAAATTTAAGAGATGTTATTTGATATATCAAGAACGATCTGGAGAATTTCCTGCATTTCGTAAATTACAGAAGACAAAATTTGAACTCATGCTGATCATAAAGTCTATAGGGTATGGTTGGAAAAGGTTATTAAATGAATGATTTTAGTGCTTAAGGGTAATTTGTTCATTTTGGCTTTAAGTGAGTGTGTATGGTGAATTAAAATGGAAGTTATGATTAATGCGTAATTGTGGTTTTTTCTTCGACCGCAGGCACGGGAGGCGTCCACGAGTAGGCACGGGAGCGCGTCCAGGCCTCGTGGGGCGGCAGCGGGAGTAGCGGAGCAGGTAAGTGGTTCGCCACTTAAGATCTTTTCCAGGGTACATGTAAATGGTTGATGTTGCAGTATTGAATATGGGTTAAATCTAAAAGAAAATATTTGAAAGAGTTTTAGGATTTCAAAACAAGTTAGATTTGTACTTTTGACGCACTAAGTAAATGTAGTTTTAAAACCCATGTATAATCCTTAAAGATATAAAAGAGATTTAGCGTTATCTTTGTATTGTGATAGAATTCCGTCCATAGTAAGCTCCCGCATTAAAAACGACCGCCATTCGCTGGCGATCGGAAAGATTTATTAAATTAGTTGCTCGGTTTCACTAAGTATAAGCACTGTTGCGATCTGGAGACAATTAGTAGCGTAGTTGGCTATTTGCCCAATATAGTTTGGCACTGCGTGGCGATCACGATCAAGTCCGGCTCGTAGTTGCCCGGGTTTCTTACAATTCGATGCGGTAAATTCCGTGTGTGGTTGCTGGAGTGATAAGCTTTAGCGCCTGATACGATCTGTAGAATTAAATTCAGTAGCGTAGTGGTTGAGGATGACTTAGTAAGCTTCACGTTGGCGTAGTTTCGTGCTGGTGGTGGATTAAAATATTCAAGATGCTCCCTTAGGGGTTTTGACATAAATTCATGAAACAAATGATAAATTGTCATGTTAGTATATATGATATCTATCTTCGTTTGCACTAACTTGTTTGTTTGTAGCTATATATTCCGGTACTTGTGTCTTTGTCGCGGGCAGCGGGACGTCGTCATTTGTTGCTATATAGGTGGGCGATTTATGACCTAGGATGTAAAACTTTATGTATGGGATGGATATATAAATTGAACTTATATATTTAAGTTTTGATTGTATAATTATAAATATTTTTGCCTTAAAATACCATGTATGGATTTTGAGAAAAACCGATTCACGATGAAATTTTGTTGGATTGATCCTTAATTTATATTTTGATGAGGACCCGGAGGTCCTTTATGATTAATAGTTGGATTTTGGAAATATTGGGAGTTTAATTTTGTTAAACGGTGATTTTTGTATTTGGGCTTGACCTTTAGAGACGGTCGTTATGCTGCCGTAAATCTAAAAGTGTGATTTTGATAGAAAAGTGAAAATTTTATAACCCACGTATTTTCCAAAGATAGTTTTGCGATTTCAAACGCTTCATGGTAACTTGTCGATCGGCGAGGCCGTGGGAGGTTCTTGTGGAAATGTAGAAGCGGGCCTGCCTCCCTCACCTAGGAAGGGTGTGCATTTCAGAGGCCGGATCTTCATTTGACATAAAAACTGAACCCCTGACAATTCCCTTTGGATACTTAATTTATTGGCATAAATGCTTTGAGACGATTAAACATCTGCGCCAGTCTACCTTTTCGCAAATAGATGGCAACTAAATGAATCTCGATGGATCTACTTGATAAGCATCCATAGACCCTAAAAAAGATTTTAAATGGTCGATCAAGGTAGATCTAAAGAGAGGATTTAAACCTAGAATGAGATAGAAACATAAATGACAATAAATGTTTCGTTAAAGCAATGAACCAATAGTTTACATAAATCCTAGCTCGTTGCCTACTCTTGAGGAAGGGGTTTAGCCAACAAACCGCCAGTTGTCATTCGCAAGGTGTTTTTGGCAACCCTAGAAAAGTGGAAGAAAAGGAGAGAAAAGAATGGCGGAAAACTCCACCCGAGTGCTGCATATTTGATAACAGAATGAAAGATGTCTTTTACAAAAAAGCAGCGAGCTTAGATAGTGCTCCCAGTAAGCAAAATTATAAAAATATCTCAAATACCCGCTATACATGAAGGGTATTTAAGGAAAAATTACAAAAAATGGTCAAACGGGGGACAATTGGGTTAAAAGTTGGAGAGTAGGTTGCGAAAATTTAGCGACACTACGAAATTGCGGAGTTGCAAAATTTTTTGCAGCCACAGGTGCATATTGCCCATTTTCTCTTGTTTTTACGCTCCTCTTTCCTCTGGTTTGATTTTCCAATGCGGAGTTTAACAAGTTCTTCGTGCTTGAGTTATTTCGAAATAATTTTAGCGAGTTTCACTTGCAAAACTACAAAATAATACAAAATGTGATCGATAGTATAGTAGGGACCTTAATGTACCGTCAGATTAATTGATTCCCAGTTAGTACACAAAAAGTGCTCAAAACCCCCCAATAACCAGGGTTCAAAATAGCACTATTTGGGCGCTCGCACTCCCAGCAGACACATTTGCTAGTCCCGCCCAGCGTGAAAGAAAGAAAAAGTAATAAAACTATAAAAAAATTATGTTCTCAAAAATGGTATTTCTAAAAGTATGTGGATGAGTAATGCCTAACCCTCAATGAGAATCACCAAAACCTTGCCTAATAACCATCTCAAGAGAGTGAATACTGATTCATGCCACAGTAGGGGTGCCGGAATCAACAAAATTTATATCCTAAATCTCTTTGCCGTGGTAAAGCTCTTTGCGATATAGTAGAATTCGAACACAAGGATGTGTTTTCTTCTTACAAATTGATTTGCAATGAATCAAAATGGTGAATTTAAGTTTGGATTTTAAGGTTTGATGAAAACAGTGGATTTTGGTAAAAACAGTGGTGTATGGTGGTTTACAGGCTAAAACTAAAATAAGAAAAACTCCTTTGTGAAGCATTAGGCTCTTTGGTTTGGGAGTCTAAGGCAGGCGAAGTCCTGGGTTGTTAATTTCCTCGCGTTTAGGGAGGATGACACATCATTTCTGAGCAGGATCTCTTGTTGGCTTTTTAAAGGCTGACCTAATTATTATCCTTTTGAAAAGCAGCATTTCGGGTATAAATGTTTCCTGGGAGTGAATGCAGTCACTAATCACCCTGGTGGCTCATGAAATGACCGCGGATCTCGGTGGATACAGCAATAAGCATCCACTTGAGACCCGAAAAGATTACCGATAAATTAGTCAAAATTTCAGAGGATTTAAACTACCAGATTGGAAGGATTGAAACCTAAATGCTCAAAATTGCTTGCGTTAAAAAACAAGGGAACCAAAAGTTTACCTTAAAACCGTTGCCTAGTAGCCCTCATCTTCAAGGAGAAAAGCGGTCTAGCCAACCATCCTTTGAGTTGTCATCCTCAGGGTGTTTGACAGTCGAGAAAGGGAGAGAAAATGAGAGAAAGTGGAGAGAAAGTGCAAAAAGCGGGAAAGCTGAAAGCTTCTCCGTCTCAGATAACAATTGATGGATTGATCTGGTAGAGGCTTATATATGCTTAGACGAGAAAAATACAAAAAAAACCAAAATCGGAAAGTGAAGGATAAAATGGGAAGAAAACCAAAAATATAATAAAAACACCAAAGCGTCAGCCCAGGAGTGAGCAGTCTTGGATCGGTGAATAGTAGGTGGGGTGAGCAGTGCGGCGGGTGTTCTCAAGCGTGCGGGAAATTTTCTTTGTGCGCTGTTTGTTGCATTTTACGCTCTTCTTTCATATAGTCTCACGATACGCAATCTTTGAGTTTGACTCGAATTCTTCGTGTTTGGATCGGCTGACAATTTCGGCATATATAGCTTGCAAACTGCAAAATTTGCCACGAATCGTCCAGTAGAATAACGGGGACCTTAATGTATAGAATTGGGTTAATTATCTTTGGGTGAGTGCTCAAAAAGTACGCAGCCTACACATTTCTAGTCCCTTAGCAATGAAAGAAAAGAAAAAAAAAGAGAGAGCATGCAAAACAATAACAAAATTATATTTCACCAAATGCACTATTCAAAAGGGTTGTGAATGAGTAATGCTAGCACCGATGAGAATCATGAATCCGCACTTGATAACTATCTCGAGAGGGAATGAATGCCATCTGAGAATTGAGTATGAAAAGAGCCTCATTCTCAAAGACTCTACGGGAACACGAAATCTAAGTGTTTGTTTTGATCGGAGTCCTCAACTGATAAACTGCAAAGCGCACTCTCCTAAGCTAAGCTCTTGCCTCCGGCAGGATATGCTATTGACCTAAATAGATTAGGACCATCTTATTCCACGACTCTTTGTATTTGGCAGGTGCCGATGTCGAGTCGACCTCACTGAGATCCGTATAGCGGGGATACAATTCCCAACCAATTAAGGCTTAGAGGCCCGAGTCGCGGGATCTTTCGACCACTAACTCTTCAGGTTTCACCCCGGACTCCAAATGATTTCTAAACTCCAGCACACAACACTTCATCCACCATCCACCGTATAGCGAGCACTAAGTTGGTGGCTCGACCTTTGATTGGCTTAGAACAGGGCTTTCTAAAGGCTTTGTATATATACCCCTCAGGCGGAGTGCTCGGTTTTGAACCGCGGTATAATTTCTTCTTTTTCTTTTTCTTTTCTTTTCTTTTTCTTTTTCACTTCTTTTTATTTGGAGACATTGGCCTTCCATTCATAGGAGTCCTTAACCTATTAAAGGTAGTCCAGCGAAACTAGGGTAGGTTTTGTGTGAGACAACCATGTTTTCCTAGATTTTCTTCATTTTTTTCCTTGATTCATTCAAGATTCAATAACATTAAGAGGTGATTTGTGGTTTTCCAATTAGGTGTGATGTTTCGTGGAAAAGTGGTCATTTCCTTTGCAAGATCCTTTTTTTTTTTTGGATTTTCAAAGGCTTTGTTTAAGTTAGATATGCTTCTATGACTGACATGAAATCCTTAGGTTGACTTATGTGTCATTATTTTCATAATCTAGGGCATGTACGCTAGGATTGTAGGAAGTTACAAAATCAAAATCAAAGATTTTAGTCTATTCATTATCAGGAATCACTGAAGTCTGCATCTACCTTTATCAATACACTCACCGAGTAATCTAAAACAAACATGTCTTTATCTCCTCTTCTTCCAAATGTGTCATTGATGACTCTGAACCATCGACATGACGAGTAATTCTAATTTATTTACTATGTTTCAATCACACACTTCTACCTTTATTGTAACCCTTGTAGATGGGTCAACATCTTGTATCCTTAGGTTAGGAAAAATTCATCTTACTCCTTTAATCACTTTGACCTTTGTTGTAGGTTTACCACAGTTTCTCTTTAAATCTAATTTCACTTTAAGTAAAACTCTTTCGTACACTTAATTCAGTGTCATTCTTTCCTGATTATTGTCTGATTTAGGATCTTTGCGAAGCGGGATATTAGTAGAGGAAAGTTTGAGTTGCTGTCTTGACCTAGAATTGCCAAGTATATTGCTCGTTCTGAAGTTGTTACTCTGTCAGATTACATTGTGCTTGTGTCATCCTTACTCTCTCTGTTCAAGTCTATCCTCATTGGGCGTGGAGTGCATAATCAATATCGAAACATCATTGTGTGCATTTGATTCCTAGAGTTTAATAAATGAGTTAATTAGCTGTTTTTTGAGTTAGTTCATTCAAATGTTTTGGACCACCCTTGCTATTTATGTGTTCTACTAGGTTTAAATATTTCGTTACCTTTGTGCATGATTTCTCTCAAGTCACTTGGCAGACATTCTAAGCTTTTTCCTCATTTTAGTGCTTTTTGTGCTGAAATTCAAACACAGTTTCTTGTCTTTGTTTCAGACGTGCGAAGTATTAACATCAGGAATGTTGTCAAAACCTTTTCAATCCTTCATGTTACTAATGTGAACCCCGCTGCATTTTGCTTCAAGATCCACCAATTGTTGCAAATTACTCAAAGGATCTTCAAACACGATCTAGAACAGTGGCCCCGTCCCTTTGACTATATTGAATCAAGAGCCGTAAGCAAAGATGTTGCATCTCCGTCCCCTTGGTTATATGGAACCAAAATCCATAAGAACAAAAGAAGATAACCCCGTCCCCTTTATTATAAAAGTCAAAGATAGTAAGTTTGAATACTATAAGAATTAAACGTAAACAAGTTCATACAGAACCATAAAGTGGAAGACCTCACAAGAATTGTTGTTCATGGATGTCTCTGAACAAATAGATCAAATGACTCTTATATAGAGCTTAGGACATCCATATTGACTAAGAAAGAAAGGAAAAGTTGTTGAAATTCAGCCTTGACACATAGTTTTCCCCATTTTGGCTCCATTGAAATCCCAATTTCTACATTGATAAATATACAATATTAAGAATTTGATTAGCAGATGGTAGGTTTAGAGGAAAACGTAAGCAGTTTGCTTCAGAGAATTGTTGTCATGAAAATCATGAGAGCTTGAAAAAACACTACTTATGAGATTATATCCTGAAGAGTGTGAGCAGCTAGGTGCATACCCAGGTGTATATTCTGGAAGTATAATTCTATACCCAAAAGCTTTAAAAGTGAAACCCATAGGGGTTGCAGACAAAACTGAAGATGAATCATCAGACATTGAAACCCAAAAGAAGATCCAATAGGCTGCTTGAAGTCAGCGGAGATTAGCGTGGCTGTGACAGCCACACCCAAGGCTATTGCTATTTGCTAACTATACTAGGTTTGAATTTGGAGAGCTAGAAGTTTCGTATTCCTGATAGTTACAAATGCTCCTCAGCAAATAATGAATACTGACATCCTTATCTGTTGAATCAGATCTTTCAATCACTCTTTGCTTTGTAGTTTTCCTAAGTATAATTTAGGAAGCTTCTAATCCTGTTTGTATCAACCGACAGAAGCCACATGTTTATACCTCAATAATTAAGTAAATCTACAAAACAACAACCTCATGCAAGAGTACAAATGTAAACAAACAAGAGTAACATAATGAGAAGCACCATGAACTTCTGAACTAATGCGACATTGACTGAAGGATCTTTAAAACGGAAAAATCTATACACTGGTGGTTGCAGTAAGAATTTTGAACTGAAGTTATCAGTCAAAAAGCCTACTGACCTATTTGAGATGGAAAAAAATAGAAGGTTCTGGATATAGGAGACAGGTTTCCATATCACAAGAAAGGTAATTGTTGCCCCATAGAATATACTAAAAGCGCAAGAAAAAATACACTTTTGTCAAGTAGCAGTTTTGATACAATTGGTATAATTCTGTGTTTAGAAAAACCCTAAGGCGGTACATATGGCACCAGAATGATAATAAATATCTATTAAGACTATGTTTGGTTCTCGGAAAATATTAGGGAAAGAAAATTGAAAGGAAAAGGAAAGAAAAAAGTAAAAAATATAAATTTTTTCTCTTGTCTGATTATCTATAGAAATTTTAAAGAAACATATAAAACATTTATTTTATATTTTTCCTTTAAATTAATGTCTCTATCTTATATCATATTTTATACGAATATAAAAATATAAAAAGTTTATGTACATGATTAGGAACCAAACATTTTATAGATATAGTGTGAAAAGTTGTATGATATATATAGCATGACCTGCAAAATATGTAAAAACAAATTTGGGCAAATTTCCCTTTTCTTTCTCTTATTTCCCCTTATTTTAAAGGAAAATGAAATATTATTTTCTTTTATATTTTTTCAAAATATTTTCCATGTCATCCAAACTTTTTTTTTTTTGAAAATAGAAATATTTTTATTGATTCAAATTAGTAATACATTCGATAAAAACATATAATCAAATTCGCTAAAAACGTTAAAGGATGATGCAATATCTTGGTTAATAGAATAAATAATCAGCTTAAAGCCTACATATTTGATAATCCTATAATGATTAGAATACCTATAATTCTACTTTTGCAACATTTTGATGACCATAATTTGATGTCTATCAAATCGAATATATTTCTTTATCACAAATCGTGATTTCTTCGTCTGAAAGCAGCCTTGTGTATGTACAAGTCAGTGACAAAATCACAAAAAAATAAAATAAAATAAAAACTTAGATCTATGCGAAAAATCACTTTATTGAGAAGAAAATGATAACGAGAGATGTAGAGGGGTGATTTAAGACCAAAAAATCACCCCTCTTTCCATGTCATCCAAACTTAGGAACATGATTTTCCATAGTTATTTTTTTATCCCTTTCTAGCATTTTCTAGAAACCAAACATAGCCTAAATTCATTGGACCCACATCAGGATACACTTAAAGATCAGTCAAATTTCCAAACAAATGTGCCGCATAGATTAATTTGGCAAAACAATAAATCTCTGATTAAAGCACACCAACAACACAACTATAGAATCGAGTTGCGAGTTACTTGTAGTTGATTCTAAAAAACTAAATGAGAAAAATAAAAATGAAATTCACACAAACATTTTAGACCACATCCAACCATTCAAAGCTTTCATGGAATAATGGAGTCCACACCAATTTTTGGACAGAAGTTGTACTTACCATTCAAAGTTTTACAAAATCTGCATCACAAGCTACAAGTGAGTTGAAAGCATCCATTTTGCTCACATGAGATTAGTATTAATTTCTTGTCGTATAGTTTGGCTTCAAACCTGAAATGGTGATTTATCAAATTTTTTTATTCACAAAAATCGATAGACGTATAACTCAATCTAAAAGGGCTCAAGGGAGAATCTAAGGGTAGTACTTCTCCATAACAATGTTAAGAGCATAAGAGATATGCTGTTATTAACATGTGCAGGAAGGTCATATTTTTTGCTTTTTCAATGAAGCTGGGGTGCATCTTTCCAGAAGCAAAATTTTGGGTCATCTCCTTTGAAAAACAAGCGGGGAAGGTTTAGAGTCTCGAAATAAGTGAAAAATGTTGTAGAATAGCCGAATGGATGAATGTTGACCATTTTTTCTTGGCTACGAGAAGACCGCTAAAGTTCGACCCAACGGTGCAAGAAGCATAGGACAAAATTAGCGCACTCATATATGAAGATATGGCCAAGAGAGGAGTGAATGTAGTAAATACTTAAAAGTGAGTTGAAACAAAGTAAGCATATAAAAACTGAAATGAAAAGTATTACCAGCACTCATCCCTTTTCCGAAAGTGTCACAGTCCTTACAGGTAATAAAGTGAACTAAAAGTCTGGATATCATTACCCGAGGATTGAGTTCTCTAGCGTTTGGATTTGATCACCACGATTACGAGGGCTTTTCACTAATTTAGGTGACCAAATAGGATGTAGAATAAAATCATTTAAGTTAAATAAAAACAGTTTAAGACTAATCTAAAATCTACCAAATAAACAACTTCTAATTCTAAAGGTATATGAAGAGAGCGCAGGGATGAAGATAATTATTTACAAAATAGTTTGCATTTCCTTGAAAGCGCAACATTTGAATTGAAAGTTGGATTTGTCAAGTAATGTAACAGTATAAGCTTGGATTTCTCCATACACATACATTTCACTAAGTAGAGATTCATGTTCCTTTCAGAGATATGAGTCTAATCAGTTACTTGTAGAATATAATCTTCTTTCTAAGATCTGGATATTTTTCCTTTTTAGTACTTTACACCCAAATCTTAGGACTGAAGAATTTTTGCCCCTATAGACAAGATAATGCAAGTCTTCTCCAATGTAATTGGTACGCATAAGCCATCAAATCAATAAAAGTTCTTCTCTTGATTAATCTAACCTTTAACTTGGGATGAGATCGTTTCTATCAATTGAGGTGGACATAATCAGTAAAGCTGATATCATCTGTTAAATATTCATTTTGTGATGTTAGTGATCTATCAGAGTTATTTTAGAGTTCATTAGTTCCATAATATTAATCTAACATGCCCCCCAAATTCTTGCTCTTTACTCTCGGGAATCTCCATCTCTGCGTACATTCTTAAAGGGCCTCTGAAAACCCGGAGCAAAGATATATGAAGCTCTTTTAAGGTATAGCTACTAATATTCCGAACAGCTAATTATATGAACAGTACCAATTATATAAATTTAGTTTTCAAACCCACAAAATAATTGAGAATCTAAAAATGTGAATGTTCATCAATTAATCCCCACCCCTAAAGGGTGTTTAACTTTCCATTCTTTGGTTAAAATCATCACTAATCAAACAACAAGTAAGAAAATGAAAGAAAGAATCAGAGACAAAGAAGTGAGAAAAATCTATATTTTAGTTTCCAATCTTTATGCGAGCGATAATAGAAATATGAATCTCTAATGTAATGGCTTTGAAATCTCTTGATAGGAAATAAAAATCTACTCTAAAACTAATATAAGATCTACTAAAAATCAAAATCTATAGCAAAACTAAACAAATGGGCAGTTTAGAGAGAGAAACCCCGTGAGAGGTGTTCTCTCACCTCGCCGTTGCCCTAAAATCCTAAAAAAACGAGTATTTATAGTCCTAGGGTGAAATGGGTTTGAAAACATAGTCCAAAATAGCATTTTTCGGTGCTTTTTGGTCATGCCCAGAGTTTTGTTGCTAACTCTGTTACGACAAAACCTGGGTTTTTCGCCACAAAGTTTTGTTGCTAACTTTGTCGCGACAAAACCTGGGTTTGTCGCGGTAGAGTTTTGTTGCTAACTTTGTTATGGAAAAATTTGGGTTTGTCGCGACAGAGTTTTGTTGCTAACTCTGTCGCAACAAAATCTGCTCGATGACTTATTTTTCAACATCGATAGCATGCTTTTTGTTTGAACTTGGATTTGGGCGTGTGAGAGTCGTTGAAAGAATCTTTGAATGAAGGAATACAATAACCATAGAGATTTGGAACCATCCCTAGCGATTCATACGGTAAAGAAAGAATTCATCTTCCGGTGATGCGATGCTGCAGAGACTGCAGTTAACTCTTCTTTTGAAATATATTGCTCATTTCTTGCTAAATCACTTGCTTTTCATCAAGTCATTTACCATGATTAAGAGGAAATGTTATGAGTTTTACATGAATATGGATGCCAAATGCTCCAAATAGCATGCAGAATAGACTCAAAAGCGTAGATGGGTTTACATTCATCATTGCTCCCAAATAAGTTTTGCTTGTCCTCAAATAAAGAAAGAAGAAGGTGCTTGTCTCGAGCAATGGAAGAAGAAGAGTTCATTTCACCCTTTTTTTACTTAGCGAAAGCCCAGTAATCAAACTTAGGGGTATGTGATATGTGTCTCGAGAATTACCTTTACAAGGAATATAGAGATATGATCAAGATAATTTATTCATTTTAATAGTGAATTAATCTCATAATAGACAAATTTAGATCATAGTTCTCATTAATTGTGTGTGTGTGTAGTATTCCCCCCTATCCAAACAATTGCAAGCTAGATGAGTTTATGAGAGTGAGATAGAATGCAGCAGATCTCCTAAGATAATTTATTTTAGTTCCATGGAAGCATTGTTCTTATCACTCTCCACTAATGTAGGCACAACTCTCAAGATCAAGTAGGTCTTTCAAGATTATAATGTAGGCTTGGGTAAGGGGTTGTTGAGTAGTCATTTAGGCTAAAACTTACCTAAACATACATATTTTACGCATCGCGACTCTATAATCCAGATTCTTACCATCGGCCGCAGTGACACTCTCGAGCACCCCGAAATCTAATTAGGTGCATCATTCTATACTCCTCCTTATCACCTTTCTGCACAAATTTTACATTCTTTCAGCAAACACAAAAGCTTTTCTTTAGACAGGTTGTCAAGGTGATTTGAAAATGTCAAAACCCACTTAGAAACTTACTGCACGACTCTTAGCGAGCTTTAAGTAATTAAGCTCCTAGACCAATTGGCCTTAGGTGCAGGTGTTGAGACACTTGCCAGTTATTTACTCTTAGGAAGGAAGGCTACGGGTGAACTCACTCCTCCTTGACTTTTATTGTATTTTGCTTCTTTTACACTTGATATTTTGTTTTTGTTTTTATTTTCTCTTTCTTTTTATAACCTCTTTTTGATTTTCAGCAACTCCATTTCAATAATTTGAGTTATTTTTCATAGGAAAAATAACTCCCTATTTCTCTTCACCACATTTCTCAATTATGTTTCAAATCCTGTGTTAAGGTGGAGTTTAGTTTTTGAGAGGTAATGATGTAGGAAGGTTGTGGCTTAAAATTGGATTCTTATAAACATAATTTTGGATTCTTTAAGGCTCAACATTTTAGTACTAGAGGAATATGCATATGCATGGTAATAGGATTAACGAAATGCTCTCAATCTTTCCAAGGATGTCCTATATCATTTCTCAATTGTTGTATTTGCCTAGGATTTTGCCTCAAGCGGCAAGTTCTAGAACACAGCAGGTCAAAGATAATTAAAGGATTCTCACTTAAACCTTCTCTAACCTAAATAATAACTACTTCAAGGTACTTAGTGACCAAGTGCATGGGTGAGAAACCAATGACTAAATAGCTATTAGAGAGAAAACTCATTAAGCATTTAGTCCTATTATCTTGTTGATTCTTGTCCTTATCTCAAGGAGTTCAATTATGATCTTCATTGGCATTACAACTACTCGACAAAACTAAATGCTTTAAAATAACTAACGAAATGACTAAACTAAGATGTAGGTTGGAAGGCATCAAACAAAGTCATTATCCATAAAACCCTGAAAAATTTCATCCTTAAAATTATCATGTGCAACATGTAGGGTGTAATGTGATAAAACAACGAAATAAACACCCCGAACTTTGAGATGAACATTTATCCTAATTTGTCTAGCAATGAGCAAAAGGAAGCAAGCCATTATAAAGAAGGAATTAGCTAGAAGTTTGGAAGAAAACTGAACTCCTTTTTAGTCTCAGCCCTTTGAATAGAAACGTGAAGATTTTGGGGACCTTGACATTGGTATACTACCCCTTTGCTCTGAGTCTTTTTTATCTGCAGGCCTAAGTCGTAATGACATATTTGAGCTTCAAACCTACTTTATTCTGAAAACATTAACGACAAAGTTAAAACACTACTGGAATTTTCTTCCATGATAAAAAAAACGAAACAGCAACGAAATAAAATAACTAAAAGAAAAGAAAAAGAAAAGAGGTAAGATAGAATCCTTATTACTTGGCTTGGTTTGCCTCATAAGAAGAATTTGCTTTGTTTTAAAGTCAATAGACTCATTGGAAAAGTACTAATGCTTTATTTAGCCCAGTCATCCATCTTAGACAACACTTCCTCTTCATAACCATTTAGCTCAAAGAATGATTTCTTCTCACTGGTTGAAAAGGAAAAGAAACTCATAATCCCCTTTAATTGTGGCTAGTGGTTCAGCCCCGCGTTTCATGAATAGTCCCCTTTAGTGATGCAAATGCAAGCAAATCTATGAAGTGGGACTCTTCAAACATCATGCCTTTTGGTGAACGGCTACAAATCTTCGTGCACATAGTTATTTCTTGCTCCGTCAAAGGTAATGGTTTGTTGAGATTGAACTTAGCTTTCTCCTCACTGACAAAGGTGAGCTCCCCCTTATTGCAGCGTTAATCCATGCTTAGCTTGAGGAAGGAAGTAGTCTTCTTAATATTTGAAAATTTGTGATCCCTTTGTGCCAAAGTCATGCAATCCATAGAAAGGTATATGTGTCAATCTTGCAAGATGTTTTCAATAGCTATCACTTGACGTTATTCTTCAAATTTCAGTTTATCCACTAATGACTTTTCATTCTCTAAGTTGTTTAGGAGTGCCTTTTTCTCAATTTTCAGCTCATTTCCACCTTCTTCTACAAATTTCAGGATAGGAAATTTCTTCACACTGCTCAAAGGAGTATCCATGCATTCATTGGGATTTGGCAAAGTGTTACCAGGAGAGGTCCTAGAGAATTTTCATTGAATGCTTGGACTAAGTGTCCTATTTGAGCTTCTCCATTTTCAATCACTTTTGATTGACTTAGGAAGGCATCTAAATCTAAAAATTCCTGCTCATGAAGAACTATCATCTTCTTGTTCTCACCCATGTAGGTCAAAATCTGCTCCTTAATAGGAGACAACTCTTCTTCCTCCTCAAATGTGGGGTTTGAACTCCCTTGATATATAAGGCAATACTCCTTGTTCCATGAGTGAGTCATTGTGAATTCTTGGGTCCAAATGATGAATAAGGAATCCAGAAACAGCTCTATGGAGCAAGTCTATCTTCTCTTGAATATTCCTCCATAAGTTCCTACAAATAATAAGAAGAAAAGAAAGAAAATAAAGTACAAAAATACTAATAGTAAAAGAAAAGTGCCATTTAGAAACAAATCAAAACAAAAAATAAAAATAAAAATGGCCTAAATTAGCAAAATCGCATTCTTCAAAATGTCAACTTCAATGAAAGTGAACCACGCCAATCCTTCCTTATGCTGACACACAAAACTTGTTAACCATTTTTTTTTACACGGCTACCAAAGACTAATTAAAGTCCCCAGCAACAGCGTAAAAAACTTGCAAAGACTAATTTTCTACTTTGCTGCAAAGGCTTCTAAAGTCCTTGGCAGCAGTGCGAAACTTGTTGACTAATTTTTGACACGACTACCAAAGAGAACTAACTAAAGTCTAAACCTTGGCGCGAAAACTTATAAGGACCCCGAATGATATATATGTATGAAAGAAATATGGCCAAGGAGGTGAATGTGGTAAATACTAGCGATTGGAAACTAAAAGTAAAGCGTACTTAAAAACTGAAATAAAAAGTATTACCGACACTCATTCCCCTTTCCATGAGTGCAGCTCTGTACCATTAATAGATGGACTCACAAAAACTGAATATCGTACCCATGAGGATTGGAGGTTCTCTCTAATTCAAATTTGATCACCTTGATTACAAGGGCTCTTCACTATTTAGGCAACCAAATAGGATGTGGAATAAAATCAATTTAATTTTAGAGCAAAACTGATTTAAACCTAATCCTAAAATCTACCAAATAAACAACTACTTAATTCTAAAATGTATGAAGAGGGGCACTAGGGATGGGGATAATTATTTACAAAACAATTTTCATTTCCTTAAAAGCTAAAGCATTTTGTGATTGAACATAAATTTGTCAAGAGAAATATAATATGGCAGTTTCCATACACCATATATTTAACTCATTAGAAATCCATGTTCCTTTCAGAGACAGGTCTAACTAGTTTCTTGTGAGGTATAAATCTTCTTTCTAAGATCACGGATATTTTCCTTTTACCAGTACTTCAGAAGCCCAAATCTTAGAGTGAAGAATTTTTGCCCCTATACATAGGATAATGCAAGCCTTTTCCAATGTAATTGTTTTTCAGCCATCAATCTAATAAGGTTCTCTCTCTCCTTGATTAGATCTGCTACTAACAGATTGAGGTCATTACATGTCGATTTAGGGGTGAGACCTCTAAACATTAAAGCGATACATCATCTAATTAATCCTGCACCTTGAGTAAATTAGTGATCTATATCAAAGTAATGTTTTAAACAGAGTTCATTAGTTTCCACATAATATTAGTTTAACATACCCCCAGTCTTTGCTCTTTACTCTTGGAATCTTCATCTACATTGTCCTTTCGAGAGGGGCCTCTTAAAAATCGAGCAAAGTACAACTCTTTTAAGGTATGGCTACTAATATTGAACAAACCAATTATATGAATAGTACCAATTATATATATATTCAGTTTTCAAACCCACAAAACAGCTGAAGAATCATGCATTTGAATGTTCAATTAATCCCCACCACATAGGGTGTTTAATGTTCCATTCTTTGGATTCGATCATCCTTGATCAAACAGCGGTAATAAAGGCCAGAAGAAAGGAATCAAGAGACAAGAGTGAGAGAAAATCCATGTTTTTAGGGTTTCAAATGCTACGAACGTATAATGAATCACCCAGAATATCTAATGTACAACACGAAATCTCTTCAATGCGCGACAAAACTAAAAAATAGCAGTTTAGAGATAAACACCATGAATATCTAATATACGACACGGGAATCTCTTGTGCGATAAGGCTAAAATGGAGTAGTTTAGAGGATGAAGCACCATGAGAGGTGTTCTCCACTCTATTGCCCTAAAAACCTAAGAGCAGTATTTGTCCTAGGGTGAAATGGGCTTGAAAACAGTCCAAAATAGCAGTTTTCGGGGCTTTCTGGTCAAGCCCAACGTTTTGTTTCTAACTCTTTCGCGACAAAACCTGGGTTTGTCATGACAAAGTTTTGTTGCTAACTCTATCGGGACAAAATCGAGGTTTGTCAGGACAATTTTGTTGCTAACTGTTTGAATGAAACTTGGGTTTTTCTATGCGACAAAGTTTGTTACTAACTCTATCGCGACAAATTCTGCTCAGTAACTTGATTTGCATACAACATGCGATGCACTTGCTTTACTTTGTTTTATGAACTCGAATTTAGGCGTGAGGTGTCGTTGGAAAGCTCTTTGAATGAAGAATACAACCATGAAATTTGAACCATCTGATGTCCATCTAGTAAGAAAAGTTCATCTTTCAGGAGGTGGTGATGGGAGACTACCACGTTGACTCTCTTCTTTTGAAATATATTGCTCATTTCTTGCTAAATCACTTGCTTTTCATCAAGTCACGCTATAAAACCAAGTTATGAGGAAATTTTATGAGTTTTACATGAATATGGATATAAAATGCTCAAAATAGCATGTGAAATGAACTCAAAACATAGATAACTTTTACACTGATCAATGGACTTGTGATTTCTCTATTATATAAACAGTACAAAAGAAATCTATACATGAAAAAGGCTATGAATTATCTAATATTTTCCCTATACAATATTTCAAATATTAACCTAATTAAAATAATCATAAATCAAGACAATAAATATGGAAAATTGATTATTAAATGGAAATAAATATGGACAACAAAATTTCCCGTTGATAACCCCCCCTCAAATTGTTGCGGGTTGATCAACAAGCATCAATTTGCTGCTTAGGAAGCAATGTTGATGATGACTATGAGCCTTGGTGAAGATATCAACAATTTGTAGTTTAGTTGAAATTTGTGGAAGAGTGATAACATGAGCTTCAAAAGCTTCACGGATAGAGTGACAATCGACTTCAATATGCTTTGCACGCTCATGATAGACAGGACTGGCTGAGATCTAAATAGCACTTTTTTTATCTGCGTGTAAAGGTTTACGATTGATCTTAGAGAAGTCTTACTCAGCAAGCAAACCTCGAAGCCAAATAATTTATGTAAAACTCGGGTAAATTTGTCTTTTGAAAAAGGGCAAAAAGGGTAAATTGCTGCTACAGACAAGCTGCGGACCTGAAATGCTCTAGATCTCGGATGACGAAATGGACCTCGCCGTTGGAGTCATCTCACAAAATCTAGTTACCTCGATGAATTTCGTGGTCGGGGTAGTATTGGGAGCCCTCACCGTTTGTCGACGAAAATTTAAATGGTGGGTGACACATGGCAAACCAAGGCCATGTGTAAGATACATAGAAAGGAGGGAGATAATGCGAATTAGGGAGAGAATCGATTAGAGATGAACCAAAAAAAAAAGATAGAAAAGAAAGAAAGGAAAGGAAAAGAAGAAGAAAGAGGAAAGTCGGCGAGCTTTTTCCCTAGATCTACGATGTTATTAGTGTTGGGACCTCGTTGGACAGAAGTAGTACATACCACTCAACTGGGGCTATACTCGAGGGGTAGAATCTCTTCCCTACTTTGGCTTATTTCCACCACTGGGCTGTTTAGCCTTGTTTTCTTCTAGGGCTGTTTGGCGAATTTTATAGAGTACGCCTGTGTTGACCCTACACTCTACCTTCAATTTGGGATTGGTGTTCGGTTGGGAAACGGGAGGTATTTGGACTTTGTGTTCATGCCAGATTGTAGCTTACATGTGTGAACTTGATGTTGGATTTTTGAATCACCCCAGGTGGACCTCACATAACCCAAGTTATGGTCATTTTCCCGAGGCCCGCACAGTTTAGAACATTCATTTGGTTGTGTCTAGATTTTGGGACTGAACTTTTGATTGAGCGGAGATTTCGACTTATATTATTCTTCATTGAATTATGCCGTGCATGCATGAACGTGGATTTAGGCTTTTAAATCACCCAAATTGGACCTCCCGATCAGATTGTAGTTGGGTTCATAACTATTTGAGGATTGATTTGAGCGAATCCAAGCTAAAAATTATGGGTATTCAAAGAGCCATTTTAGTGGGTGATGGCCGGAGGTTGTAGTGTTCGACTTAGGGCTAGTTATGGCTATGTTGGGACCTTAGTGGTTGGTTTCATGGCACGGTTATGCGTCAGTCTTGTGGGTACATTTCGGGCCCAGTTGTGGAGCCAGTTTTTCGGTAGGTTCGAAACTGTCCTATGGCTTATGTATGGCAAGTTTGTGTCCCGGTTATGGCTTGTTGGCCTTGAATTACGGTTTACGATCGGTTTATGGCTTAACCCGGGGCGCATGGTGTGGGTTGTTTTGTAGGGCATTATGTAAAAAAAAAAAAAAAAAAAAAAAAAAAGGTCTTGGATTAAGGTTGTCATTACTTAAATTAGATAATGACATGCTTGGTAGTGATTGAATGTTAATATATATGTGTTGGAATATATTGACATTGAGATGATTAATGGGGTTGGAAATTATATGCTCCTTAATAACAATTATCATAATACATGATGAATTGTATGATTCCATGTAGCATTCATTATACATGTGGCATGATATAACATGCAATGATGCATTATGCAAATGCACGAGGACATCACATTGAATGGGTGTGAGTGCATGATTATGAGAAATCACCATACTTTGTGATTGATGGGTGGGCTCGGTACCATTGGATGATATGTCAACTCCACACCAGTTCATAATATGGAAGCGTGTGGTGGGTAACCTTGAAGGTTAGACATCCCTTGGGTGAGGCCAGTTGGTTCATACACTCGAATGGTAAAGTCGAAAATTGTATGAAGGCGTGCGATCTTGCGGTGAGACCACGGAAATCCATTGCCCAGCAAAATATAGTTTTGATTATAAAAAAATCATTTGAAATGAAGTCATCCATAAAAGTTTTGGTTTATAAACAAACAACTTTTAATTTCAAAGTGTTCATTGGATGCGATTCATCAATTACGGTTTATCACAATTATGCATTCGCATTGTGTGGTGAGAGTCGGTGAGGACTCAAGGCATGGTACAAGATTGAGTCTCATCTCATTTCATGATGACATGTAACCATAGTAGAAATGGCATATGCTGCCAGGATGTGAAAGTGGAACATGACCATTTCATATGCACTTAGGTAGGGAGTAGCCTTTGTAGGAAGATTTTCTCTTTTTGGCGTGGCTTCATATAAGGGGAAAATATTTCGAGTGTAAGCAGACCTGCAGAATTGAATGGCGCCCATTTGAGGCCGCAATTGTGAAAAAAGCCGACATATGGCTTTTTAAAACCCCTTTGTAAAATGTTTTGGAACAATCTAGTTCTAACTTGTAATTTTATTATGCATGAGAGTTGTAATTAAACCCTTATAGGCCGTTTTAAATTATGACCTTGCATGTTTCAAATGAATATGGATGAATGGAACTGGAGTGGCCATCTAGTTGTTAACTCTATGGGTTCCGGTAAATGGGATATACTAGTGTAGCATTGGGTTGCAGATATCTGAGTTTCTATAGGTTGATGGTTGGTCAACGGACCCTTGGGTTTTGGGGTGTCACAGCTTGGTATCAGAGCTTAGGTATAATCATCTAGGGCTTGATGGGCCTGGGTCTAGACCATTGTATTCATTGTGCATTTAAGGTTTTGTGCCCTAATATGCTACATGATTGTGTGTTATGTGTTGTGTGAATTATATACATGGTAAAATGTATATGGAAAAAGATGAACACTAGGGGTTAGAGAACATAACCTTGGGGGTTCGAAGGTTTATTAGTGGTTGGCACAACCACTACTAGTTAGACAAGGAGAGAAATCTCGAAGTTTAAACTTGAGTACCATTCGTGGATACCATGTAATACTCTATTTCTATCTGATATATGTAGATGGCTAGTTGAGGAAGAGGACACCGAGGTGGTGGGCGGAGCAACAACCAATGACCATCGGCCTTTGACCAACAAGCCTTCATAGAGGCTATTAGTCTTCTTACCCTCTTATTGCACATGTAAGTGTTGTGGCTTACTACCTGAGGCTAGTGCAGCTAGAGACGGAGGTCGGCGTGCTTGCGGGGTTCAAGGCACACCATCTTCCGACCTTTGGGGAGGAGGACACAGTGGTAGTGATCATTGGTTCCTCCCAAGTCGGAAGATTATGGAAGCTATGGAAGTCACTTCTAATGCCACTAAGATAAAGCTAGCGTATTCCGGCCTAGAGGCGAATCCCAGTGTGGTGGGATTAGGTCAAAGCCTCGAGGATAGGCAATGACATAGGAAGGATTTCTTGAGCTCTTCATGGTCGAGATTTCCCGATCTACTCGACATTTAAAGCTGGGGAGTTTAAGGCCCAGAGCAAGGAACATTGATAAATGCTCGAATACATGGCTAAGTTCATTGAATTAACCCATTTCCACGATGAGTGCATGTCTGAGATATATGGTCAAAGTGAGTAGGGGATGGTATGGGGTGTCCATAGGGAGTAGAATTAATAGGATTTCTTCTTTAAGACATGGACTTGATGAGTCAGGGACAACTATGGCCATTGAGAGAGAGTGGATAGCCTTGAGGAACCTGCCCGAAGGATGCGGTGTTAAAATAAGAGGAGGGAGAGCCCGACCTTCTTCTTTTAGCTTAGGAAAGAAATGGGAGTTCTGCTGCAGGGTTTCAAGGACGGAGGCCCGCGGTATCGGGACCAGCAGGGTTGATCATCGAGGTGGGAGACATTTTAGGGCGCTGCCAGTGGTGATCTGGGAACATGTTTTCATTGCTAGCCTGGACACATGGGACGGATTGCCTCTCCACTCAAGTCCTAGAGTTATGGGACACCCAGTCACAGTCATAAGTGGGACGGGTGCATAGACCGGTTTGTTCCTCCTTGCCCACCATGGGCGGGGAGACCCGTGCTCCAGTCAGCCCGGCCCACCGGGTCCTACTACTTTGATCAGGCTCTGGATGGGCCCGAGCGCCAGGTCGAGGTCGGGGCTTAGGCTCTGGCTGGGACTTTAGGGACAAGGCGTGTACGCCATCACACCTCAAGATGCGCTTACAGATCAGTTGGTTATTCAGGGTACATTTCTATTGTTTCGCTTATGGGCAAGAGTACTATTTGATTATAGTGCATCACATTCTTTTATTACTGCATCATGTGTGGAAGCTTTGGGCTTAGAGGTTAAAACCTTGGAAAATCCATTGTATGTGATTCTCTAGAATTTAGGGTGAGAGTTGATCGGATGTCTTCGGGATTTGAGTTAGAGATCTCAAAGTTACGCACCAGCATGGATCTTCGAATTGTGCCGGACATATCGGAGTTTGATGTCATCCTTGGGATGGATTGGTTGGCCAACTGCCACGTCATCATTGAGATTATCATAGGAGGGTTCTTGCCTGCGGATGATGTTTGTGTTATGTTTAGGGGATAAGTGTTGTGTGAAGTGTACAAATTTATGACCACTTTGTCACCCCAAAGGAGTAACTAGAGTCCTCGGCCGCGTGCAAAAACTTGTTGGCGAAAAGCGTTGTATATTCCAGGTTAATAGTACCATTACTAGAAATAAAGTACTCCCAGATGATGGCACCAGAAACTTGATACAAAACCAAAATACATTATACTCATAAGAAAAATAATTTTATGGCTTCAACTCAAATGGAAATTTACTTTGGTCTTAAAAGCGCAGAGTACAGTGCATGCAAGTAATAAAGTGGACCTAAGTGGATATCATTCCCACACGAGAGATTGAAAATTTAAACTCCCCAACTACCTAACTTCTCAGGTTCCCTTTTCTTGAACTTCTAGTTTATATGAAAATTTAGTAACCTAATAAGAATTTAAAAAACTAGAATCCTACATTTAATATAAAAGAAAAAGTTAAATCCTAAATGTACACTGGAATGAACCAAATCATTGTTGGAAGTAAACACTCAGATTTCCTTTGTTTGAAACTATCCAATTCACATTACTATTCTCATTCTATTTTCACAGTGAAATCTGAATTTGTCAAGAGGTAAGATAGTATAGTTTGGATTCCTCCTCTAACCATACTTTTCACTGAGTAGAGGTTCACGTTCATTCCTGAACATGATTCTAATCAATTACTTGTAAATAGAATTTCTCTCTAAGATTCGAATATTTTTCTTTTCCAATACTTCATACCCATTTCTTATGATTCTGATTTCTTGCTTCCCAGTGAACAAGCGCAATATCTCTACAACATGAGTGATGTCCATAGGAATTTGAAAGAGTTTTCTCTTTCGCCAGTTAGAATCTCATGCTAACACAGGATCTAGTCAGACTTTCTTCCGGACAAGGAGAGATCTTTAATTGAGGATAGAATTGATATACCCTCAACCTGTTATTCTCAAACCATGAAGCGAGTGAGAGGATTTATCTAAGTAACCTTTGAGTAATTAGACAAATCAATATTAGTCTAACTATTTAAGGAATTAGTCTACATCTATGAATCTCCATGCTCCAGTATCACTGGAGGAACTCAATTGATTTTCATGATAGTCCTTTCATGGGTATAAATTTGTTAGTACTTAAATAGTGCTATTTTGAGCCACATTTTATTGCGAGGTTTAAGCACTTTTGTGTGCTAATCGGCCATCGCCCAATTGATACGTTGCGGGGTCACGACTTTGCTCACTGATCACATTTTGCGCGATATTTTTGCCTTAAGTTTTATAGGCCCAGATGGTGTTTCTTGACACGTGTGTTCGACCGGCTGAACGAAGTGAACTCGAAGTTCATGATCATTTTAGAGGAACGTTTGGGTAAAATGCAGAGAAGGAAGAAACTATAGGTGGCGTTGTGCGGTTGCGACTGTCGTTTGTAGTATTTGCAGATGCAACCTTTTTGACGCTTTTTAGCTTTGTACAAATCTTCCCTTGATGTAATTTTGGTTTCCTTTACACATTTTTGTAATTTCCTTAGTGCGAAGGCACTATGGCGCTCGATCAAACACTAACATCAATCAAACTTTCGATCCATAATCCCACTCCAGTAGTTCAACAAAATTTTATCTCCTCCACACTCGTATGATTTTCTCGCCCTTTCCTCCACGTTAACTTTTCTTAGTAGCCCAGTACCTCTTGATGAGGAGAAATCAAGAGATGCTTGGCTAAACCCTCATCCTTGAAGAAGAAGGCCCTTTGGGTGAAGGTTTGAAGGTAAAAACAACTTTGTCCTCATGTTCTATAGTAAGCATTTATGGCCTTTTCGTTTACATCACGTTTAGGTTTGAATCATGATGCTTACCTTGAGTGGCGATGCTGTGACTTTCAAGGCTGATGGATGCTTCTTTTGCTAGATCATTTGATGCCAGTTAGTTGTCATTTGTGAGCTCACGGGTTAGATCAAGGAGAGATGGTTTTAGCTGCTTGAAACATAAATGGCTAATAAAGTATATACGATAGGAAAAACTTTTAGGGTTTAGGTTTTGGGGCTAAGTGAAAGTCAGGTTCGAGTAGGCTATAAGGTCATCCTCCCCCAGTGAGGAAAAAGACTCGAGGACATGGCTGGATATCTTGGGACTCTTCAGTGTGGCATTCAGGGTTCTCTTTAACTTTTATTCAAATTTATTTACAATTTCCAAACATTCACTTCCACTGTTTTTGCAAAAATCCTGAAATCCAAAGAGGAAACACCATTTTCAATCCATTGCAACTCTTCTCTCACGAAGAAAACCATCCGTATTTAGACCACAGACATTTTATCTTGCGCGTAGCGAATCTTTAAGTGGGCTAGGATACAAATTTTGTTGATTAGGATAAGCTCTGCATTGACGAATCCGACCGAGATACTAAAATTAGAACGATTAATACTGAAGGGGCAGCACCATTCAAAATCTCAGAAATTCAGCTCGGAAATTTTCTTCGATTTGCGAGAAAAGACCATCACTAACATCATATATTTCCTAGTGGAAGTTGATTTCTCGAAAACTGGATTACAGCATACATTGAAATACTGATCAGGAAAATTCCTCTGTAAGTGTAATCAATTGAAGAAACATTTTCCAGTACGTTTGGAGTTCATTTAAAAATTCAGGCCGTGTCGTAAATGAATTTTAACATTAATTTCCAACTTCAAAACTTCTAAACAAATGCTATTTCCAGATCGATGACAAATTCAAATATCAAGCTACGCTAATCTCGAAAATGAAAAATAAGAAAAGAAAAATATGGCTCTAAAAAGTCAGCTCCTAGGTACTGCGAGCAGTTTACTGTGGCCAGAGCTTCCCTCGCTTTCCACGGAGTCGTTTCTGGCCCATAGAGCCACAAAAGTTTGGGCCACCCAACTGTCTTCTTTTATGAATCCTTAACTTTTCCAGGCTCGTTATCTTCCTCAATGTGACACGAGTTATTATGCAATATAGTTTGAATTTTTGCTACGGGTTTTTATTGCAGCGGGAAGTGAGATTATGCAGTAGTGACCTAGAAGATCTTGCGCTCATTGCGCGGGTTGCGATAGCATATTCTTATTCGCGACATTCTTCTTTCCTTGATGTGATAACTGCCAGGCAAGTTTCATTTAATGTGACAATATTAGCTAATTCATTCTCGAACACATTTTTTGTGACTTACTTCCAGAGCGCCCAGACACACTATGCTTGAGGCTCATGGTTTGTTGGGCTTTGGGTTGGTGACATTTGAGCTGGAGCGGGCGCTGTGTGGCGGAAGATGCGTTGGCGTGCGGCTGCCGGATTGGTGAAACGCGACCCATGGCTCGCGACAACGGTATATTATTATTCTTGTTACCTTGTCTTGCATTATTATCATCTCTGTCGCCTGATTCTTTCCCACTTTAACTGTTTTTCCTTGGTGCGACTTCATTTTTATGTGCGACCTGAGACTTTTGTGTTAGGGATGTTTTGCTGTCTGTCGCGACCCCAATATGTTATGTTGCGCTTGACACTTTCTACATGCAACATATTTTCCTGAAGCTTTACGGGCTTAGTTTTTAGTCGCGACGTAGCATACCTTTGCTTTGTCTTGCGTGTAAAAATGACCCATTTCCCACTGTCGTGATAGGACTTTTCTATGTTCTTCTTGTCTTGCTCGCAGCCAGGTTGTTATGTCACGACTGACTTCTTTGCATTTGTGTTGGGACTTATGTCGCGACTTAGGAGTTAATGTTGGCCTCGTTTCTCTGTTGACATTTCACAATGTGGCAGGCACGAAGGTCTAAATCGCGATAATCAAAACACCTTTTAAAACGATGTATGCAACGGTAGCTCTTTTTATTTGCGACCAGTTAGTTCATCCATTAAGCGCAACTTTGTGCTGACCCTGGTTTTTCTTATCGCGACCTAAACTTCTTCTTGACATCCTTTTCTGTCACCAATGAACTTTTCCGTGTTGTAGAAGTCGGTCTATCGCGACATAAGAGAGTTTTGTGTGATAGTGCCAACTAACAATTCGACGCGTGTATGTGCATAGCCACAAACTATTTTTGTTCCCAGTAAGCTAACATATGTCTTTTCTGTTCTGCGTATTAGGGCACCAACGTCTTTGTGCGGCACGAAACGGGTTGTCTGCTGTTAAAATCTTTGTTACAACCACGGGAAATGTGAAGAGCAACACCATTCAAAAATCTCAAATTTCAACTCAGGGAATTTTCTTCCAATTTTGCAGAAAAGACCATAACTAACATCGGATCACCAAGATGGTGTTCAAATGAGTTAACGTAAATGACTGAATCTTAATCAGACACATAGGTTATAATCAATAAAGCCAATTCAGTGATTGACTGGGAGATCAACGATCAACGGTGATGATATTGTATTCAACTTAAAATTCTAAAAATAATGCCCGGAATCTCGGGCAAATAAAGAATCGCCGACCTCGTGTTGTGTGAAACAGAACAATCGAGCGATCGCAAGCCTCGAGTCACTCAAACTCCTGGTGCTCGCAGTTCGTTCTGCCCGAATCTTCTCGTTTCCGGTGGGTTTCTATTTGAGAGAGCCCTAAAAGTTTGGGCCCCTTGATACTTCTTTTATGAATCCACCCAACGCATAGGCCCAGGTTGTCTTCTCAATCGCAACTTGAAAGTTGTGTCACTATATAGTTTTGAATTTTTGTTGTAGGTTTCTATTACAGCAAGCAGTCATTTGCCGCTACCTAGAAGATCTTGTGCTCATTCTTGCTTGAGTTGCGATAGCATATTCTTGTTGCGACATTCTTCTTTCCTTCAGTATGATAACTCTATCGTGATAGAGTTTCCTTTGTCGCGACAATATTCTGTTCATTCCTCAAACATGAATGTCACAACATCGATACTTATGTCATAACACAGTTTCAGTGCAGCTTTTACAAGTTGGTGTCACGACCAAAGTTTTCATGTCGCGATAGTGATGTTGATATACTTCTTAGTGTCGCGATGACTTTTTTGTCGCGGCGACATTTACATTATGGTTCTTGTTGCAACCTTTGTCTTGCATTATTGTCATGTCGATGCGTGACCGAGTCTGTGTGATAAGGTTTCTTTTTCCCCATAGCATGTTTTCCTTGACTGCGACTAATTTTGTGTTCAGACCTAGGTTTCTGTGTTGGGATGTTTTATGCTCCTTGACCCAGTATGTTATGTTCTGAAATATGACGCGGCATCTTCTATCTTGACTCAGTTTTGATTAAACATAACTAATATTATCTTAACTAACAGCTGTCTGATGCTGTGGTGTTTCCTTTGTCGCGATGGGACTTTTCTGTCGTGTCTTGTGCTCATGCGACCTAGTTGTTATCATTGTGACATACTTCTTTGCATTGTCGTTGGACTTATTGATTTACAGGAGTTATGTCGCGACCTTGTTTCTTACTCTATTAGACATTCATGTGTTGCTTGTACGAAGATCTACATTTGCTTAACAGTCAAACACCTTTTTAAGCTTGAAGTATGTCGCAACATTGACTCTCTTTATTTCTGGCCAATTAGTTCATCCATTAAGCGCTTTTGTAGCCATGACCTAAACTTCTTCTTCAACATCTTTTACGTCTGACAAACTTTTCCATGTTGTAGGGGAAGTGGTGTAATAAACGGAAGAAATTCTATCGATAGATATTACGCATACATTCGACATTATGTTGCGGCTTACAAACTATTTTGTTCCCAGTGGCTAACATATATCTTTCCATTCTCTATCGCGACTGCTGTCTTTTGTAGCGACTACGGCTCAATTATCGACAATTAGAAAATGCTGTTGCGACACGGGGAAATGTTGTTGCGACATTTGCTTGCGGTAATTTCTTAAGTTTAGCCGTGACACGCGCAATTGGGTGCGACATGGGTGCTGCGATTCTTGTTTTCTCTTCTTTCTTGCTAGAAATCTCTCCTTTCTGAATTAGTACCTGCAAAACACAAATTTTAAAAATACTCCATAATTTGGCAATCTATTTGCTTGAAAATAATGAAAGCGAAGCGGAAAATGGATTAAAAATAGATGATAAGTCTAAGTAAATTCCTCAAACTTAAAGTTTTGCTTTTTAATGACGAAAAAGAATATTTGTTTGTCCTTGATGAGTAAAAAACTCATTGAATTTTTAGTCCATTTTTATGATTTTTCTCAATATAATTGCCTATTTTATCTGCGAGAAATATGTACTATTTACCAAAATTATATTTTGCAGAAATTTAAAGCAGAAGTGAAAATTCCAACAAAAATTAGAAGTGAAAACAGATCAAGGGCCCAGCAAGTCGCGACATAGAATCAAGGTCACGACCAAAAGTGATGGCAAGGCAAACAAAAATTGTTGCGACATAAGAGAACTTGTTGAGACCAAGACGGGAGGAGCAAGGAAGATAATGTCGCGACCGTTTTGAGTTGCGACCAAAAAGTAAAAATTTGAATGGACTTCAATGTCTCTCTAGACGATTCGAGGTTGACAAAGATATAAGTTGGAGACTCCAGCCTAGGTCGCGACCTAGAATTTATCGCTTAATGACAGAATGAGTTATACGATTAAAAATGTTGTGACCAGAAGTGAGGTTAGAATTAAAATGAGGGTTGAATTGAAATCGCGACGATTTTAAAGTCGCAACATAAAATTCAGGATAGAAAGAAATGATTAGGTGTGACCTAGATTCCATCATCGCGACAAGACAATGAAAAGATAGAACAGTTTAAGTCGCAACGCGGGAAGGTTCATGACGAGGATTAGTGGCTAACAATAGAGAAGGATCATCGCGACATATACGGTCGCGACATAAAATCACGATGAAAACAATACATTTAGGTCGCGACATGGGCGAAGTCGTGTGAAGAATTATTTGAAGGGTAAGAAAAACATAGCCATATGAATCAACATAATGTAGCGGGAACCAATGTCGCGACATAAAATCGAGGTCGCGACATATATTCCAAAACAAAGCAGAACAGTGAGGTCGCGACCAAAAATAGAAAAATTGAAGGGAAATGTTGAGACTTAGAAATGAGGTTGCAATTAGATATGAAGAAGGGAATGTTGCGACATACTTTTGAGGTCACGACAAGAATTGCACTGAGCAAGGAAAATACTTGGTTGTGACCTAAATTCCACTTGTCCTTGACGAAAATAAACAACCCGGTGATTTGAGTCACGACCCACGACAAAGGCGAGGCAGTGGAATGGCGTCGCGTAGAAGAAGTCGCGACATCGATTCCTGGGAACAAGAAAAATGGAAGTCAGGCTGACAAATGAACCGATGAAAGAAGGTCGTAACCCGGGTTTCCTATAGTCACGACGGACCCATGACCGGACGAGAATTTTACTTTGAGAAGCTTAAAGTGCAACCTAAAATAGTGAGTTGAGCCAGTGATTTTAGGGAAATCCACAGGGCCCAAATCCAGGCCCAATTTGTAGAAGTTATAAATAAGCGTACACAAATCTTAGTAAGAGTTTTCTTTTAGGAACCCGGAAGCAGGGGAAAGAAGAAAACTCAGCATATGAATTTAGAATAGATTTTTATTTATTTATTTTATTTTCTTTCATTTCTTGGGATCTGAACCAACGATATGTTAGAATGTCTAAGCTAAAAGTAATATTTCAATTTACTGCCTGAGTTTAAATGCAATCTAGATTATTTATGGAAATCGTTTCTTCTCGATTTATTCTGCGATTACGATTGGGTATAATTGATGGTGCTCCATTATACGTTTATAATACGAGTTTTCGAAGCCACAAGCTTCCACTAGTTTGAATTTATTATTGAATTCTGATCCACCTACATAAATTAGAAGAAGTACACAGAATTTGGGGAGGATTTATTTAGTTGATGTTTTTTCATGTAATTGTTCCCGATAGTAGTTTGAAATACCTTACAGGATTGTGTCTTGCTCACGATTTCCGGGGGCGCAGGTGGCAGTGAGTCTCGCAGGAGCTTAGAACGTGAGTTTTTGGGTATGCTAAACTGCATTGGAAAACTCATGAGCTACAGAGTTCACTTAGATAAATTCTGATTCACTCATAATTGATGTGAGAGATTATTTATCAATTTAAATTATCAGATATTTCACCTTAATCTATTAGAAGGCTCCTAATCCTTTTGTGTTAAATGAGATCTAATGAGGAAGGGAAGTATCTATTATATTTAAAGGATGAGTCATCAGTGAGTTGTAGAAGTCTTAATGACCTACTGATTTGGGAAGTAAGAAATGCGGAGTCTTAGGAAATGGGTATGAGTATTGAGAAGAATACCCCAGATCTTATAAAGAATATGTAGTCCTGAGTAGGCGAGTTAAGCCTGTCTTCGGGAAACATGGATGCTTAATTGGTGAATGAAAATCGACTTACGATATCGGGCATCTTTGTGAATCGGATCAAATTTGGATCGAGTTTTAAATGGGATATAATGTAGGAATTAGTTGTTTCACGCGATTACTTCCTTATTAGTGTTCATTTTATAGAGGCGATTAGGTCGATTAATTTTGATTCATATACGTTTATTAGCTTAACAATGTCTATGTGTATATGTTACCTTTAATACGATTATCCTTTAATCTTTAGTTGATAAACTTTATCATTGAGGTTCAGATATAGTATGGATCTTGAGTAGTTAGGGTAGTTGATTTTGAGAATCCAAGTCAATCTATGTGGGAATGAAATCTGGACTTACATCCAATTTTTACTACTTGTATGACTTGTGCACTTGCAGTGTCATATCTTAAACCCTATAATTCCAAAAACGTTTAAAACTAGTTTATTCATTTAAAAGAAAGAAATTCCAGTCAGTTACAGGCGCGTGGCCATAGGAAAGTTGAGACTCACAGCAGATGTGTTAAATTGAGAGTTTGAATCTATATAGCAGCGGGACAATCTCTCGAACAATTAGCTTTATTTTTTGGGAAGCATTTCTTGTTTTGCCTTGAAAATGCGCAACTTGAATTGAAACTAGTTAGTTGCGGCTTAATTCTAAATTGGTTTTTAGTTCGGACTTAAGACAAATTTTCAATTATTATCACAAACAAAGTAGCTAGATTCTAAAATTAAACAATTTTAGTAAATTAATCATGATCTTTGTGTGTGTTGGTTTTCCTCTTTCATTCCTCCTTAGCCCGGGATTAAGTAATCTTACGGAATTCATAGTAAATTTTACCCAATTTCTTTGGCTCTTGAGGCCCATATGCTTGTTTTTCATATTAATCTCAACTAATGTAGGCAAGTTCCACTTTCAAGATCAATTAGGTCTTTTAGGCTTGTAGATTTTGGCTTGAGTAATTAGGTAGATAAGTGGAGAATTTAGGCTAAACATTTACCCAGATTCCACTCTTCAAGTATGTATCTTTGCCTCTATCCTTCATCCTTTTCTTTTCTACTATTAATAAAATATATTCCCTGACATCCATGATGTATCATCTTGCCTATTCTCATTGGCATCTTTTAGAGAGAAATCTCTTTTTTCTTTTATTTGTCAAGCTATTTTAGGATTAGTGCAATGTCTTGTCTTCTTAGGCTTTCTACCACTCTTAGAGAACTTTGGGCTAGTTGGCATTAGGGTACTAGGTGTTGAAACACCCCTAAGAACTTAATTGTTCAAGAGAGGAAGGCCACAAGACAAAACTTAATCCCCTTTGACAACTTAAAATTTTAACTTCATCTTTGCATTCTTTTCCATTTCTTCATTTGTTCTTTTCTTTTTCCAACCTTCATTCTTGTTTCCTTTCAAATCAAACTAACATTCCCCCAAAATTGTCATTTTTTGTATTTTGAGTTCATCCACGAAACAGGCAAATGAGGTTTCTTTCTTTGTAGGATTCTAGAATAAATGAAGTGCGAGGTTTTTCATTTTACATTCAGAAGTGAAGAAACTGGATAATTGGCCCAAATTTGGAACTAGATTATAGGCCTATGCATATTATGAAGGTAGGCTTGAAAGGCTCAAACTTCAGGGATGGCGCATATCACTTCTTTGTTAGTGAATTGCTGGATTTCGCCTTGATATGTCCCAGCAAGTTACAGGACCTTGGGTACATTTATTGTAGTTGAACCAGAAGATGTCCCTAATCCTTCACAAATTGTTAAGGAACATTTTACCATATGCATTGTTTTTCAGGACTTTCATGGCCTTATTGTTTATACAACAGTTTCAAAGGTCTTATTTGTCAACATCCAATTAATACATTTTCTTAAATCTAA
This sequence comes from Tetrastigma voinierianum, assembly GCA_016808115.1. Taxonomy (NCBI): domain Eukaryota; kingdom Viridiplantae; phylum Streptophyta; class Magnoliopsida; order Vitales; family Vitaceae; genus Tetrastigma; species Tetrastigma voinierianum. The sequence continues at coordinate 144,285 of JAEQBH010001841.1, read as the reverse complement.
ACTTCAAACTTCATTCTAATTTACACATGGCTTCTATTCCAGGTTCATTGGAATTTTACCATAATTTCAATTCAAAAGTTGTTTAGTTTATGAGGTTTTGTTGTTATATTTGTTTTAATCAAGATTAAAGTTCATTTGATCATGCTTTCAGCTCAAAACATCACAACATAACAATTATAATCTATTCAATTCAACGAACTTTGACTCGATTTTCCCTTGATTCATTCATTTATTCAAAACAAAAATATTTTCTAATAAAGCGTGAATTAACATGACCAAGAATTTAACCTTTTACCCTTTTAAAAATTTGTGTTTGAACTTTTGTCTAAGAGGGATGAATTACAATTTTTTAGTTTGGAGAGAAAAGAGCTACGAGGGGTTCATGTCTCCTTTTGTAGGGATGTTTTTTAAAGTTAGGAGGTTGAGGTTGAAGCTAATTTAAGATGGAAACCTAGAGTATTGAGATGTTTGGCTTCTCTTTCTACAGAGGTTCTTCATTGAAGAGGCAATGATCATTAGTAAATTCCACTTGTTGATTAGTCATCTTGCCTCTAACCTATATTTGTTCATAGTTTCTAGCTATTCGTGGCATCAGTAATATGTATTACTAAATTTGAATTACTGATCCGTTTCATTCAACACATGTAGTTGTCATCTCTGGCTCCTTGTCTCTTGCCACAATCTTGAAATTCATGAGGCACATTCCTTGTAGAGATATTTGAACCCCTACGCATACGCAACATACTTCCTTCCAACACCTCTTTTGTCTAAAGGTCAGCATATCTTCATTTTCCTTTTGGCACTCATTCATAGAAGGGCGTATTTTTGAATCCGATCTTTGCGTAGAACTCTTTCTCTCCCTTTCCATTTCTTCCCTTCCAATTTCTCACCTCTCTCTGCTTGAAGTTGTTCCCATATTTGTTCTCACTAACTAAATACGCCTCAAAATTCTTCTCTTATTCTCACATTTATTCATTTCATTGCTACTCCCTTTCTCCTCATTCTTTCATGTCTAACATCTCCATATTTCTATTCTCTTTGTTTCCTCTGCCTGGGCACTCTTAGTTGAAAAGTTTTCCCTTATAGGGAGGTGAAAATCTTGGACTTATTCTTCTTTGAAACTAATCTATTTGGTAGTTAGGCCTCCTCGAGATTTGTTCATCCCCACCTTCTTCCTGAGGCTCCTCTCTGCAGCTTCTCTGATCTCCGTCTCCTTCCTTCTCCTGCTCTCTTTGGGCCTTGTTGGCCCTTCTCAATGTCAAAGGAGGCTCATAGGAGTGGGTTTCCTCTTACGCCCATACCCTTTTGTAAGGTACTAATCCCAATTGCGGTGATAGTTCTTTAGATAGGGATCGGTCCATTTTACAATATATGGAGGGTTTTGATGAATCGTTTCATTATTTCCCATCAAACAAACCCTTGATAGGCGCTAACAAGATGATGGCTTCATTCTCCCTTGTATGTAAGTGCTTTGCTTAGGAATTATAGCGAATTTATAAAATAAAACCAAACGCCCGGCTATTACATTGGGGCTTGAGGATGATTCATGAAGATTTTCCTTTGTTCAGTTCCGTTTCCCTTTCCACCAATCAAATCACTCTTTTTTTATGGTTGGGTTCTCACGATCCAGTTCTTGTATTAAGACATTTTGGGATCACGATCTACTTGAACCTTGTTAATCCTTTCATGACTCATGGGGACCCATACTCCTCGGCCTTTGCTGAATCTTCTCATATCGAACATATTGGAGTGAACTTTGACTCTGGCGCCAGCTTCAGAAGTGAAGCATGCTTATGAACAGTTCTAAGCCCCTCTTACCCCGATGATCTTTTAAAAGGTGAGATAGAAATCCCAGACCCCTTTCTCAGTAGAGCCTTTGCCGATTAGATTCTCTTTTTAGAATTAGCTTCGCCCAGATGGCTTTGTTATCTTCTACTTCATGCAACCAATCACTTTTTAGCTCTTTTCTTCTTTCTTTCTCTTTTGGCGAGTTACATTGCCTCCTTACGCACCTCGGTTCGCTGGAGTTGGCCTCGGCAGGGTTCAGGATAAACCTTTTTGCTTCATGTTAGTATGTTCTTCCATCATGGTTGAAGTTTGGGACTAAGCTATAAGTACCATTGGTGATATGGAATTAGGGGTTGAATCATAGAGTCAAGTTTCAGTGGTGAGATTCGGAAAGGCAGAGATTTTTGGTTAGAGTGTGAGTGATACCAGACGTGGTAAGGGATTGTTTTTTAGATTTTTTTTTTTGGAGGCTTCTCTTGAGTTTACTTAGCTCAATGATAAGATATCTCTCCTTTTTGTTGGATTCTGTGACAGTGTTGATTAGGTCACAACAATAGCCTTTAATTTTAACTGCGGAATTTTATTTTGTGTCACCAAATTAATATTTTAAAACCGATCTTTGGCTTCTTTAAAACCTCATGACACATGGAAACGTGTAGCGATGACTGATCACGACATTCAAGAAAATTTTATGTTGATAATTTGACCAGGGACTCTGTTGCAGCCCTAGTTACAATGCGGACTGCGACCGAGAAAATTCATGTCGTGGCGGGGATTGATTACTTCTAATCAGAATGATAAAATTTGTGACACTCTTATGAGTGGTCCGCAACGTTGTTATTGAGCTGCCATTACTTTGGTTTCAAAAATTTAATATCGCGGGAAAAGACGATATCATGACAGCGTAATCAGTTCAGTTTTTGTCGCGATTGAACTTTTAATGTCGTGACCTAATTTTCTTATATTATGTATTCCATTAAATTTCAACATTAGACAACCACTTTTTATCACTTGTAAACAATGTGCGACACGGATTTTCTTTGTTAGGCCAGATTCATTTTCCCGAGCTTTATGACTTAAAATTGCCTTCCTATTCAGTTAATCACTCATAACTCAGTCAAAATTTCAATGACAAACATTGCCACAGACATATTTAGTACTTGAAAATCATCAATTCAATCGCAGACAACTAGCATCTCAACCTGGCATATTCAAGGTAGCAAACTTCTCAAACAATATGCATTATCATTTCAAAATAAGTTTAGGAATGAGAAATACTCCCTTGTAGTCATTTTTGCACATGGTCAAAGCTTGAGGCGAGTGCTTTACAATAAAACTTTGATTCAGCTCATTCCCCTGTCAAAAAATAGGTGAAAATTTGCATATTGCAATCCTCAAAAATTCTAGCAAATCAAATTTAATAATCCAAAACCACAGAAAAATAACCAACATCAATCTAACCAAATAAGAAAAATAATCAACATTAAGTGGCTTAGGTTGACTCAGAAAATTTGCCGGTTTAATGTCCTCGGCCTGACTTTGTTTGAGTCTCTTCATTTTAGTCATTTTCTTTTCTCTTTTCAAAATTTGGATCTACTTTATATACTTTCCTCCAGATAATGCTTTAACCTCGACCATTTCTTTGAATTCATTTCTAGATTAGATTCGGAGTCTTTGAGTATTCTTGCTCGAAGGGTGTACTTATTGCCTGTGGCATATGGACCACTCCATCTTGATTTTAGTTTCCCTGGAAAGAGCTTGAGCCTAGAGTTATATAAAAGAACTTTATTACTCCTGACTTGAACTCCCTCCTTAAGTTTTCTGATCAGCCACCTCTTGGTCTTTTCCTTGGGTCGGCATTGTCTTAGGCTTCATTTCTTAATTCTTCCAGTTCATTCATTTGGAGTAGTCTCTTTTCCTTGGTAGCTTGGAAATCATAGTTCAATTTCTTGATGGGCCACATAACTTTGTATTCCAATTCTAAAGGGAGATGACAAGGTTTTCCATATACAATTCTGTATGGGACATTCCAATGGGAGTTTTGTAGCGAGTTTTATAAGCTCACAATGCATCACATTTGGCATATACCAGTCCTTTACGCTTGCATTCTGTATTCTGGAATTTTCTTTGCATCTCCCTATTTGATTTCAAGCACCCATTAGATTGAGGATGATAAGCCAATCCCATCATATGTTTGATTCCCATATCTGCTCTGAGTTTCTGAAAAATACTTTATTTGAAAAATGGTTCCCTCATCGATGATTGTTAGGTGCCCCCGAATATATAAAATGTTTCTTTGTATAAACCCAGCCCCAATAGCTGTAGTAGCATCATTTGGACAGGCTATTTGCCTCCACCCATTTGGATACATAATCCTGATCAGGAGAATGTATATATTGCAAATGATGATGAAAAGGTCCGTAAATTATATTCCTCATACATAAAAAATATACACCACGAGAATTCTGTAGGAGCATTTCATTTCTTACCTTATATTTGCCCGTTTCTACGTGACATCTGATGTTTTACCTATTCAAAAGCAGTCTTTTAAATAGAGTAGGCCAATAAAATCCACGATTGGAGAATTTTTAAGGCTGTCATGTCTCTATGGTATCTTCCATATGGTGATGCATGACATTTCTCCATAATACCACCTTGTTTTGTTTTACGGGACGCATCTCCCTTATGATCATATGCTCCTCTTCTATCTGACAATGGGTACGTCCCGTATATATAATCGCGATCAATTCTCGATTTCCTCTTTTTTACTGAAGTAGCTGAATTCATGCATAATTCCACGAAGCTAAGTAATTGACAATGCTCGGCTATACGAGTGTTTATCACGTGACATCGATAAGTACTCATCGGGAAAATTTAAATTTTGCGCTCTCATTTTAATTTGTGGAGTTCTCTCGATTTGAACAGTGATGCTGCTATCACATTGTCACTACCCTTCTTGTCTTTGATTTCGTCAAATTCTTGCACCTGATGAACCCATGATGATCTTGGCTTTGCATCTTCTTTGGCATTAGATATTTGTTAAATGCCTGATTAGTGTATAGCAACACTTGAGACCCGATATATAAGGCCTGAATTTTTCACAAGCAAAAACCATTACCAGCATCTCCTTCTCTATGGTGGAGTAGTTTTCTTGTGCCTCATTGAATGTTTTGCTGGCATAGTATATCGCCTTGAATATCTTTTCAGTTCTCTGTCCCAATACAGCTCCCATTGCATAATCACTAGCATCACACATAATTTTAAATTCATTGCTTGATTCCCAGTTGACATGATGGGGCTGATACTAACAGTTTAATTTCCTCGAATGCAATTCTACGCGTTCATCAAAATCAAATTTGCATCATCTTTCTTGATACGCATAATGGTTTAGGTACACGGAAGAATCATAATAGATCTTCTATAAAATCCGGCGCATGACCGGGAAGCTTCTTGCATGCGCCTTCGCGCTTTATTTGTAGGTGGCATGAGAGTTTTTATAACAACAATCTTTTCTTGATCTACTTCCAACCTAACAGTAGAAATCTTGTACCCCAAGACAATACCTTGATTTACGCGAAATGACATTTTACAGTTAGCTAGCCTCTTGTCGCCACACCTCGATGTTGTTAGGTGCAGACAATCTTAGCTTTGGATGCATATACTGAGAAATCATCCATGAATATTTCCATAACCTCTTCCACCAAATCAGAAAATATAGACATTATACATCTTATAAAGGTGGCAGGAGCATTACATAATGCAGAATGGCACGCATCATACAAGCGAAGAACCATAAGGACATGCTATAAATGTTGATTTCTCTTGATCCTCTGGGAGCTACTACCGTCGATTATAATAAATAAGCATCAAGAAAGCGATGTGCGAATTTGCTTCAGCACATCCAACATTTGATGATGAAGGTAGAGATAATAATGATAAATTATGTTGGTAGTGTTTAGTTTCCTATAATCTGTGCACTCTCCCATCTGTCACAATTCTTGTAGGAATCAGTTCATTATTCTCATTTAGTTCATAAGTGAATCCTCCTTCTTGAGACATATGTGAGACTTGCAAGGATTATGCAAATTGCATATGAAGCACCGCATTTAATTTGGTGCTTCTTTTAATTACTTCTTTGTTCAGTTTAAAGTACTGATTTGCTCTCTATAGAAGTTCATTCTCCTCTGCAGGATCATTTATTGCATCTGTTGAAGGCTGATTCCTTTCAAATCTTATGGGACCATTCTTACTTCTTTTATATTTTTTGAGTCTCGCGTTTCACTCTTCTAAGCAGATTAATCCAACTGAAATAAATCACGGCTTTCCTTTTTTCTGAGTTATAAGAGAACATATTTAAATATCAAATTCATACAAGTATTAAACCTTGGGCTTTGTTTTCTTTGCCACTTCTTTATTCATAACTCTGATCTTTCTGCATTTATTTCTCTATTCAATCTTTGAATCTTCAGTTTAGAAATTGGAGTTTTGAATTCAACTTCAAGATGCTCAAGATACTGGAAATTCATCTATTCTCGTTCCTTGAATTTTGAAATTACAATGGGTGGTTGGTTCAAAGTAGCCAGCGGGAATTTTGTTCTAAGTTCGCGATTGCGCTATAGTTCATTATTGTTTGGTATCATTGAGATTGAAATCAACTCCTTCATCTCCAACATTAGAGTTAGTTCTATTTTTCATCATTCAGTGCTGTCTTGTTTGCTAAGAAGGGTCTTCCCTAACATTGATGAGATTTGTACATCTTTCTCTATATTTTCATTTCTGAAGTCATGAAGAATAATTTTCCTTGATCGAGTACATCTTCAGGATCACACCTTTAGAAGGATGTTTATCATATCTGCCTGTGAGATTATGTTATGAGATATCTGACCTTGATCTTTTTTAACCAGCGGACGAGCATCAGTTGAGTGATGAAATCACTAAATGCAGTGCATACACTAATTCTTGTTCCTAATCATGCGCGAGGGTATAGTGAAGGCGCTTCAGATCTGCCTTTTTTTTTGGAATGGACTTTTGAATTCTTGCAAGTGGGATTGCGTTAAATACTCATCCATATCGTAAACCTTCTCTTATAAACAAATCTTTCATGAATTTTGCATAATGAGTCATTTGATTGTGCATAGGAGCCCGGAATGTTAATCTCTATCTTCTTGGCATATTTTAGAATTTGACTATATCTGTTTTTGCCCTATGGCCTTTGGGGCTATTTGGAGGGTTCATGACTCATCCCTTCAGCTTCATTCCACTTCTTGCTTGGGATGTAGTTCTGCTGACTTCTCATTCTCTATAACTACGGCCCCATTATCATTTTTCTTGTCGATCAGGCTTGTTTCTCGCTGTGGTATTTTTCTTTCTATTCATCATTTTAATCTAACCACGCCACTTCCTGAGTCAACGCCGCGCATACAAATCTTTGGTTCTTTCTTCGCCGTTGGGCCAGTACAATCACATCTCATATTCATGACATTGGTGTTTTTTCACTGAAAATCTTTGTTGCCTTATTTTTGTAGAAATCTTGAGTCGAAAATTTTTCTCATATATTGAAATCCTTTTGTTGCTCGACATGAAATTAAGCATATGATCTCAGAAAAGTTGAGTCAGCACCGACCACGATAATGCACTTTATTTTCCCTCTTTTGTGGGGTTTGTTATTTGCTATTCACGAAACCCATTTGATATAAAGCTTGATGGTGGATTACATTCATATCGTAGTTCCTTGTGCACCATATACAAAAATTTTCCTTAGTTTCTTATTTGCTGGGTATTGTAGTGTGTAGGCAAATTAGGTTGGAAGCCGATGGTAACTCTCTGTCGATCATATACTTTGTTTCCCTCAACTTAGTAGGGCTTTCTTCCTCGAACCCCTCGACACTGTTTCTCCTTCATGCTTTCCTCTCGATTTTACCATGTGGTGTGTCACTCTCTCATTACTACTCAAGTTGTTCATTCTTTTGCATCAAACGGCTTGTATGTTTGTAGTTCATCAAATCAGTAGACCATTTTCCCTTATTCTTTGCTTTGCTCCTGAAGATTCGAGATCGATCGCCTGGATTGCATTTAGTAGTCTTCAATAGCACCTTGCCTCCTGCACTTCTTCTTTTAAAACCTCCGGTGGGATTAAATCAGATTATACCCTTGGAGGTATAATTGTGGCATAGTGGAAAATGTCATTTATTGTTGCGGATCTATCATACATGCATAGGGCACCTCTTCCAAGCCTTGATCCTTGAACCTCTCCGACTTATGTGGGATATATCTTCACTTGCTGGAACCTGATGATTTCTCCTCTTCTCGGCTTATTGTGTGGAAATTTGGAGAGGAAAAATCGACTCATGAATGCTCCATGAGTTCTTCTAAGTATTCAGTCCCGGCTGTGAATCAAAGTAATAATGGCTCTTCATCTCTCAATGAGAATGGGAAGGACAGGCTTGATCATCAGGTCTCACTACATTCAGTTTCACATTTGTTTGCCATCCTCGCCGTCTACAGGATGCTTATTTGGATCTTGAGAAGGGTGGCAGGTGACCAAATCTTTATTGAACATTGTAATCAAAGCTGGCTTCAGCTAAATTGTTGCTTCAATATGAAGTTCTCTCCTTAGCCAGAGATACTTTTCTGAATGATAGGCCTCCAAAAAATTTCCTCTAGTATTGCTGGCTCTTGATCTCTATTAGCTATTGTTCCTTTAGAATAGTGCGTCTGCTTTTCTTGATTAAGCGTAACCCACATCTTGCCTTTGTAGTAGCTTTTCCTGAATTTTCAGGGTTCTTTCAATTTTGTATCCGGAGGCGCGAGTCCTGCTTACGATCTATGCATTTAATGTTCTGCAGAAGACAAACCTGCTTTGAGATCAAATAAGTCGGTGATAACAAAATTATATATTCATTAAGTTTCCAAAGATCATTAGCTTATTCATTACTAATATTAAAACTATTTTGTTATTTTCTGAATTTTTATGGCTCAAATAAAAATGTCAAATTAGCATTTCTTTCATTTTGTTAGAATATTGATTTTTTAAATTCTTTGATCCCCGTGATAGCACCAAAACTTGTTGACGAGAGTGTACAAATTTATGACTACTTATCACCAAAGGAGTAGCGGAGTCTGAGCAAACGGCACTGACATTGACCAAAATTGAATAAATTTATGACACTATCACCAAAGGAGTAACTAGAGTCCCCGACAACGGTGCCAAAAACTTGTTGACCAAAATGTTGTGCATATTCAAATTATTAGTACCATTACTAGAAGACTAAAAATTACTCCTAGATGATGGCACCAAAAACTTGATCTGATTAAAATACATTGCTTATATATGCCCATAAGAAAATAATTTTGTCACTAAACTCAATTGAAAATTTACTTTGGTGCCATTTTAGAATTATAGGTCGTCTGAAATAATAAAGTGGACTGATGGGATATCATTCCACGAGAGATTGAAAGAAATTTAAACTTCAACTACTGACTACTAAAGTTCTACACTATTTGAGCGTCTAGGTTTAATGAAAATTTAGTAACCTAATAAGAATTTTAAACTACAGAATCCACGTTTTAATATAAAGAAAAGTTTTAAACTTAAATGTACACTGGGGATCGAACTCGATCATTACAGAAGTAAACACTGGCTTCTACTACTCGTGGAAACAAGCCAATTTCGCATTCTATTCTTCATTATATTTTTCCCCGAGCGAATTTGAATTTGTCAAGAGGTAAGGTAGTAAGTGGCTCGACCTCTCTCTCTTAACCTAATATACTTTTCATCGAAGTAGAGGTTCACGTTTCATTCCCCGAAACATGATTCTAATCAATTACTTGTAAATAGAATTCCAAGATTTTTGAGTCTTTTTATTTTCCAATACTATACCTATATTTCTTATATGACTACAGATTTCTTGCTTCCCAAGACAGGGAAACTGCAATATCTCTAAAGCAACATGAGTGATAACCTTAAGATCCGAAAGAGCTTTTCTCTTTCCTGCATTAAATCTCAATATGCCAATACGTGATCAAGCATCATTCTTCTAGACCAAGGAGAGATCTCTAATTGATTAAATTGATATATCACTTAACCTATTCTCAAACCATGAGAAAATTGAGGATTTATCTAAGTAACCTTTCAGAGCTCATTAGTTTATCAATATTAGTCTAATATACCCCCAAGGAATTGGTCTAAGCTCTCAAGAATCTCCATCTTTGTGTCACTTAGAGGGCCTCTTGGAAATCAGAGCTAAACAATAGTCCTTTCATGGGTATAAGCTACTAAAATTGGGAACAATTAATATCAAGAGCAACACCATTCAAACACCCTACCTCAACTCGAAATTTTCTTCCAATTCTCAGAGAAAAGACCAACTGGCCATTAGATCTTCCCCAAAGGAAGTCGAGCTCTCAAAACCTGGACAACATATTGAAATATCGATCGTGTAGAAAATTCCACTGTAAGTGTAATCAACCGAAGAAACAATTTCTAGTATTTGTTTGGAGTTCATTGCATTCAAACAATAATTGTAAATGAATTTCAACATTAATTTCAACTTCAAAACTTCTGAAAAAATCACTGTTTTAGATCCAGTGACAAATTAAAATATCAAGCTTGCGCTTAATCTAATAAGAAAACAGAAAAATAAGAAAATAAAAATATAATACAAAAGAGTCCCTCACCCCCTGCTACTGGTCTGCTCGTTGACTGAGTCTCGCTTCCCCTCACCGTTTATTTCATGTGAGCTCCCAAAAGCTCGGGGCCCTTAACTTCAATGCTTTTATGAATCCTTAACCCAGCCCAAATCGGGCCTTCCCCAATGAGACTAAAAATTGTGTCGACATAGTTTTGAATTTTCGTTACGTGTGTTTCCCTATTGTAGCGGAAGCAATGGCTCCAGTGAGCAAATCCTAGGAAGATCTTGTTCTCATTCTGCTGAAAGGCGCATACAACATATTCTTGTTGGCGACATTATTCTTCCTTTAGTATGACAACCTCGCCGCGACAATATTCTCGCTGCTCATTCCTCAAACATGAATGTCGCAGAACATCGATACTCATGTCGCAAATACGCTTCAGCCTTTGCAAGTTGGTGTTGAGAACCAAAGTTTTCATGTCCGATTCGCGCTACGCGCAGGTGATCCTAATCAACAACAAAATTTATATCCTGTTCTCCTAACGTGAGAGTCAAGCTATCGCGCAAAGATGTCGCCTCAGTGGTCGAACACGTGGACGGGTTTTCTTCAGACAAATGACTAATAGCTGAAGGCAAAATTGGTGAATTAAATTTGATTTCTTTAAGGTTTGAAGTAAAACAAAAGGGGGTTTCTGGGGGTTGGGATCATGGATGCAGCAGGGCATGCGACCTAATCAAGAGGGCGTGTACGTTTTCATGTTCGCTCCCACGCTTCCTCGCCAACAGGATTGCTTCCTTCTTCTCCCATGCGCACAACAACATCAATGTCCCGAGGATTCATACCTTTCTACCAGCCTTCGTGGTCAGTCAGAGACACCCGGCCTCCACCACGGTGCCATTTAGGCACTCTTCCTTCGACTTCTTCCTCTTGGCCGAACAAGCCGATTGGTGAGCTTTAAGATGCAAATTCTGCAGGATGTCCACTTTTATCAATTTCACTTTGAACCCATCCAATTCCTTGTTCAAGGAGCTCTCAATCACCTCAGCTTTTGATCGCCTTGACAAATACTACCCTTTGCTCCTCTATGAAAATCGCCCACTTGCTTCGCTTCGCTAAATTGGACGTGCTCAACAAGGGATATGGTGGGGCGGTGGAATGTCGTGGGAAGTCGTAAAATGTGGAGAAGCAGAGGCAGGTGCCGAGGGAACATTATAAGACGTGTGTGCACTCATCCATTGGTCTCTATAGTCCCTCATGCACTTTTATTCGACTGGGATTTCTCCCGCGGTCTGATTTCGCCACATGCCAGGCTTCTATAGCCGTCCCCATCACATATATATGCTCTGTGGTTACTCTCCACCCAACAATACTCACCGGTATTGCTCTCTCCTCTTCCATAATGGCCAAAATCCAAACCCCACTCCTAAAATTCAATCCTACAAAGAGAAATAAGGCAACACTAAAATACTACAGAAATTTTTTTTTAATGCTGAAATATAAAAACCAAGAAAAAATGACTGTAAATGATAAAAGGAAATTACCAAGACTTGTGATGAGAAATCACAAGTGTTCCACACCACAATGCACCGCGCACCATCCCCGCAATGCCGCCTGACCAAAGCATGCACAGGTGATTCTAATCACAGCACTTATATCCTATACTCCTCCTCCCACGCCAGTCAAGCTACACAAGCAAAGATAGTGGTCTACAGTGGCCTAAATTACTGTAGATCGGTTTTCTTCCATTAAACATTTCAATGTAGCTGAAGGCAAAATTTGGTGAATTAAAATTCTGGGGATTACACAGGTTCGTAAAAAATCAGTGGTGCCTCTGGGGTTCAATGACCAAACTAAAACAAGAAAATAAATAGAACCCTCATGTTAGGCACCGGTTTAGGCTCGCGGCAATCACTATTAATCCCGTATTTTTCCTACTGGGAGCATGACATATAGTCATTTCCCGAACTCCCATCTTCAATTAGCTTTAAAACTAAACCCTACATTTCTTTTGAAACATAGCATTTAAATGGGCATAAATGTCCCTAATAAAGGAAAACACATCTCTAAAACCCTACTCCACGACACCAGCAGAGACACCATCCGAGCCCCCCAATGGATTCAGCAAAGTATCCATCGAACCCAAAAGCTACAAATACACATTAAAGAGAGAGCAATGCTAAGAGATTTTAACCTAAGTGCAGTTAGGAAGGAACACACAAACAACCACATAACACGCAAGGCTAAAAACAGGGGAACCGTGAGTTACCCCACAACACCCCAGCTACCGAAACTTCATCCCTCTCTCAAGGAGGAAGAAATCTGATCAACAGAGTTCCTCCTCGAGTTGTCATCCCTCGTAGAGGAGCGGCCTGGCAGCGTAGAAAATGGAAAAGAAAAGGAAAGAAAAGGGAAGTGCGGAAGTCGCGGAAACCGCTCCCTTTACCAGATAACCCAAAATCCCAAACCATGACAGGCTAAACCGAGACTTATACGATGCTCAGGCGGGTGTTACAAAACCAAAATCTAAGGTTATCACAGGTGGTAAATGGAAAAATCAAAAAAAAGCAAAAAAGCAAACAGTGGTGTGGGGCTGTGAAAAGCAGAACTGCAGCAGAGGAACAAAGTATGGAGTCGAATGCTGCCCACAAGAGGAAGCTTTCCCGCGCGGGTGTTTTTCACATTCTTGCTCTTCTTCCGATCTTTGATCCGCAATGTTGAGTTTGACTTGAATTTTTCGTGTTTGATCGACCAACAATTTTAGTTATTAATTGGTCGCGAAAAGTGCAAAATTTCGCCACAAAAATGCGATCATTAAAATAGTAGGACCTTAATGCAAATCGGTTAGCATGATTAGCAAATAAAAGCACCAAACCCAGTAACAAATGAGGTCTCAAAATAGCACTGGGGCACTAATCAATGTTCGGACGCTGATGTCGATTGCTTCTTCTCTCACATCACTGATGTCGCCGACCATGCCTTTCGTCTCGACAACATTTCTTCTCTGTTCTGCATCGCAACATCCGTCATGCAAGATTGGTATCCCTGGTCACAAATCAAAAAAGTTTGTCACGAATGCAGTTCTCACACTTAGTTCGCTTCCTTTGTCACAACTTCATTTTTTATGGCCAGTGACTGAGCTGTGTCGATGTTTTACATGTCGCAAATCTCCAATATATTATATGTTGCTATAACACTTTTCCAAGATGCAAATATTATTTCTTCTTATCGCAACTTAGTTTTTCTAGTCGTGACATAACTTGTTTGCCTTTAGCTTGTCTTCGTGTCGTGACCCATTTTCCTCACGGGATAGACTTTCTCGTGTCTAACTCCACTGAGCCGTCGCGACCGCCATTTTGCTACAAGTCTGACATGACTCTTCATTCAGGTTTCAGACTTGCCCAACTTCTAGCAAATGCAGGTTCGACCTCATTTCCGTTTAGCTGTCTCTATGTTACGACGAAGATCTCTCTATCACGACAATCAAAACACCTTTGTGTCAAGTATGTCGCAACATTGACTCTCTTTTGTTGCAACCAAAGTTAGTTCATCCATTAAGAACCCGTTGTCGCCCACCTTGTTTTCTCTGGTTCCCCGACCAACTTTTCTTCACAAGATCTTTTCTCTGTCTCAACAAACTTTTCCATGTCAGTAGAGTCGTTGTCGCGACGTAAGAGAGAGTTCCGTCGCTACGCATACATTCCGCTCTGGGCTCAGCATTATGTCACAACCTGAAACCATTTTGTTCTCGACCGACCAACAACATATGTCTTTTCCATTCACGCGAACTCACGGCCTTTGTCGCGACATATCTCAATTCGTCAACAATCAGAAATGTCGCTCGGTCATTACGAAACGTCAAGCCGCGACATGTTTTCTTTTGTTATCGCCGTTTGTCGCGACACACAAATTCCAATCGCGATACTGATCGCATAATTGTCGCTTTCTTCTTCGCCGGGAAATCTCTCCTTTTGAATTAGTACCGCAAAAACACAAAGTTTGAAAATACCTACAATTTGGTAATAAAAACAACTCAAAATATTGAAAAACAAGCCAGAAAAATGGATTAAAAGATAAGTTTCAAGACCATCAATATTAAAAATGGATTAAAATATTGAGTCACACCCCTGCATATCGTGGCTTTATACTGGCTTGACTAAGATAGAATATGTCTCACGAGTCAGAGGAACTCAAGGTCCAATTGGCTGTGAAGAATTGTTCGGATGTGGGTTTTATTAGATTTCAAGCACTCTCATCTGTGTGTTTCTGTTGTTTTCAAAGAAGAAGGACAAGACCTTCTGGCTTAGGTATAGACTATCTAAGAGTCAATAGGGTTATTATCGAGCACAAAATTTTTGCCTAGGGATCGATGGATTTATTTGATCATTCAAAGCGGTCTACCCAAGATAGATCTCCGCACTAAAGCTACCACGCCTGAGGGTTAGGAGTGAGATATCCTTAAGAGACGACGCCTTCAGACGCTGCAGATGAGCATTTTGAGTTCACAAAGGATGCTTATTTGGATTGATCAATACTCCATCAAGATCTATAGATCTCATGTATGGGTGCTCCAACCCTACTTAGATCGCATGAGTTATGGTATTCAGGGTCTATATCTTGATGTACTCCTATGTCTTGTATATGCATGGAGTGTCACTTATATCGTTATTCAGACTTGAGAGACCATCAATTGTATGCCAAATTCTGTAAGTGTGGTGGGTAATAGAAAGACGAGTTAGACATCCCTTCAGGTGAAAGGCCCGGACTGGTTCATACACTCCAACAGTGAAAGTCCAAAAAGTAGGAAAAGCCCGCAGCTCCTGGCAAAGAGACTCCTGAACTGGCCGCTATGAAAAACACATGGCTCTTGATTATAAAAAAAAATCATGTGAAATGACGTCATCCATAAAAGTTTTGTTTTATAAACAAACGACTTTTAATTTCAAAGTGTTCCTTGGATGTGATTCATCAATGATGGTTTATCACCATTCCTCGTGTAGCCGTATTGTGTGGTGGAGTCGTGAGGACTTAGGTATGGTACAGATTGAATCTCATCTCATTCTCATGACATGGCATGTGATTCCATAGTGAAATGACATTTGTTTTTACTGATGCGGAATGTGGAATACGGCGCACTTGGGACGTGGGAGTGAACAGAGGGAGCTTTTCCCCTACTGCGTGGCTCACTCCCAGAAAGGAAAATATTTCAAGTGAGGAACAAACACTAGCAAGCAACGCTCATTCAAGGCCGCAATTTTGAAGAAAGTCGACATGTGGCTTTTAATAACCTTTATGTGAAATGTTTTGGAACAATCTAGTTCTAACTTGTAATTTTATTATGCATGAGAATTGTAATTAAACCCTTATAGGCCATTTTAAATTTTGATCTGTATGCTCTTTAAATGAATATGTGGATGAATAGAACCAGTGACCATCTAGTTGTTAACCTACTGCCCTCCTAGTAAATGGGACATAGTAGTGTGTTACTCCGTTACCCGATATCCATGAGTTTCCATTAGGTCGACTCGCTGGTCTCAATCCGATCCTGGGTTAGGGTGTCACAATTTCGGAACAAGAAAGAGACATGGCTTGGTACTCAAATTCGGTAGATGACTTAGAAACCATATCTTTCTTCTTACTCTTCCAAGAGGTCAATTCATCACCTAAGAAAACACACCAAACAATGATTGCTAGTGACGTGTATCACTCAACCAGCCCAATCAACATTACTATAAGAAACAAGATTAGGAGAATTGTCTGCATGAAAGAATAGGCCATGGGTAGAAGTATCCTGAACATACAAGTATGATTTTGGATGATAAAAACCAAATGAATGTGACGAGTCCTAAGAAATCGGGTCGACTTGCTTGACAACAAAAGAAATATCTAGTTCGCCTCAGTTGATGGTGAGTAGACAAGGATACCCACAAATTTTGATTTAACCTGATCAAGTGTCACCCTCCTTTTGCGTAAGTCGTACATTTAATTCCATGGAGTATCACGATAGGTAGCTTCCTCGCAACTAATTGTAGCTTGCAAAATCTAGCATACTTATGTTGATTTAGTGAAATTCCAGAAGGATTATGTGAAGCCACCTTTAAGACCAAGAAATGTTATAATGAGAGGACCCAAGATCTTTCATGAAACGATTTTGGAGAGTCATTCAGATGGACAAGTAAAGTAGAATCATAACCAATGATCAAAATATCATCAATATAAACCAAAAGACAACATTACCCATGTTGGATTTTCAAAGAAATAGTGAAGTGTCATACTTTCTTTACTTGAAGGAAAATTGTAACATGTTCTAATTATCAAACCAAGCCCACCTGAGTTTGCTCACAGACCATAGAGAGAGCGACAAAGTTTGGCTACTACTGAGGTCGAGAGGAAAACAACCCGCCGGCTTCATATAAATTCACTTTTAAGATCCTTGTGAAGGAAAGAATTCTCGACATCCATTTCGATGTAAGGTTAATCATTGAAGCGCTAGTGCTACAATCGTATCGAACAAATCTTAGCCAGCAGAGAAAAGGTCTCCTCATAATTGACATCATATTCCTGATTGTTCCTAAGGATAACAAGTCGAGCTTTATAACAATCTAAACTTCCATTAAAGCGAACCTTGACTAAGTAAACCCGTTTGCAACAAGAGGAACAATAGTAGAAGGATAAGACTCAATGTCCCAAGTGTGATAGGCCTTTGTATGCCAAGTCTCCATATAGCTCAAGTTGTCACACTCATATCGATGCAAATGCGTGAGTAGCATGTGGGAATATCAAAATTCAACAATACAACAATAAGAGCTTAAATAAAATTGCCAAAAAAAAAAATAAAAAACCCATACCTATCTGGGGGTACAGACACTCAAGAAGAGCAACATAACAAAGGCTCTAGAGGTGCTACAACTTATTGATTTCGACGCATGTTAGAATCAGATATCAGGTGAGCCATCATAAGAGACTGTGGAGGGGATCGTCTTGTATATGACATAGCTGGATTAAAGCGAGAACTGACTTGAGGAAGATTTGAGATCTGTTGCTCAAAGGAGGGGAGGACCACAGTAGAAGAAGAGGGTACATATGACATAGAAAGAAATGTTTACTTTCAAAGAAAATAACATTCCTAGAAATGTGTGTACAATGTAATGTAAGATCATAGCAAACAAATCCCTTTTGACACACATTATATCCTAAGAATGCAGATCTAACAAATTGTGCAGATAATTTATGTCACTCATGAGGAGGTAAATAAATAAAACATACACAACCAAAGACACGAAGATTATCATAACTAGGTTGCTTAGCAAACAAGCAAAAATAGAGAGACTCCATATGTAAATCTTGGGAAGGTAAACGATTAATCAAGTTAGTAGTAGTCTTTAGAGCCTCAACCTAGAACATAGAAGGAATAGAAGATTCTAAATGCTAGAGTACGCACTACAAAAAAGATGACGATGTGTTCGCTTACCCATTTTGTTAGGAGTAGCAAGACATGAACGTTGATGGATAATACCTTTAGAAGCCAAGAATGCCTGAAACTCAATAGACACATATCCACCACCATAATATGTACATAGTGTCTGAATATTCATAGAAAATTGATTTTCAACATACGCTAAAAATGCAATGAAAGTACGAAAAACCTTAGATTTAGAGCGAAGAAAATAAACCCAAGTAAATCCTCTATGACTGCTTAATGAAAGTTAATATACTAAAATTTCATTTGAACTAACCGAAGGCCCCAAACATCACAGGATAAGATCAGTTAGTGAGAAGCTCTACTAGCATGCAAAGGAAATGGAAGAGTTTTTTTTTTTTTACCAAGTTTACAAGAATCACACTCAAGATATAAAGAACATTCTTGATTACCAAGAAAGTTAGAGTTCAATACATGAGATAAGATTTGAGTATTGGGATGGCCTAAACAATGATGCCACACCATACTCAGAGCAAGAACATTATGACAAGCAAAAGACTTAATAGAAGAACCGAAGAAAGGATCGAATATGTAAAAATAAATGGGAAATAAGCGCCCCACTTTAGGTCTTTCACAATTAGCTCCCGCGTTACCTAGTCCTGCACAACACAACCATCACTAGAAAAATTAACAAAGCATAAATTGTTATCAACCACCGACCAATTGAAATAAGATTCAGAGAAAGTTATACAAGAAACACAAGAAATGTGTAAAAGAGGCATTTCCAACAATGATGATTAGCAAAGAATTGTCATTGGCAATTTGAATGGCAAATTGTCTAACATAAGCCCAAACATGAGACAGAGTTGTGGGAGTATTCGTCATATGATTTGAGGCCATCGAGTCTACTTACTAGACCCCATTTCAGGGGTGTAGTAAGTTGCTGTAGGAGGTGCATGATCAAAGGAAAAGCCATGTGCCATAGAAGTTAAGTAACAAAGAATAACAAATGTGGTTAGAAAATGTCGGGCCTGATAATTTTGGGGGTAGATACGATGTTCTTTGATAATATGACAATTTTTCTTGCAATAAGAACAATATTTTTTTAAGACAATTGGCAGTAATATGCCCATATTCTTTGTAGTATAAAATTGTATTAGAAGTCATATGTGAACCACGTCCTTGGGCAGCATAAGCCAAAGCTGTTGTCTCAAAACTGCCATGAGACACCTAAAATAGCTTGACTATTGAGACGTTGTTCTTCGTGCAGTAACTCACAAACAAATATCAATAGAGGGAACAAGAGACCTGTTCAATGGAGAGAAGCGAACCAATTCATATTCTAAGCGTAGTTTCATTAGAAACTTATCACTCTGGCTACTCTTGTGAGGATCAACAGAGTTAAAGAATCGTGGAATATCTATTGTAACTAAACAAGAGTGTTATTCATGCCAAAGAGTAAAAAATGTCAAGTATAGTCTTTTGATGGAAAGACTACCATGTTGAAACATGGCAATCGCATGTTCCAATTAAAAGTGATGAGGTAACATCTCTACGATAAACCTTCAAATAGTCCATTACGGATCGGAGCTGCGCTTATGAGCCCATAAGTTAGTGATGATATATGGCTCCACTGAACTAAGAAGCAAAGATATGATTCGAGCATTAAGCACTACTAAAGAAGGAGAAGACATGACATCCTTGGATTTGTCAGTGTCAAATGTTGATGCAACATTTGTACCAAAGGTCTTTTCCCTTGAGGAAGAGTTCAAACTCAAAAGCCCAAGAAGAGTAATTTTTGCTTGTAAACTTGACACACACTGGTGCAACATCCATTGCAAAAAAAAAAAAAAAAAATGGAACCCTAAACAAAGCAAAAAAAAAAAAAAAAATCCAAAAAATAAAGGAATCGAGAGGACCTTAAATAGAGATTGTCGAAGGACACCACTTCAGTTAAAATGGACAAAAACATATATAATGCCTTAAAATGTCAACGAAGATCTAAAAACAATACCAAAAACACGGCCGATGACGCGCTCTGATACACCGCACAAGAAGGTGCCAGATGTGTCAGCGAGACTGGAAGACGCTTGACATGAAACCAAAAATGAGTCACGCCTGGCGATTACCAAAACCAAGAGATGGAAAAATGCCAACTCAAGCCTGATACCATGTTAGAAATAAGTCAAAATGTCAGGAATAGCCAAATGAATGACCTTGTACTTTCATTATATAAACTGTACAAAAGAAATCTATACATGGAACAAGGCTATGAATTTGCTAATATTTTCCAGTATAATATGTCAAATATTAAGCTAGTTGTACAACTATATATCAAGAAAACAACATAGAATAAATATGGACAAAGAAAAGCTATCCATCGACATGTATAAGATCGAGATGGTTTTCAGACATCAACTTGACCATCTGTCCATAGAGAGTTAATAACATTATGGAATGCAAAATTGTTCTATCTAAGAAATCTTCAAAGTCCACTGACTGACCTATTAGATAATTTCACATCCCCATTCTAACATCTAAGCAAAGAAAGTTTCACTGGCTTTGCCTAACCTAATCAACAAAATCAAGTGGGGTTTGAATAGAAACAGATAATAGGAGGGTATGGGGGGGATAAAAAAAAACTGAAGTAAGGTGGTCTACCGCCACAAGGTAGGTAATAGGTGGGAATCTAGATTAAAATAATTCAATTACGCTGATCCAACTTACAAGAGATAGAAAAGCTTTCCTCTTGCAAACTAATGTACTAGAAATCTTATCTAGTGTTGGATCCCAAAAATAAGGAGCCTTGAGATTTCCTCCCAATTGAACACCGAAATAGGAGAAGGCTTATTCACTCATTTTACCACCTGTGAAAGAGGAAATATTAGAGATGTTACCTTGGTTAATTAACATATATGTCTAAGAGGATGTTTTGTTAATATCTATTCTATGTCCCAACATGGAACCAAACACAAGATGTATAGGCTTGATTTTAGCTATCGTCACCATTTATCCTTAAAAATAAAATAACTATCAACAAGTGAAGGAGAGATACCCTAAAGCAATCCTTACTAAGTTCATAGCCCTTGAGATACTATTCTCTTTGGCTATTAGAATAATTCAAATAGACATACAACTCAATGTGGTTATTATGAAAGGAGATAAAGAGGAACAACTGCCTTAGACCTGGACCACCGTCTAACCACTATTTGCTTTCCCATTTACAAGAACAAGAAGACTACCTAATCCAAAGTCTATATTTGGAATGAAAACATTTTAGAAGATACATGTTTAAAAATGTCCCATCTACATGTTTTTATCAAGTCAATCTTAAAAACAATCAATTAATCAGGTCAATGAGAAGCTTTATCTACCAATTTATTAGATAGCTATAACACATTGAATACATGCTAACCCTCAACTAAAGCTCCTTGATACTAAATTATTATTTTTAAATCAAGAGTATTTATTGAGCTAAAAAATAATTGATCAATAATCAAAATACCTAACTAATACATTACAAAATAATAACTTTATTGAATAAAGAAGCATATCAATTCGTAGTGTGTAGAAAACATACCTGGCATGGATCCGAAATTGTTGGTTGCCATTAGTCTCCCAAATCTGCAAGGGATGAGATCAAAGAAAAGCAAGGGTTGAAGATGATTCTTTCCTTCTCCCTAAAGTGTGTTCTACCAAACCCTTGTCAAATTCTAGGTTACTATTTATTTATATATATAGAGCACAAGGGAACAATTAGGCTTTGGTCCAATGGGCTTACCAAATCAAGGGAGAAGATAGAACCATAGGCTCATAGCTAGTTAATATTAAACTATCCCATAAATGAACCATAATTAACATGCACAATTTACACTAAAATTGTAATATGATTATTTAGTCCATGACTAATAAATTAATTCCAACATTCTCCCCACTTGGATGGCATAATTCATAACTTTCTTCTCAATAGATTTACATAGCCATAACCAATCATATAACGCATCGAGCAGATGCATAAATCGTATTACTAATCAAAGCTTACTAATCGTAATCATAACTCAAATGCCTCAACAAGATAATTACATAGCCATAACCAATCATATACAATTAATACACTGAGAGGATGCATAAATCGTACATAATCAAGCACTATTGATCTAGAAGAATTTCAATGACAAGAGTATCGATTCAATAGAAAGAGAAACATCATTATGTCACTCATCTGGTTAAAATAACACAAAATCATAAGATAATGACAAATGTCAAAATGTTCATGTAATAAATTAAAACACAGCTTTCCTTACAAAAATACATGAAAAGGCAAACCCCACTAAAAAACAAAGATTCTAGGCTCCTAACAATCCTAATACGTGACTGTCTTTAAAACAAACAAATAAGTAGTCTTTGGCTTTGTGGGTCGGCCAACATGCTAGTCGTAGGATGTGCTCAATAAATGAGGAACTCGTAAACTTTCTTTCTACAAAAAGAACTTCACATCAATGTGTTTGGAGCGAGAAGTATTCCTAGTGTTCCTAGAGAAAGATATAGGTGTGGAATTATCACAGAAGAATTTCAGCGGTGTAGAAATGGAGTAAACAACTTCCAAAGCTGAAATGAAGTTCCGCAACCATATTGCATGACAAGTAGCCTCATAACATGCCACATACTTTGCCATATACAATTAACGCATTGAGAGGATGCATAAATCGTACGTAATCAGGCGCTACTAATCAAAATCATAACTCAAATGCATCAACAAGAGACTTATATAGCCATAACCAATCATATGCAATTAATACACTAAGAGGAGGCATAAATCATACATAATCAGGTGCTACTGATCTAGAAGCATTTCAATGATAAGAATATTGATTCAATAGAAAAAGAAAACACCATTATGTCATTCATCTGGTCAAAATGAAACAAAATCATAAGATAATGACAAACGTCAAAATGTTCATGTAATAACCAAAAAACATGAGATTTCCTTACAAAATGCATGAAAAGGAAAAACTCCCACTAAAACAAATATTCTAGGCTCCTAATAATCTCATACGGGTGACATGTTCTTGAAACACACAAATAGGTAAGCCTTTGGTTAGTGGGTCTGCTAACATGCTAGTCATGTATGTATGTGCTCAACTGAAATGAGGGACTCTGTAACTTTCTCTTTCACAAAAAAGAACTTCACATCAATGTGCTTGGATCGAGAAGTCTCCTAGCATTCCTAGAAAAAGATACAACTATCGAATTATCATAGAACAATTTCAGCAATCTAGAAATGGAGTGAATGCATTACAAGTAGTCTGTATAAATACTTTCACATACTGGCCCATATTAGAAGAAGTTGTAAGTGTATGTTTGACTCTTTTCCTTGAAACAACTCTTTTAACCATCATAAAGATATAAACTGTATGGACTCTTTTATCACCATCACTACATAATCTATTACTAAACCAACCATCAAAGAGTGTCAAGTCAATATGTCAACATGAGATCCTCGGGTACCATGAAGATACCTCAAACTTTCTTAGTTGCTTTCCAGCGGTTTTGGCCAGATCACTGGCATCACCCAACACGCCAAGAACAAAAACAATGCCAAGGGTCATGCAACACTGGCATACACCAAAATGTTCAAGAACCAATAACAGGCTAGAAGCTACCTCGAGTCTTGGCCCGACCTTGGTAGATCTCAACCAAAACTCCTGGACGCTGCTTAATCTTTTTATTTACATTTTATTAGATTTTATTTTTCAAAAGTGTCGTGACCCGAATCCCCGGCTCGACCCAAAGGGCGGATCCGAACTGGAGCTTGGTTTACTCCTACGTTTTCATTTATCTTATCAAAACATTTTGTTTATGTTATCTCATTTTAGGTTTTCAATTACGGGGAAACATTTTCAAATGGTAAGCCCATAAACATTTACTCTTATACAATTCGTTTACAAAATGGCGTGTCGCGTGCCTTTACGAAATGATATACAAAACATTAGTTCAGAGTTTAACCCTTTTGTTCACAAAATATCCCATATTAAAAACAAATGATATGCATATGGTAAGGTATATACTTATACGCCACAACTTGCTCTATGACTCCGCATTTCATGATTTTGTCTTCCTTACTGTTTACTCAAAACCTACGCATAGATAAAAACTACACGCTAAGCATTTTCTCATGCTAGTGTTCTATAAGGCCTCTATTCCAATATTCACTTAATTTGGACATGATTTCAACATTAAACTATGCCTTTATATCCAAATATACTCATGCTATTCATTTTCACATGCTTTCATTTTACAAATCATTTATCATATCACAACATTCATTTTCTAATGCAACAATTCAATTCACAATTCACTTATGAGATTTAAGCATATACATAAAATCCCATTTACACCTCGCGGCTGCTGCTGGTTATTTCACTCGACTATTCACCCATTCAGAATTCCGATTCCGTTTGGTGAATCTCGTCCTTTTTATCATTCAGTAATGCGCTTACACAATTAACAATTCAGTCTCCTATCATGACGGATGTCGTTTGGTGCACCCCGACATGTGGTATCACTTAAATGCCATACGCCATCATGATGGATGCCGATTGGTGCATCCCGCCAAGTGGGACATTACTTCAATGCTATACACCATCATGACGGATGTCGATTGGTGCATCCCTCTAAGTGGTTCATTCGGTATATCAATTCAATTCAAGATGTCAAGAATTGACCGATTCGTTTACAATTTGATTTATCATTCATATTCATTTGGTTTTCAAACATTTCAAATATCACATTTCAATTCCATATGCACTTTCGTAATATCATTTCAAAGATATGCTCATTTCGTATAATCATTTCATTTATTTGCAAACTACCAAACACTTGAAATAAGAATAGAGTCGAGAACAAACGGTTGCTCCGCCTAGTTTCCTTCTCTTCGATCTTGGTCCTAGGTTAGGTGATCATCACCCGTCCCTAGTCAATAACAACCACGCCACTCTTAGTGGACAAGCAATTATCATTTGTTTTAGTGAATGACAATTTATCTTTGTTAACGGTTTTGGGTTAAGACACTAGTGAGGTATGTACGTTTTTTCACTTAGTCCTATCCTTATTCGAACCCCCATTAATAATTTCTTAGGGTCCTTAAACAATTGTGTACGAATACGGGACTTAACGATGCAAAAATAGGCAAATTATGTTTTCATCGAAGTGCAGTGAGCCATGTACACTTTGATCATACCACTGGGATT
Organism: Tetrastigma voinierianum; assembly: GCA_016808115.1. Classification (NCBI taxonomy): domain Eukaryota; kingdom Viridiplantae; phylum Streptophyta; class Magnoliopsida; order Vitales; family Vitaceae; genus Tetrastigma; species Tetrastigma voinierianum. The sequence goes on along the minus strand of JAEQBH010001841.1, from coordinate 119,199 downwards.
CCACATTGCCAATGGGTATCTGTACTACCAACCCTCCAGCACTACAAACCTCCTCCAATTCATCCCATATAAAAATCCAATTATGAATCCACCCAAACAACTCCAAAAGTGGTTTAGAATCAATGAAACCCCTTTTCTTGAGTTAGGCTTTTCCCCAAATCAAAACTTCATAAAAGGTGAAGTTAGGGGTTTTGCTTTATTACCTTAAATATCTTCAAATCATTCTCTAGAGGGTCGCTTGATCTCTAGAAGCAAAGTGGGAAGGAACTGGCACCAAAGCTTGATCTTCTCCTGGGCCTAGCTCTCTTTCCCCTTTTCTCCTCTCTTCTCCAAACGGATTTGCTCAAATGAGCACTCTAGACCACTTTTGGTCTTTAACCTCCATAATGCCTGGGTCTTACACACCATTTCTCATTTTTCATTTTCTCCTTTTTGGTCTTAAGTTTCTTATTCTTCATAAGGCCTTGTTTGGCCACAAAAATGCATTCTTTGCCTTAAGTTTCTCTATAATTGCTATATAGCCCATAAATCTCTCTAATTGCACTTAAATTTTCAGTATTTACACTTAGACCTTCAAACTCATTTGTATATGACCTTAGTCTCTATTTTACACAATTTTCCCACTTTTCCATTTTTACACTGCTAATTTTCTAGTTCAATTCACCTTCATTTAGTATATAATATTTGCATTTGACTCTTAGCCATATAATCATTTATTCAATAATCATTTAACAATTCCTTAAAATACCCAAGATACTCTAATTCCTTATACTCTGTAATTATATAATACTTTACTATAAAAATTCTAGGCATTTTAGGGCATTACAAGGACTCAAGCCATTCGATCTCTCTCAATATCATTCTAAGGACATTGGCCTTTGGAAAATCCGTCACCTTTATCAATTGGTGCCTTACTAGAAGAACATGATTTCATATTAAACCTTTTCTTACGTGCCCCAATGTACATAAGGCCGAGACAATCTCATAATGCCGCTAGGTCTATTGCGAAGTATCTGTTTGCCTAAGACATAAGATGCTTCCCCAATATCCTTCATATCAAAATGGCTAGACAATAACTGCTTTGTCTCAACCAATAGGTCGGTATCATTGGTTGCGAGCAAAATATCATCAACATATAAGACCAAGAATATGTATTTTCTCCCACTGACCTTCATATATATGCATTGATTGATGATGTTCTCCTTAAAACCATTGGTGGTGACAACTTCATCAAACTTGAGATACCACTACCTAGAAGCCTGCCTTAATCTGTAAATGGATTTTTGGTGCTTACAAACCATGTGTTCCTTACCAACTTCCTCAAAGCCAATAGGTTGAGACATTTAAACATTCTCAACTAAGTCTCCATTCAAGAAAGCTATCCTCACATCCATCTGATGCAACTTTAAATCAAAATGAGCCACTATGGCAATAATAATGCGTAGAGAGTCTTTAGTGGACACAGGAGAGAAGGTTTCCTTAAAATCAATACCTTCTCATTAACTATAACTGTAAAACCCGGGTAAATTTGAAAATTTTTGAAATATGGCAAAACGATAAATTGTCATTACAATACAGGTTGTAGGCATGAAAATTTCTAGATCTCGGATGACGAAACGGATTTCATCGAAGGATTTTTCTCACGAAATCTAGTTACCCATACGAATTTCGTTGAATTCTAAGACAGTCGAATTTTCACAATTTTCAAGACGGCGGGTGTCTGGTGGACCCAAAGACGGGATTTTTGAGAGAAAAATATCTTGTTTTTGGAAAATAATTTAAGTAAAGTTCATTTTAAAATAATTTGAACTTAAACCGGGACAAAATAAATTGTTTTGGGGAAAAAACGGACCCAGGCGAGTTGTTGACACATGGCGCGACGTGATCCACTCACTTAAACTTAAGTGAGGGGCTTGGGACAAAAGATCCCATTATGTTTTTCCTGTTGGAAACTAAGAGAGAGGATAAAGGGAGAAAAAATAGAGAACTCCAACCCCTCTCTCATTTACGGAATTCAACTCACGATTGGGCTTCAGCACTAAAGTCTACTTTGACGAGGCTACGGTGGGCAACAAAAAGAAGAGTTTTCATCGAAGATCCAAAGAATGATTTTTGGGAACAAAGATTTCTGGCAGAGGTTTCCACCGGCATCACGCTTCAAGAGGTAGGATCCTTCCACTCGGGGCTTATCTCTTCACCTTTGGGCGTAGTGCAGTTTTGAGTTCCAAATGATGTGTCTCTTCGCCCAGGCTACTGGAGCCTGCCTTAGCGGCATCTCTCCAAAAGACTGGGCTCTTCGCCTAAGAGAAGGAGGTCTCACCCAGGGCGAAGGTCTCGCCTAGGGCGAAGGGGCCCTGGCCAGCAGGTGGTTCGCCCAAGCTGAACTCTGGGACTGCACTCTCGGTGTGTATCGGGTCCACCCAGGTGAGGGAGCTCCTCGCCAGGGTGAACCCTAAAGTCCCGCTTTGCTGTTGAGGACTTTTGTGGCCCGATTGTGGTCGGTTTCGTGACCCTAAGGCTTAGAAGTGTCCATGGCATGCCCAAAGCATGGTTTGGCGGGATGTTTATTGAAATCCTTGCCTCAGTGGACCCGTTTTCGCAAGTACAAACGCACTCTTAGCCGCCTCAGGGTCCTATTGTACATTCTCGTGGCCTCGGTTTATGAAGTGTCCATAGCATGCCCAAAGCTACGGTTTAAGGCTGTTTGGTTGAAACCATGCCTCTTAGGGATTATTCTTGATAGTTATTAAAATGACATTAAATGTTGTTTTGTGGTCATTAGAACCGTTTTCTGTGCATTTTATGTGATAAGGTCCTAGTGTGTTTAGGGATTGTTTGGATTGAAAAGAATTGATCCAGACCGATAAGGGCCTATTTGGCCGGAATTTATGGCCTCATTTTAAAGGTCTGGTTTTGTCAATTCTTGCATGGCACTCATATCTAAAAGTTAAGGGACTCATGGTCATTTGTTATGGGCACCCTAGATGCCACATTTTTCCTTGAGGATTAAGTGTGTTGTTGCTTGATATGTGATGGCATGCTTGTTGTTCTGATTGATGGATGTTAATGTGTGTGTTCTAATGTATTAACATTTTCATTAGTGTTTAATTGGAAATTATATGCATGTGATAAAATTATCCATGATGCATGGCTAAATGAATGAGATAAATTGTCCATATGGCATTCATCACATATGTGGCATGACATAGACATTCAATGGTGCATCATATCAGGATGTGCAGCAATGTTTTGTATGGGTAATAAGGGCACACTCAACATCCATAATTGTCAATGTTTTCTCTCATGAGTAATAAGACTACTGGATCTAAGTCCAAATGTAGAGTTACACTCGTTAAAATAAAATGGTAAAAACTTGTGTCGGGTAATAGCAAGAAGGGCTAGATACTCCCGTAGGTGAAAGCCCAGACTGGTTCAAACACTCTAATGATGAAAGTCCAAAAAGTGTTGGAAGGCGTACGAAGCCTCCAGTGGGACCCCGAAAATTCGCTGTCCACAAAAGACACATGGTTTTATAAATGAAATGATCATTTGAGGTGTAAGATCTAAAAAGCTTTTGGTTTATAAACAAATGAATTTTGTTTGAAAATGATCATTGGATGTAATCTATCAATGATTCGCTTATCACACATGGACATCGGGATGGTGTGGTAGGAGTCAGAAGACTCTGTTATTAGTGCATGAGTAAGTCTCCTCTCATTTCATGGCATGGCATGTAGAATTCCAACCTAGGATTGCATATCTTACTTGGAATTGAATATGAAAATTGTTATTTAAGCATTGCATGTACTTACGTGGGAGTAAATTTTTGTGTGAATAACTCTACTCTGCTGCTCACCCTATATGGGATAACATTTCAAAGTGGACAAGTGCCGTATGCTCTCATCCAGACCAATGAGAGTGAAGAAAGTTGGCTTGTGGCTTTAAAATTACTTCTTTAATTGTTTTGTAACATTTATTTTGCAATGTTAGAATGTCGCATGTATTAATATGTTAAGAGCTGAACTCAAAACTCTTATGGATTTATGTGAAAATTCAGTTTAGGTTAGTTTTATATCCTAACTTAGTTTATGTGGCTTTGTGGTGAACCCTTGTATAGTCTTATTGGTGAGGTTCCCACCTCATCTTAGGTAGAAGGTTCTGCTAAAGTATGTGTGTTTACTAAAGAACTTTAACAAATAATGTATGTTGTTTTTCCTACTGTACTGTATTTTGTGTAGGATGGTTTTAGAAGAGCTCTTAGCACAAAAGGGGCTTTGTCCGGTTATATGAAATAAATGGATATAGATCCGTGAATGGGATTAATGATGTGATATATGGGTCATATCGGAGACATAAGGACTCATTCAAATTTTTTAAAATGATGGGTCTTGGTGAATGGGACATACAGTGTGGTATCGGGTTATGCGATATCCATAGGTTTTTCGTAGGTTGATGGTTGATCAATAGATTCCTTAGATTTTGGGGCATCACAACTTCTGGTATCGTATAGTAGTATATTAATACCTAAATATTGATGCAAGCATGTATTCAATTCATTGCATTCATTGTGCATTTCATGTTTGGTGCTTAATATGCTACATGATTGTGTGTTGTGTGAATAATATACATGGTAAAGTTTATATGGAAAAAGAGGAACATTAGGGTTAGAAAACATAACCTTAAGGGTTTGGGAAAAGAACGAACGGATAGTTCGGGATTTGGATGTCTATTAGTAGTCGACACATGCACTATTAGTTAAACAAGGAGAAAAGACAAGCATTTGATCCTTGGTTTCTGGAGGCTAATGACCGAACGCATTCCACACAGGATGGCTAGTCGAGAAGGAAGACACCGAGGCGCGGGCTGAGCAACAACCAACCCCCACTGCCTTAACTGGCACCAGCCTGCCTGGCTATCGAGCCGACCGCACCACTGCGCAGAAAAGAGTGTCAGAAGCTACCACCATCAGACAAAAGGTGCAACTGGTAGCCGTGGAGGGTTGAGTAACCTCCAAAGGTTGAAGGCACATCATTCTCCATCCTTCAAGGAAAGAGGGGACCTGATGGAAGCCGATCATTGGTTCTGACAAGTGAGCAAGATCTTGGAGGTTATGGAGATCACCTCCGTTGGCACGAGGATAAGACTAGCTGCATTCCAGCTAGAGAGTGAACCCAAGTTTAGAGGGATTTAGGCCAAAGCTTCCCATGATTAACACTGATATGAAGAGTTCCTGTGAGCTCTGAATATGCTTAGTCCTCTAACATGCAAAAGCTCGAGAGTTCCTAGAACTTAAACAGGGAATGATGATAGTGCTAGAATAAGTGGCTAAGTTCACCGAGTTAGCCATTTTTACCGATGACTATGTGGCCACAGACATGGCCAAAGTGAGAAAGTTCAAGGATGGTCCAAATTGTCCATCCAAGAAAATTGCGACTCCCAGCAAGAGTAGTAATTCATGGTCAAGACAAATTTATAGCGCATCGAGGGTCTGGATTACACACCTGAAAGCATCCGGGGATGCGGTGTTAAAGATAAGAGGAAGGAGTGCCAACCTTCTTTTCTAGCTTAGGGAAGAAGTAGAGGACTTCTGCTCCGTAAGGGTTTTAGAGATAGGGCCACGCCTATCAAGGCCAATGCCCTCAATAATCCTAAGATGGGAGACACTTCTAGGATCACTAGCACAGCCAGTATAGAGAGAGAATGTTTCCATTTCCACTAGCTCGAACACACTAGACGGAATGTTCCAGGCAAGAGATCTTGAGTTATGGTGCACCCTAGTCCTACCACTGCTGGGATGTTCACAGACTTCATTGTTTCTCCTTACCCCAACATGGGCTAGGGAATCACCCCAAAGCGCCGCACGTGCCTTAGTACTGTCAACTATGCTTCACTGGGTCAGTGCATGGATCAAGGCAAGGGCTCACAAGCCGGGACTTAAGGGACCTAAGGGCATGTATACGCCATCACACCTCAGACTGAGTTTGCAGATTAGTCGGTTATTCAGGGAACATTTCTACTCTATCGCTTATAGTTAAGAGTTTTGTTTGATTCTAGTGCTTCTCATTCATTCATTGCTGCATCATATGTGAAAGATTTAGGCTTAGAGGTTGAATCCTTGGAAGAGTCGTCGAATGGGAGTTCTCCCCTAGGAACTAGGGTGAGCGTTAATCAAATATGTTAGGATTGTGAGTTAGAGATCTTAGGGATTCTACTCACTATTAACCTTAGGGTCATGGACATGTTGGAGTTTGATGTCATCCTTGGGATGGACTGGTTGACGGCACACCAAGTCATCATTGATTGTGATCCTAGTAAGATTACTACCTACACACCAGATAATGTTTGTGTTATATTTTAGGGGGATAAGCACAATGCTTTACCCAAGCCGTGTACGATTCTAGATGGCACGAGTAGTTGATGGGTTGGTTGGTAAGCCTTACCTCAGAGGATAAGGCTACAGAGACAGTTAGTCAGTCTACCTCGGGTGGTTTATGAGTATGAGGATGTTTTTCCTGACGAACTACCAGGATTATCTCCACATAGGGATATGGACTTCACTATTGAGTTGCACCTTGATACGTCGCCTATTTCTATGACTCCGCATAGAATGGTGTCTACTGAGTTGCAGGAACTCAATGTCCAATTACAGGAATGGTTGGACGGAGGTTTTATTAGACTAAGCACTTCACCTTAGGGCGCTCTGGTGCTGTTTGCTAAGAAGAAGGACAAGACCTTTCAGCTATGTATTGACTACCGATAGTTGAATAAGGTTTCTATCAAGAATAGGTACCATTTGCCTCGGATTAATGACTTATTTGATCAACTAAGAGGGGCACAGGTTTATTCCAAGATAGATCTTCGCACCGGATATCATTAGTTGAGGGTTAAGGAGGCAGATATCCCTAAGATGGCGTTTAGAACGCGATATGGGCATTTCGAGTTAACAGTGATGCCTTTCGGATTGACGAATGCTCCAGCAGCATTCATGGATCTCATGCATAGGGTATTCCAACCCTATTTAGATTAGTTCGTCGTAGTCTTCGTTGACAACATCTTGATCTACTCCAAGTTTGAGGATAAGCATGAGGGTTATTCCGCTGAGGATCATACCCGTGCCTTGAGAGACCATCAGTTGTATGTCAAATTTAGCAAGTGTGAATTCAGGCTTAATGAGGTGAAATTCTTGGGGCATGTGGTATCGACTTCGGGTGTATCCATGGAGCCGAAGAAGGTCGAGGCAGTTATAAGCTAGGAGAGACCGAAGTCAGTCTTCGAGATACGTAGTTTCTTAGGATTGACATGATATTACAGGAGGTTCATTGAGGATTTCTCCCGATTAGCTGCACCTATGACAAGATTGACCCGGAAGGAGGTCAAGTTTGAGTGGAATGACTTGTGTGAGAGGGAATTCTAGGAATTAAAGAGGAGGTTTACTTCAGTTTCTATTCTAATAGTTTCGGAAAGGGGACAGAGGTATACAGTGTATTGTGATGCCTCTAAGAACAGACTTGGATGTGTTTTGATGCAGTTCGGGAGGGTAGTGTGGCTTACAATTCTTAGTAGTTAAAGAACCAAGAGCAGAGTTACCCTACACATGACATAGAGTTGGTGGCCATTGTCTTTGCCTTTAAGGCTTGGCGTCACTATCTATACGATGAGCAGTTTGAGGTGTTTTCGGACCACAAGAGTCTAAAGTACATTTTTACACAACGAGACCTCAACATGAGGCAATCAAGTGGATAGAGTATTTAGAGGACTATGACTTCACTTTGCATTACCACCCCAATAAGGCAAATGTGGTGGCTGATGCACTAAACCTAAGTCACTCTGGAGCGCGGTTAGTGTGGCTTTGAAAGCAAGATGCTCGGGTGTTGGTGGGAAAGTTCGGCTGCACTATAAGGATCAGGCCTGTGGCAATTTTAGGAGTTTAGTGAGCACGCCTTCCGTGATCGAAAGTAAAGTGATCGAGTCCCAAGGATCCGACATAGAGATTTTCATTCATTGTGGATCGTATACGGCCTGGATACGTGACGGCAGCCAGCCATTGACGAAAGTGTAAACTCATCTATGTTTTGAGTTCATTTCATAAGCTATTCTGAGCATTTTATATCCATATTCATGTAAAACTCATAACATTTCCTCTAAATTTGGTTTTTCAAGATTTTTGATGGAAAACAAGTGATTTAGTAAGAAAATATGCTAAATGTTTCCAAAAAGATAGTTAATCGGATGTCTCACAATGCGTCATTGAGAAGATCAATTTTTATGTATCATATGGAGCATCAAATGGTTCAACTCTACTCATGGTTACATTCTACATTCAAAGAGCTTTCCAATGACACCTCACATGCCCAAATCCAAGTTAAAACGAAGAAATGGCCCCGACAAGTTGGACAAAGAAAAATGTTATGATAGAGAAAACTCTATCGCGACAAAGTTTTATGTCTGAACGAGAAAACTCGTCGCGGATAGAGAAAACTCACGTGACGTAAAAACGTGTCGGCACAAAAAGCGCCGAAACCAAAAGGAACAAAATGGATATTTTGGCTTGTTTTTAAGCCCATTTCACCCTAGGACTATAAATACTCGTTTTTTAGGTTTTTAGGGGAACGAGGAGGTAGGAGAACACCTCTCATGGGGTTTCTCTCTCTAAACTGCCCATTTTTTTAGTTTTGCTGCAAATTTTGATTTTTAATAGATCTTGTGAGTAGTTTTGGGAGTAGATTTTATTTATTGAAGAGATTTCTGTCAGAGCATCATAGATTCGTATTTCATATCGTTAGACAAAGATTGAAACTAAAATCGATTTTTCTCTCACCCTGTCTCTTGATTTCTTCTTCATTTTCTACTTGTCGCTTTGATTAGGCGATGATTAGAATCCCAGAATGAACGTCAAAGAATTCTCTGTGGGTGGGGATTAATTGTCGAATATCTGCATTCAAGATTCTCACCATTTTTGCGGGTCATTAATTTCGAATTTATAATTGCTAATGCTCATATAAATTAACCTGCTTCCTCGAATATTAGCAGCTTATACCTTAAAAGAGTCAGATTATTCTGATTTCCAAGTGAGTTCTCTCGAGTGACATAGAGACGGGAGACTTTTATATAAAGAGCAAGAATCGGGGGTATGATAGGACTAATATTATGGAACTAATGAACTCTGAAAAATTACTTTGATAGATAACTAATTTACTCATGGTGTGAGGATTAATTGGATGATGTATCAATTTAGTTTATAAGAGGTTTCTCCGTAGTTTGATGAAAGGATCTTGATCTTGTGTTAGCAAAGATCTAACCAAGGAGATAGGAAATTTTATTAGATTTGAAGGAAAAGATACCAATTAGATTGGAGAAGGCTTGCATAATCCTATTTATAGGGGCAAGAATTCTTCAGTCCTAAGATTTGGGTGGCACTAAAAGGAAAACACCGCATCTTAGAAAGAGGATTATATTCTACAAGTAATGATTAGACTCATGTATCTTAAAGGAACATGGATCTCTAATTAGTGAAATGTATTGTGTATGGAGAAATCCAAGCTATACTATATTGCTCTTGGACAAATTCAACATTCAACTCACAAATGTGGCACTTTCAAGGAAATGCAAACTATTTTGTAAATAATTATCCTCATCCCTAGTGCCTCTCTTCATACCTTTTAGAATTAAGTAGTGGTTTATTTGGTAGATCTTAGGATTAGTTTTGTAGCACCCCTTCTTCGGTCCGACCTGATTGGCGGGTCCAAACCGGATCCGAGATGCTCTGATACCACTTTAGGTGTAGCAACCTTTTTCAGTCCGACCCGATTGGAGGGTCCGAATGGGATCCGGGATGCTCTGATGCCACTATATCACTTTATCAAAATCATTTCATTAATATAAGCGTTTTCATTCTCAAATCTTTACGAAGCGATTTCAATTTGGGGCAAGCCCATAAACATTTACAAATTCAATGCAATTCCTTTACAAAATATGTATTTAACCAAAAATAGCATTTTATGCCGTTTACAACATAATATCCAAAATCGTATTCAAATATAGGTACAAAAATAATTTCGGAGTTGAACTCCTTTTGTTTACAAAACAATGTCATGTTAAAAAAAATGGTGAGGATGCATGTGTGACTTTGTTATTACCCATGGACTTTGAATGACTCGAGCTCCTTCGACTGGTCCGCTCAATCATCAAGCCATCACTCTGCATAATGCGCACGATAAAACAATATGCTAAGCATTTTCATGCTTAGTGGTTCTATACAATTCCATTCTTCTGTTTCAATTTAAGTCAAATCATAAAATTTTACTAAACAAAACTTTCAAATCTTTTTGGCTAATTAATGTCAATACAATACATGTACTTATTTCATATATAATCATTTACGGTTCATTCATCATCCAAAATATACACTTTCATATGCAATAAATCATTTATAACCAAATTATGCATTTCACCATGCTCTTTTCATTTCAATTTGCAATCATGCTTTTCAATACCAATATGTCAACAATCTCAAAATCAATTCAAGCGCGGCGCTCTTAACGAATTTAAAATATAAGCCGTATACGTGATATTGAAATCACCGCACGGTCCCGCTGGGTCAGAGGGTTGGTATAAACATTTGTTTTTATAACACAGCTCGTCTCCGCCGCTGCCGACTAGTTATAAAAATCACTCCAGGAACACTACCGATACCGCCTACCATACCGACGGAGGACACATCGAATACGTTTGTTCACTACACTTAATTTCAATCTTATTGGTATACCAATCTATCTTTAATGCAAAATAAACTGCTAACATTCTATTATACAAGTAAACTTTATAGCAAAATACAGTACAATATGTACATTTGTATAAACAGTTCATTTTCAATATTTATGAAATTTTCATATGCAAACATTTCACAATCAATTAAAACAAATCAATATGCTTTTCTTATACATTTAGAACAAACGTTTCAAATCTTGAAATGAGAATATGAGAAGATAGAACAAACCAATCTATCTCTTTCTTTTTGCCTTGTCTTCAATCTCGGTCATAGGTTAGGTGATCCTCACCGACCCCTAGCAAATCACACATCACATTTAGTATACTAGCACTACTTACACTTAACGTTTGCTTCGCCTCAGCGGCGAGGCACGATACGTTTTTCATTTAGTTTTATCTTTATTTGAACCCTAATTAATCATTTATTAGGGTTCTTAAACTATCGGTGTACAAAAACTAGACTTTCGAAACAAAAATCTAAAATTTTGCCCTTTGTGAATAGTAGCTACGCCGCGGCGTAGCACGTCTACGCTGCGGCGTAGGCCTTCGTCGTGGCATAGCTTTGCTACGCCTCGGCGTACTCGAGGGTTGCCATTTTGGCACCTCGGCCTCGCCGCGACAAGGCATCCCACTGATGGAAATAAAATCAAAACGCAGCGGAATTAGGTTTTAAAATTTTTCCAGAAAATCTTATTTTCACAGGAACCCATGCAAACACATATTAATATCAAAAGGTGAAGACCGGGATCTATACTATATCATATAGAGATTTGTTGGCCGCAGGGTTGAAACAACCCCGTGATCGTATTCCCACCTCCACCTCCTCGAGGTGTGGGCACCAACGCATTCGCATTTGGAACAATACACCTAAGTTTTTCCAGATCTACCTTGCGCATCAACACATGAGGCAAGGGATCTCTAAGGGAAGAGATTCTAGAAACTAGGGTTTAAAAAACTTCTTTTCCTTTTCTTTGGTTTCTTCTCTCAAAGACGACCACCCCCGGAAATATACCGTCGTTCTTATAGACGCTTCAAATCCCATCGATATGAAACGAATTAATTATATTTAATATTCTTAAATTCAAATCCTTATCAGATAAGGAAACGAATTAATAATATTTAGTATTCTTAAATTCAAATCCTTATTAGATATGAAATGAATTAATAATATTTAAAATTTAATTCAAATCCTTATCGATAAGGAACAAATTAATTATATTTAAAATTTAATTCAACTTTATCGATATGAAAACAAATTAATTATAATAACAATTCAAATATTATTACCCTTCTTTATAGATTATTTCCTTATTCAATGAGCAAACGAATTAAATTCGAATTTAAATAACAACTAATTGTTATTTGTAATATAAAATAATCTCATCATTTTAAATTACTACAGAGAGTGCAATTTATTCCAAATCATGAATCGTTCATCAGTAATATAGAGGTGGAATTTGGGACCCATGGACCTGTATTTCAAGTCTACTAAATTAATACCACTGTAAACTCTTTAATCAATTATTTTAATTTATTAATTTCAGAGTTATTCCACTAAAAACTTGGAAATTGAACTTTGTCCTTATAGTATCGCATTTTACTCTCAAATTTAGAGTGTCCATTGATTTAATCTTATTACATGCAAACTTATCCTCCAAGAAGTGGTTCATAACTTAGTCAAAGGAATATCGCTTGCCTCTAATTATATCTTGATCCTTAAGTTCCATTAATCCAATTAGTGAACAGCTAATTTATAAACCTCGTTATAAATTAGAGCGCCAAAATGCTCTGGCCTGCAACTAACACTTAAGGAACCAACTCCGTCCAAATTTCCATAAAGAAGGGTCGATTCCATGTCTGCGGGGCTCGATTCCCAACCGAGATACATCAATAAATCAAGATACGTTATTGGGCCCATTTAATAACGGGCTTTAACCCATGACTAAAAAGGCCCATGACATAAATCAAAGAGTCTATGACTACTCGTGATCAGACCATCTATATATGATCATCTAGCGCGCCTCGTTGAATTTCGCACAACTGGTATTTAAAAGGATTCGAAACCGCGCCTTGGTCCTCATTCCTATAATCTTATTATATATGGAGCCCACTTTAATGTCGCTACATTAGTGACCCTGATTAAGGTCACTTCATTCTCACGATAGCGGATCGCCTGGGGCAGTGTTTAATTTGAAAGATCCCAAACTTCACTAATTTATTACGGATAATATGATTTATAATCCATAACTCGATCCTCTCGTATAACTGCTTATACATCAAGTTATGGTTACATTAATAAATTCGATTTTCTTGACGCTTTCTATTCATACATTATGCACAAAATAGCTAAATGTAATAAATACGACACTTTTATTAATTACATAAAACATAAATACAAATTCATGCTTTACAGGGCACTATCCCTAACATCCACGCCTTGGTGTAGGTCTATGCCGCAGCGTGGGTTCCCTATGCTGCAGCGTAGAAGCCCGATATGCCCAGATTTCCAGTTTTGCTCTTTTGCGATTTTTCTCCAAAAATCCTCAAAATCCCACAACAAATCATGAGAATCCCTCCCAATAACATCCTAATATCATCCTAAACCAACCATGAGTAAAACCCATGGATTTAGGTTCATATCTTGAATCTCTTGGAACCCTTTGCCCTAGCTTCCTTCTTCTTCCTCCTTGACTTCACTCTTGGAAACTGTAATGTGGGATGATCTCCCACTCAAAATCACTTTCTTCTGCAAACCTCAGTTTTTCTCCCACATTTGTTCTCAAAACCGTTAAATGAGCATTCTAAGACCAAATGTGGTCTAATATCACTTATTCATTATAAGGCCATGTTTGGCTTCCTCATTAAATCCCATTTTCCATTTTTCTAGCTTAAAGCTTGCTAGTCTCCTTATTTGCACATTCACTTATCATTTATTTCACATTAGCATTTAAGCTTAGCATTTGACCCTTAGGTCCTCATTTTACAAATTTCCAAATTTGCCATTTTTCACTTGGGTTTATTTCCAGGTTTAATCAATTCTCATTTAGCATATAATCATTTAATCAATATTTATTTAACAATTCCCAGAAAATACCCAAGTTTGGCTCAATTCATACTTGAAATATATAATAAAATTATTATAAAAACTCTAGGGTATTTTTAGGGCGTTATAAGTTTTAAATCAGTTTTTGTTTCACTTAAATTGATTTTATTTCACATCTTATTTGGTCGCCTAAATAGTGAAGAGCCCTTGTAATCGGGGTGATCAAATTCCAATTAGAGAGAACCTCCAATCCTCGTGGATACGATCTCCGAACTTTTCGAGTCCACTTTATTACTACTTCCACAATTTTTAATTCACATTCTTCTGTATAATTACATTATAAGGATGCCTTTATATTGGCTAAAAACTAGAAAGGAAATAGAAACAAAATATATATTGCAATATTTAACCTAAATCCCACCTAAAACAAGAAAAGTAAACAAATCTAAATAAAAATAAACTAAGAAAAATAAATAAACTAAAAGGAATGTAAAAACTTGGGCATGCAAGCCATTCAATATGATTTAGAAAACATCCTAAATACAACTAGATTCTTCAAGAACTTGACTTAACATATTGAGTACATCCTTGATATTTTTTTCTTCTACTCTCAAAACCTGCCTTTTTGGAACTTTAACTACAACCTTAGAAGTCATGCCTTGACTTTGTTTCACTCTCCTTCTCTTGAGAAAAAAGATTTGTCCCAAAATCTTCATTGACCTCAAATGGATTTTTTTTTTTAAATTTGATTTTTTTTAAAAATAAAACTTTAAAAGATAAGCAAACCTGACGAGAACTAGCTCTAATACCAATTTGATGCAAGGTCATCCTGGACCGACTCGACCTGCAACATGATACTCTCTCGAATCGTTCTATGACAAAGTTTGAAGGGGAAAAGTGAAAATGCCATAATCAATTATGGAATGATTGATTAATAAGTCGATGGCTGATGATGATGCCACAATCAACTATGGAAGGTTGATTGATAAGTCGATGGGATGAAGACGCCCGCAATCAACTATGTCTGACGATAAGTCGTCATTTAAGATGCCACAATCAACTATAGAAGGGTTGATTGATAAGTCGATAGGATGAACACTATAGAAAAATCCGATAAGTTCAAAAGTTCTTTGGAGATCCAAAGAAGAGAAGACTCTCACAAATTTTAATTCATATTTTTTTGGATAATTACATTATAAACATGCCTTTATATAGGCTACAAATTATAAAGAAGTAGAAACAAAATATCTACTGCAATCTTTAACCCAAATCACACCTAAAACAAGAAAATGAAACAAATCTAAATAAAAATAAACTAAGAAAAATAAATAAACTAAAAGGAAAGTAAATAACTTGGCATGCAAGCCATTCAATATGATCTGGAAAGCATCCCAAATACGACTAGATTCTCCAAGAACTTGAATTAGCATATTGAGTGCATCCTTGATCTTCTTTCCTTCAACTATTAAAACTTGCCTTTTTGGAACTTTAACTATAACCTTAGAAGTCATGCCTTGACTTTGCTTTACTCTCCTTCTCTTGAGAAAAAAGATTTGTCCCCAAATCTTCATTGGCCTCAAATGAATTTTTTTTTTTTTTGAAAAATAAAACTTTAAAAGATAAGAAAACCTGACGAGAACTAGCTCTGATACCAATTTGATGCAAGGTCATCCTGAACTGACTCGACCTACAACAAGATTCTCTCTCAGATTGTTCTATGGTTGAGTTTAAAGGGGAAAAGTGAAGACACCACAATTAATTATGTTAAGGATTGACCGATAAGTCAACGGATTTAAGAGACCACAATCAACTATGGAAGCATTGATCGATGCTCGATGGACAAGACGCCTATAATCAACTATAAGGTTTATCGATAAGTCAGTGAATAGTGAAGACGCCCATAATCATCCGCGGAATGCTGATTGATAAGTCGATGGGATGAAGACGCCACAATCAACTATGGATGGGTTGATTGATAAGTCAATGGGATGAAGACGCCACAATCAACTATGGATGGGTTGATTGATAGGTCGAGAATAGTGAAAACGCCACAATCAACAATGGAAGAGCTTATTGATAAGTCGATGGAATGAAGACGCCACAATCAACTATGGGAAAGTTGATTGATAAGTCGATGGAATGACGACGTCACAATCAACTATGGAAGGGTTGATTGATAAGTCGATAGAATGAAGGCTACGAAAAAATCTGATAAGTTCAAAAGTTCTTTGGAGAACCAAAGAGGAGAAGACTCTCATAATTTTTAATTCATATTCTTCAATATGATTACATTATAAACATGCCTTTATATAGGCTACAAACTAGAAAGGAAATAGAAACAAAATATCTACTACAATCTTTAACCTAAATCACACGTAAAACAAGAAAAGGAAACAAATCTAAATAAAAAAAGTAAGAAAAATAAATAAACTAAAAAGAAAGTAAATAACTTGGCATGCAAGCCATTCAATATGATCTAGAAAACATTCCAAATACAACTAGAATCTTCAAGAACTTAAATTAGCATATTGAGTGCATCCTTGATCTTCTTTATTTCAACTCTCAAAACCTGCCTTTTTGGAACTTTAACTACAACCTTAGAAGTCATGCCTTGACTTACTTTGCATCAATAAGGAGGGATATTGAGGGGGTGCTTTGGTGGACCAAAATAAATTATGTAAAGTTTACATAAAATAAAATGAACATGAACCGAGACAAAATAAATTGTTTCGAGACAGAAATGGACCCGGACAAGTCATGGACACGTGGCGCGAAGTGAGCCAAGCATTTTAAGTTTAGGATAAGTTAGAAAGAAATCAGATTTTGGAGACAAGAGGGTCTCATTTTCTGCTGGAAAAAGACATGAGAGAGAGGGAAAGAAAGAGAGGAGACTAAGCTTCTCTCTTCAATCCTCAGAGTTTCGTCGATTGGAATTTGTCGATCTAAGAGTGAAAGTTCATCTACTCGATGAGGGCTACGTGTACATACCAAAAAGGAGGGATTTCACCGAAGATCCAAAGGAGGAGGATTCAGGAAATCAAGGATTTTGGGCTAGGGAAGCTTTCTGCCCATGCTACTACGCTTTGAGAGGTAAATATTCTTCCTACTTTGGTTTATTTTCCACCATAACGGCTGTTTGGTTATGTTTTATACGCTAAGGGGTTGTTTGGCTGTGTTTTCTGCCCTAAGGGATTGTTTGGGTCGGATTTTGGGAATGTTGGGAAAGCTGCCCTGTTTTGACCCTACACACTATCGAGAATTTGGGACTGATTTTTGGTTGGGAAACAGAGGAAATTTGGACTCGTGTTCTTCATAGAAGTTGTAGCTGCAATTGTGAAGATGATGTTAAGATTTTGAATGACCTAAATTGGACCTCTACAGATCAAGTTATGGTCCATTTAATTCCCAAGACTGTCATAGCTTAGGCTATTTAATTGTTTATGTCTAGAATTCGGGATTGGTTTTTTGTTGGGAAACGGAGGGAATATGGATTCATATTCTTCATAGAAGTTGTAGCTACAATTATGAAATTGATGTTAGGCATTTGAATCACCTAAATTGGACCTCTGCAACTCAAGTTATGGTCATTTTCATTCCCGGGACTTTCATAGCTTAGGCTGTTTAATAGTTTATATCCAGAATTTGGAACTAGTTTTCAGTTGGGAAACAAAGGGAATTTGGACTTGTGTTCTTTATAGAAGTGGTAGTTGCATTTATGAAGTTGATGTTAGGCTTTTGAATCACCCAAATCGACTCTACAATTTTAAGCATGGTCCATCTCATTCTAGGACTACCACGCTTAGGTCAAGCGATTCGTTTCAGGTCCGTGACAGACTGAACTTAAGGCACTATGGGACTGAATTTGGGAATGTTTTCACCTCCTGTTTAGGGCATGATTGAGGCCTATGGATGGCTGGTTTGATTGACCCATTTATGGATTGTCTCAATGCACTAGCATAGTAATACTTGGCCTTTGGGGATCAAGGGGTGTCGTCGTTGGTCACTACATGCTCGTGGTAGTTGTGTGATAAGGTGTTGATATATGTGTGTATAAATATATTGGCATGGAATGTGTGATTGTATGGAAATTATACGCAATTAAGATAATTGTCCATGACACATGATGAATTGTGTGATTAAAGTTTTCCATGTAGCATTCATTATACATGTGGCATGATATAACATGCAATGGCGCATTGCATTGCATATGCACAGGAACATTGCATTGACTGTGTGTGAGTGAATGGTTGAAAAATCAACACTGTGTGTGGTGTTTGATTGGGTGGGTTGGTTAAGTGGGACGAAGTCCAATAAAGTTGCACGATTGAATAATGTGGTAAAGAAAACTTGTGTTAGGTAATAGCAAGCAGGGATAAACACCCCCTCGGGTGAAAGACCCGTTAGTTGTGGTTAGACATAATTCCAGCAGTGAAGGCCCATAAAAGTGTCTAGGTGTGCGAAGCCTGTGGTGTGACACCAAAAATTCGCTACCCATAAAAAGACACATGAGTTTAGTATACAAATGACCATTGAGGTGTAACATCTAAAAAGATTTTTGGTTTGAAAACAAATGAATTTGTTTTGTAAAATGATAATTGGATGTAATCTAGAAATGATGGATTTTATCACGCATGGGCTTTGACATCAGGCATGTGAGCCTGCAGAAGGACTCGTGCGATAGAGCCTGTATGGCTCAGGCACGGTACATGCTCGAAGTCTCATCTCATTTCATGGCATGTAGGATTCCATGATAGAAATTACATTTTTGCTTGGAATGTGAGTGTAAGTTGTGAACATGATCATTGCATGTACACTTAGGTGGGGAGTAGCCCTTATAGGATTTTTCTTTACTGGGCGTGGCTCACCCTCATAGGGAAACATTTCATGTGTAGGACAGACACTGGAGGACGGTGCTCATTCGAGGCCGCAATTGTGAAGAACTTTGGATTGTGGCTTTGATAGTTATTTTGTAAAATATATTGGAACAAATCAGTTTTGATATATATATTTTGTATAAGAGTGTTGTATTTTTACTCTTAAGGACTATTGTGATATAGCCTTGTATATATTTTAGTATAAATAAATGAGCCCGGTAGGGCCACTTTTACTCATAAATGGACATGGAGTGGTCATTGTATATTGGGACCCGAATGGGTCAGGTGATTATATATTGTACAGGTTGGGTTTTGGATAGAGATCCCCGTACAAAGGAGACTCTATCCGATTTTTTTTCACTAAATTATGAATCCCAATAAATGGGTCATATCAGTTGAGGCATTCGTCACCCGATATCAACGAAGCTTTCCACTGTGTCGATTCGCTTTGATCAATCGACCCCTGGTTTTGGGGCGCTTACAAATTTTTGGTATCGAAGCCTAGGTATACGAACACCTAGTATTTGGTGGGCAATGGGCTGTGATACGCTATGGTGACCAGTGCCTAAAGCTATATGATTACCTGGTGCCTGGTAGATTTGGTACCAACTTCACGACTTGGTATCAGGGTGTAGGTATGCAATTATCTAGGACTTGATAGGCATGGATTTAGATCATTGCATTCATTGTGCATTTCATGTTCTGTGCTACATGATTGTGTGTTATGTGTTGTGTGAATTATATACATGGTAAAATGTTTATGGAAAAAGAGGAACACTAGGGTTAGAAAACATAACCTCGTGTGCTATGTGTTGTGTGAATTATATACATGGTAAAATGTATATGGAAAAAGAGGAAAGCTAGGGTTGGAAAACATAACCTTGGGGGTTCGGAAAAGGAATGCATGGGATAGTTCGAGATGTTGATGTCTATTAGTGGTTGGCACATGCACTACTAGTTAGACAATGAAAGAATGTCTAGCCGCATTCCAACTAGGGGGTGAATCCCAAGAATGGTGGGATTGGGTCAAAGCCTCAAGGAACTTGAAGGCAATGACATGGGAAAGGTTCTGTGAGCCCTTCATAACCAAATCTTTCTCGATGCCTACACAACATGCAAAAGCTCAACATTTCCTAGAACTGAAACAAGGAACGATGATAGTGCTAGAATATGTTGCTAAGTTCACTGAATTAGCTTGTTTCGTTGATGATTATGTGGCCACAAACATGGCCAAAGTGAGAAAGTTTGAGGATGGTCTGAAATTGTCCATCCGAGGTAAAATTGTGGGACTTTTCCTACATCCAGGAGGTGGGTGTTAAAGATAAGTGAAAGATTTGGGCTTAGAGGTTGAAACCTTGGAAGAGTCGTTGCATGTGAGTTCTCCACTAAGAACTAGGGTGAACGTTGATCAGATATGTTGGGGTTGTGAGTTAGAGATCTCAAGGATTCTGTCCACTGTGGACCTTAGGGTCATGGACATGTCAGAGTTTAATGTCATCCTTGGGATGGACTGGTTAACGACACTGAGTCGTCATTGATTGTGATCATAGGAGGGTTACCGCCTACACATGGGATGATGTTTGTGTTATGTTTCAGGGGGATAAGCAGGATGCTATACCCCGATCCGTGTATGACTCTAGGTGGCACGAGCAATTGGTGGGTTGGCTGGTAAGCCTTACCCTAGAAGACAAGGTGAGACAGGAGTTGAGTCTACCTCGGGTGGTTTGTGAGTATGAGGATGTTTTTCCGTAAATCCACGGACAATTGCATGGGGATGTAGACTTCGCTATTGAGTTACACCCTGGTACATTGCCCATTTCTATGACTCTGCATAGAATGACACCTACTGGGTTGTAGGAACTCAAGGTCCAAGTATAAGAATTGTTGGACATAAGCTTTATTAGACCGAGCACTTCGCCTTAGGGCGCTCTGGTACTGTTTGTTAAGAAGAGGGACAAGACTTTTCGGTTGTGTATAGATTATTGGTAGTTGAATAGGGTTACTATCAAGAATAGGTACCCTTTGCCGCGGGTTGATGATTTGTTTGATCAGTTGAGAGGGGTGTGGGTTTATTCCAAGATAGATCTCCACACCGGTTTCCATCAGTTGAGAGTTAGGAAGACAAATATCCCTAAGACTGCGTTTAGAACATGATATGGGCATTTTGAGTTCACAATGATGCCATTCGGATTGACAACAAACAGTATATCTATGATCTTATCTATAGGTGTTCACCTCACCCAGATCATTCATGGTGTTTGCATTAATATTCATCCCAAGTGAAAGGCCTCAAAAATACCCTAGAATTTTTATAATAATTTTTATTATATATTCCGGGTATGAATTGATCCAAACTTGGGTTTTTCCGAAAAAATTGACAAATTGTTAAATTGTGAAAGGTGAAATAAAAATGGGAGCATATGATTAAGTATCATATGCTAAAATGAGAAATTAATGGACCCCGAAAATAAACCCAAGTGAAAAAGGGCAAACTTGGAAATTTGTAAAATGAGGACCTAAGGGTCTAATGAGAATGAGCTTAAATGCCAAGTGAATTAAATGATAAATGGAAGTCAAATGAAGACCAAAAGGAAGAAAAATGAGAAATGGCTTATCAAGTACAAACATGGCCTTAGGGAGAAATGAGGATATTATACCATATTGGTCTTGGGGAATGGCCATTGTCTCAAAACGCTTTTGAGAGTGAGGGAGAGGAAAAGCTAGGGTTTTGTGTGTGAAGATCAAAAGATTGCGTGATTCTTCCTTTTGCTCAAGATCTTGGTGCTAAGGAAAGGCGAATAGCTGTGGCTTCAAGTGCAAAGTTATTTGAGGTATGTAACTAAGCCCTAGAAATTCTTTAATGATGTTTGGGTTAGAAAAACCCTAATCCATCCATGGGTTTTGCTCATGGTTGGTTTAGGATGACTTTAGAATGTCTTTGGGAGTGATTCCCATATTTTGGTTTGAGTTTTGAGGATTTTTGGAAAAAAATCGCTAAGAGGAGAAAAATGGGAACTGGGCATTTCAGGCCCCTTCGCCGCAGCGAAGGTTGCCTCGCCGCGGCGAGGCCGAGGGCCAAAATGGACACCCCACGGGTTTGCTACGGCATAGAGAAGAGCTTCGCTGCGGCGAAGGCATTGTTCACAGGGGCTAAAAATTTTATTTTGTTTCCGAAAGTCCCGTATTCGTGCACCGATAGTTTGGGGACCCTGATAAATTATCAATGGGGGTTCAAATACAGATAAAACTAAAGGAACAACATACCGTACCTCGCCGCCTTGGCGAAGGGAGTTCATCTTCGGGCAGACTTAGTGTCTTAACCTAAGACCGTTAACAAAAAATTAATTGACATTCAATAAAAATGTATAATAATTGTTTATCCACAAAGAGTGGCATAATTGTTATTAACTAGGGGCGGGTAAGGATCACCTAACCTAGGACCGAGATCAAAAGGGAACAAAACGACATCCGACAGCTTCGGTTTGTTCTCTGACTCTATCCTTATTTCAAGTGTTTTGGTAGTATACCAAATAAATCTGAAATGATTATATGGAATGATTATATCTTTGAAATGATATTACGACAGTGCATATGGATTTGAAAATGTGATAATTAAAATGATTGACCTATTAATCGCATGAAAGATTAATCGAATTGTAAACTAATCGATCAATTCTTGACATCTTGAATTGAATCGATACACCAATGACATTTCGCGATACCCCAATTCCAAGATCTCATGAAGGCACCCGAAAATTGTCCAATGTCCCACTTGGCGAGATGCACCAAGCGGCATCCGTCATGATGGTGTATGGCATTGAAGAAATGTTCCTACTTTGCAAGATGCACCAATCGGCATCCGTCATGATGGTGTATGGCATTTAAATACCACATGTCAGTGCACCACCGGCATCCCAAGCATGATGGGAAACTAAAATTAGGAAATGTAAGCACATTACCGAATGATAAAAAGGATGGGATTCAATCGAACTAATCCTTCAGAACGTGAATTGTATAACAAAGAAATAACAAACTTGATGAGTGAAATGAGATTTGTAAACTAAACCCACTTTAAGAGCGTATGTCAATCTCATGAATCGAATTGTCAATGATTTGCAGATGTGAAAATGCATATTTGATATGATCAATGATTTGTAAAGTGAAAGCATGCAAAAATGAATAAGCATGAATATAGTTTGATATAAAAGGCATGGTTTAATGATAAATGCATGTCGTGTTAATGAAGATTGAATAGAACTGCTTGTAACTAATTATGCATGAAAATTCCTAGCATATAGTTTTTATCTATGCACAGGTTTCGAGTAAGCAAGAAAGAAGGCCAAGAACAAGAAGCGTAGAGTCATAAAGAAGTTGCGGTGTATAAGTGTATACCCCGTCATTTGCATATCATATCTTTTGAACGTGTGATATTTTGTGAACAAATGAGTTGAACTCTGAACTAATGTTTTGTATATCATTTTGTAAAGGCGTGATACGCCATTTTGTAAACAATTTGTATAAAAGTAATGTTATGGGCTTGCCATATGAAAATGCTTCCACGTAATTGAAAACCTTAAAACGAAATGACATAAATAAATGTTTTGATGAGATAAATGAAAACGTTTATAAACCGCCCGCCCGATCCACCATTCGGGTCGGGTCAGATTCGTACAAATATTTTTGAAAAGAAAATTTAAATAAAAGGTAAATAAAAGAATTAAACGAAAGGCCCCTGCGGTCGACCGCCTAACCCGGGCCCGACCAAGCCTGGGGTCGCTACACTAAGTCTGAGGAGGATCATGGGGGTCACTTGGGGATTATTCTCTAAAACTCGAGAATATCGCCATGCCAAATTCGAAGAAGTGTAAATTTCGCTTTCATCGAGGTGAGATTCTTGTGGCACGTGGTACGCCTGGTATCCATGGCCTCTGAGAAGGTTAAGGCGCTATATCGAGATCAAGTCGGCCTTTCGAGATACATAGTTTCGGGATTGGTAGTGTATTATAGGAGGTTCATTGAGGACTTCTCCCGACAAGCTGTACCTATGACGAGATTGACCTGGAAGGAGGTCAAGTTTGAGTGGAATGACCTGTGTGAGGAGGCATTCCAAGAATTGAAGAGGAGTCTTACTTTAGCTCCTATTCTGATAGTCCCAGAGATAGAGAGACGCATATAAAGGTATCAGGATGCCTCTAAGGACCCGACCGTGGATGTGTTTTGACAGCGTCCCGGGGAGGGTGGTGGCTATGGTCTGGAGTAGCTAAAGAACCACGAGCAGAGTTACCCTACTAATGAAATGGAGTTAGCATCCATTGTCTTTTCCTTAAAGGCTTGGCGCCACTATAGACCCTCAATTTTTTCCCTCAACACTGCATTTATCCTATGGGTAAATAATTCCGTGAATCGCATTGCTTATATGTCACTACTCGTCCCTTTCGGGGTTTAATTGGTTTTCGAGCTTTATGTACGTATGTCCTAGACATTTATCAGGTGAGTGTGGTTAATTTTGGAGTGCCATCATGGCTCCTTTCCCTAGTTGTCCACATCGTGTTATAGAAGGAAGTGAAGCTCTCCCAAAATTTTAGTTCGGGCCTAGAGTTCATAGAGTGTGTTTGGAATTTGAGCACTTAGGCTTGTTTCTCAAGTCATACCTCCATCATCCCACTAAATCATAATCGTTTTTTTTTTTTTTTTTTTTTGGATTCCTTACTTATTGAGGAATTCCCTTAAAAAATTTGAGAATTTTTACTAACAGGATCGACCAATTGGGAACCTGACGCCTTGCCTAAACGACCTCACTTGAATCTCTGAGCACCTCTCGGTTTTTGGTCATATCTCCCTCATCCAAACTTGGAATTGCGCGCCGTTTTTTTTTGTTGGACTCATTATTCTTTAGGAAATACGTTAACAAAATTTCATATTTTTTTCAACCGAATCGACCGGTTGGAATAGGTTCAACCGGATCATTGTGCCAGCTTGTATGAAGCACTGATTTTGGTGATTTTTTTAGCCCAATTCCTACTTGGTTCGGGCCTATAAGCCCCAGATCAATCCTAGGCATGGGTTAGGTCACGTTTTGGGCCATGTTATGGGTTGCTTACGACCCACCTTGGGTCCACTTGGATACTTGGTGGATAAGCAAATGAGTTAATGTATTAGCTGACCTCGTGAATGGGAGGGAGATGATGGAGTCGGGAAGTCCGCGATCGACGTAGGCGCTCCCGGATCAAGGTGTGCAAAATGGAGTGAGCTCAGATGTTTATGAAGGAGAAATACAAGAAAAAACCCGGAGAGAGTGAATGAAAAAAATGAGAGAAAAGAAAGAAGGAAAAGAAGAAAGAAGAAAGAAAGAAAAAAAAAAGATTCTGGGACGAAAGGAATGGTCTCTCATTTTTGAAGGGATTTCCAAATATTTGAAGGCGTGGATAACCGGTTTTGGATAATCTGGGAGGATAGTCGTGAATCCATAAAAGCAGCGACCAAGGACCATAGGTACGCACTTTGATTTAGGATTGTGGAATTCATATGCATGCATGGTGCTTAATCTTGAATGCTTGTTATGTGTTTATGTGTGCTATACTAATCTATTCTATAGCACATGGCTTAGGACCTCAGGTACGTACCATTTGCTTTGACTAGTTGAGTTTATATGCATGCCAGATACCAAGTTGGTTTGTGTGATTCATATCATCTACATAGCCTAAGGTCAATCGATCTTTGACCCATATGCTCCCATGTACCCAATTCATTAATAGAGACCGAAGCTTTGCCAGGTGCTACCGCATTTAGGTAGTTTCCCAATAAGTAATTCGATCCCCGACCCGTAAATCGAAGCTTTCGTGGTATCGCTTCCTACTCGGAGCACATCGGGTTTTTTTGTTCTTACTTCAATTTCCCCATTTAAAAAAATAAAAATAAAAAGTAAGTGGCGACTCCAAACAAAATCGTTCCTCACTGAGGACAGATTTTCCAAAGCTCAAAAATCAACTCTTTTTTTTCTATTAATAATGAGTTATGCCAGTGATTCGAATGCACGAAGTGTGGTCCGGAATCAACAAAATTTATAAACCCACTTCTCCTATATCAGAAAGCATGGCTACCGCAAAGATAGCGCTCTGTGGTCGAACAGCCGTGGATGGATTTCTTGCACAAATGATTCGGCAAAGCAAGGACAAAATGGTGAATTCAATTGATTTGAGGCTTTGTAAAAACAAATTTGATTGGTGGTGGAAAACTGAAAATAAAGTGAAGTGAAATATAAAAGAGGACTCCTTGAAGCATCAGGCTCGGGTCCATTTCCTCGCGTTGAGGAGGATGACCTATAGTCATTTCCTGAACCAGATCTTCATTTAGCTATAAAACCTAAACCCTAATAATTTTCCTTTTGAGAGATGGCACGCTGAGCATTAACGCCTCTACGTTGAAACATAACTCCCTCGACTCCATCTTACAAAGGACTAATAAATGGTAAACTAACGACCTCAATGGATCTAGTAATAAGCATCCACCTAACCCTATAAGATTGAAAGCAATTAGTCATTCAAGGTGCATCAAAGGGGTTGGAACCTAGTGTGAAAAACAGAGACATAAATGTCAATAAATGCATGCGTTAAAAAACATGAGAAACCTCAGTTACTTCAGATCTGTAGCCCAGTAGTCCTCCTCTTCAAGGATAAAGGGGGTTTTAGCCACTCATCCTCTGAGTTGTCATCCTTAGAGGGTATTTGGCAGCCCAGAAAGCGAGAGAAAATGAGAGAAACTAGGAGAAGCGGGAAAAATTCCCGTCCAAGAAAATGTATTGATCATTAACAGTTTCTGGGTACAATGTAGCATGAGCTTATATACTGCCCCAGTCATGAGAAATTACAAAAATATATTTACCTACTATTACATTAAGGGTACTTAGAAAATCACAAAGTCGCTCAACAAGTCAAACCGAGGACAAAATGGGACAAATTCACAAAGACTACTTAAAATTTGCGTTGAGTTAATGAATTTCGCGAAGATACCGCAAATTCCTCAGAGGGCTGCGAAACCTTATGCTCTTTATGCTCACTCTTCTTCTAGTCTGTAAACTGCAGCTTTGAATTCAACTTGACTTCTTCGTGCTAGAGCTAACTTAATCCACTTTGCATGAAAAGCTTGTGAAAACTACAAAATTTTCCACAAAATGTGATTAGTAGTAAAGCTAGGACCCTAATGTGCCAACCGGGTTAATTAAGGCGATTAGTACACAAAAAGTGCTCATAACCTGTATTAGTAAGGGTGTAAAATAGCACTATTTGGGTAGTAATCAGCCGGTACGTGGATCGGGTAGGGTCTAAAGCCACTATCTTTATAATGAGCTGTTCGAGGTGTTTTCGAACCACAAGAGTCTGAAGTACATTTTCACACAACGAGACCTCAACATGAGGCAACGGAGGTGGATGGAGTATCTAGATGACTATGATTTTGCTTTGCTACTCATCCCAAGAAGGAAAATGTGGTGGCTGATGCACAGCGGGTCACGGGAAGTGTCACAAGATGGCTCCCGTATGGGCATGCTCGAGGCTTCGGGACGTCGGCCGCACTACAAGGATCTAGCTTAGGTACTTTATGGTTTAGTGGTTACGCCCCCCGCTGCAGAGTGGTGGGAGTTTAAGGGACAAGACACGTAGATACCTGGCTCCATCAAAGGGACCAGTACCTGGCCAGGTACGTGACTAAGGTCACTACACACACGCATGGTAGTCTTCAGATAGTGGGATAGGTCGTGGTTCTCACCCTGGCTGATCTAAGAGAGGAGATCCTCAGGGAGTTCCATTGTTCTCTTTTTTCTGTGCATCTAGGTGGCACGCTGTATACCATGATCTGGCCACCGTTACTACTAGAGTGGGATGAAGAAACACGTTGGAGACTTTGTTCGTCGATGTCTCACGTGTTAGAAAGTAAAGGCTGAGCGCTAAAGGCCAATAGGGTTACTCCAGCCCTTGGATGTAGTTGAGTGGAAATGGGAACATGTCACGATGGACTTTGTGGCTCACTTACCACGAACATCACAAGGGCATGATGTGGTGTGGGTGATCAGGATTCGGGCTTACGAAGTCGACATTACTTAGCCAAATGACCTTCATAAAGGGAGGAATTGAGTAGTTGTATATACGTGAGATTGTCGTGTTACATGGAGTACCAAAGATCTATCAGACGGACGGATCCCAAGCTTATAGCCCATTTTTTTGAAGAGTTTCCAATGAGCCGTGGGACATACGCTTGATGATGAGTGACCAAGCCATCCCCAAACTGACCAATAGCCGAGAACTATCCAAATTTTATATGATACGCATGTGTCCTTGATCTCAAGGTAGTCAAAGAGACACCTAGTGGAGTTCGCCTACAACAATAGTTATATGGGAGGCCGCTTTCGATTCTAGTCCTGTCAGACCTGAGTGGGCGGAGGAGATCTCAAAGTGGTCTGGATTAGTTAGAGATACTTGAGAAGGTGGAGTTGATAAGAAGCGTCTTCTCATGGCTTAGAACCGGTAGAAGAGCTACGCCGACAGACGGCGGTGACCTCTAGAGTTCGAGGTGGGAGATCATGTCTTCTTGAAGGTAATGCCTAAGAGTGGAGTAGTCAGTTTTGGCAAGCGGGGAAAGCTATCATCGAGGTATATTGTGCCTTTCAAGGTACTCGAGAGAGTTAGCACAGTTGCTTACTAGCTGGCACTACCGCCAAGTTTATCAAGTGTCCATGCGGTGTTCCATGTTTCCATGCTTCGGAAGTACACTCCAGATCTGACTCATGTAATGGATTGGAGCGAGCTTGTTGTTGATGCAGATGAGACCTTCAAGGAGGGACATGTTCGTATTATCGATAGTCGGGATCAGGTTTTGCGAGGCAAGACCGTGAGGCTAGTAAAGATGTTGTGGCAGCACCGAGGAGTGGAGGAAGCAACATGGGAACGCGAAGGCACTGTGCATGTCAATTATCCTTTCCTATTTGAGGACGAAGGTACGTTTTTAATCATTTGACATTGAATGACTGCTACATATGCATGTGATTGATGTGTATGCATGTGTGAATTTCGGGAACGAAATTCTTTTAAAGGGGGGAGAATGTAAAACTAGGGAAAATTGAATTTTTTTGAAAAAAAGGGTAAAACAGTAAATTATCGAAATAGTACAGGTTGAAAACCTAGAAATTTTCTAGATCTCGAGTGGCGAAACAGACCTCACCGTTGGATTCATCTCGTAAAACCTAGTTACCCAGACGAATTTTGTTGAATTCCAAGACATTCGAATTTTCATGATTTTCTGGGCGTCCTGGCCTGGTGGATAACAAAAAACGGGATTTTGAGAAAAATATCCAAAGTGAAAATAAAATAAAGTAAAGTTTACATAAAATAAATTGAACTTAAACCGGAATGAAATAAATTGTTTCGGAACAAAAATGGACCTAAACAAGTCATGGACACGTGGCGTGATGTGGGCTAAGCATTTTAAGTTGAGGATAAGTTAGAAAAAAAAATCAGATTTTGGAGACAAAAGGGTCTCATTTTCTGCTTAAAAAAATACATGAGAGAGAGGGAGAGAAAGAGAAGAGACCAAGTTTCTCTCTTTGATCCTCGGAGTTCCGCTAGTCGGAATTCGTTGAGCCAAGAGTGAAAGTTCATCAACTCAACAAGGGCTATGTGTACATACCAAAAAGGAGGGATTTCATCGAATATCCAAAGGAGGAGGTTTCAGGAAATCAAGGATTTCGGGCTAGGTAGGCTTCTTAGTCGTGCTACTACGCTTCGAGAGGTAGGGATTCTTCCTACTTTTGTTTATTTTCCACCCTAAGGACTGTTTGATTGTTTATTCTGTCCTAAGGATGTTTTGGTCGTTTTCGCTTCCAAGGGGCTTTTTGATTGAATTTTGGGACTGGCTGGGGGAAAGTCGCCATGTTTCGAATCTCTACAAAACTATCCGCACTTAGACTGGTTTGGTTGGGAAACAGAATTTGGACTCGTGTTCTTCATGTGCTGTAGCTACACCAGAACTGACGTTAGGCTTTTGAATCACCCCAAATTGGACCTCATATCTGCCGTGGTCCATTTCATTCCAAGGGACTCCGTCACAGCCCAGTCGCGACCGCTTATGTCCGCATCCGGATTGGTTTTCGCCAAAACTGGGATTTTGACTCGTGATCTTCAGGCTAGAAGCCGCACTGTGAAGTTGATTTTAGGCTTTGAATCACCCAAATCAGACCTCAGAAGCTCGCTATGGTCCATTCCATCTTCTAGACTATCACAAACTAGCGGTCTAATTATTTGCGTCTAGAATTTGAACCGGGTTCATTGGAAAATGAAGGGAATTTGGACTCGTGTTCTTCATATAAGTTGTAGATGCATTTGTGAAGTTGATGTTAGGCTTTTGAATCACCCAAATTGGACCTCTATAGCTTAAGTTATGATCCATCTCATTCTCGACCACAACTTAGTCGCTTATTTGCTCGTGTCCGCAGTGTTTGGACTGACAGACTGAATTCAAAGGCTACTATAGGACTGAACTTTAGACTATTTTCACGTCCTGTTTAGGGCATGATTGAGGCCTATGGATGGATGGTTTGGTAGCCTGTTTATGGCTTATCTTGGGGCCGTTTTGTGGGCATATAGTATATGTTACACTTAGCCTCGAGGATCAAAGGTGTTTTTGCCTGGTTTTGAATAACATGCTTGGTGGTAGTTATGTGATAAGATGTAGATGTATGTGTGTATAAATATACGAAGATGGAATGTGATTGTAGGAAATTATATGCAATTAAGATAATCAGTCTATGATATATGATGAATTGTGTCGAGTTGTCTGTAGCATTCATTATACATGTAGCGTGACATAACATGCAATGGTTCATTGCATTGCATATGCACGGGGACATCGCATTGAATGGGTGTGAGTACATAGTTGAAAAATCAACAATGCGTGTGGTGTTTGATTGGGTGGGCTTGGCTAAGTGGGACTAAGTCCAACAGAGCTGTTCAGTTGACTAATGGGGTAAAGAAAACTTGTGTCGGGTAATAGCAAGCAGGGATAGACACCCTCTCGGGTGAAAGACCCGTTAGTTATGGTTAGACATAATTCCAGTGATGAAAGCACGTAAAAGTTTCTAGGTGTGCAAAGCCTGCTGTGTGACACCAAAAATTCGCTACCCATAAAAAGACACATGAGTTTAGCATCCAAATGATAATTGAGGTGTAACATCCAAAAAGATTTTGGTTTGAAAACAAATGAATTTGTTTTGTAAAATGAAGCTAACAATTCCGGATCCATGACAGGTATGTTTTCTACACATTACGAATTGATATGCTTTATTGTTTCAATAAAGTTATTTATTTTGTAATGTATTTATTGAGTATTATTGATTATTGATCAATTGTTTTAGGGCTCAATAAATACTCTTGATTTTACAAAATAATCTAGCAATTGGTATTATAACAACTTTAATTGATATTGAAGCTGTCATATATGTTTTTTGTATTTCAGGGTTTTGTTTTTTGTTCTCACATTCGACCCGAGGAAAGCGCCCAGTGTGTTAAGTCAATATTAGTTCAAAACCATTTAAACAAATTTTTTTTGTCAACATAAAATGATTTGCCAATTTGACACAATACTATCTAAAAATCGAATTTTTCTTTTATTTGGTTAACAATTGATGGCTAGTAACATCAATCAAAGAATATATATATATATATATATATATATATTCTTTTATTTGTTAATGTGATTATCATTATGTATGGGAAGTTGTACATATAATTATTTTCTTTAATTCTTTTTATTTCATTGATGGTTAGGATGCAAGCAGAAAAAAATGCATATGTATAAGATAGCAGTTTTTTTTTTCTTCTTTCAAAGCCAAATAGAATATGAAATCAATCTCTCTTTGATTATGGTTGTTACTAGTTTCATTTTTTTTTATTTGTTATTTCATGGGGTATTTTATCCTTTTAAGCAATAAATTCATTTTTTGAATTTTAAGAAATATTGAATGCTTAAGAACTTACCTCGTGAGTCTGAGAATGTCGAATTATTTTTTGGGATTGATAATGTAATTGTAATTTCTCCCGTCTTGCGCATAAATTTTTCTAAGATCCATATGGATAGTGAAGTTTTCCTATACATGACTTGATTATTTGGTATAATGCTTAATTTGGTGAAGAGATTTTATTGAGTGTCATGAACCGCAGAATTTTACTACCCTATCGGTCGGAAATTGTGGCATTTGGTTGTGATGGCTGGTGAACTGCTCTTACCTGTGTATGAGTTTTTTTGTATTTTATAGACTCTAGCATTTGGTGACCACTTTTGTGGGTCATTTGGTAAGCCGAAGAATGGATCAATTTGCATGTCTTTGTTTTATATGTATTTTTTTTTCGTTGCTCTCTTGTTTATTCTTCAGCTTTAAGCTTTCCCCTGTTCTCTGCCATCACGAAACTTAATAGGACTAATTATAAGCAATGGATTAAATATCTAATGATGAATTTGACAATTATGAAACTGGACTTGGTCTTGAATGTTGAAGCTCCTCCAAAACCCACTGTTGAGAGTTCTGCACATGAGAAAAAATTCTATGAGAACTAACAGTACTCTAATAGTTGTTGTTTGATGATCATGGAGAATCATATGGAGGAATCTATCTATGCAAACATTCACAAGATTAAGAATGCAAAGGAGTTATTGGATGCTATAAGCAAGAAATATACAAAGTTTTCAAATAATGAGAAAAATTAGCTATATGATAATTATTGGGTGAATGTTTTTTTTAAATCAAATATCGATGTGTCATATGATATTTGGGGGTTAGATAGTGGTGCTACAATTCCTTTCTGCAATTCTAATACCCAAGCGATAAACAAAGAATAACTAGTTTGGAGTAGTACGTGTGATTCGTGCCACAGTAGGTGTACTAGAATCAACAAAATTTATATCCTAGGATTCCTACTGCCGTAGCAAAGCTACTGAGTATAGTGGCCTAAGTTTGAACTCAGGGATGGATTTTCTTCATGCTAAATGAGTCACAGTTGATTGAAATTGGTGTTTCCATTTTGGATATGGGGTTTTGGTAAAAACAGTGAGGTTGATGGCTTGTAAAACCGTAACCGTAGAGAAATAAATTGTAAAAGAACTCCTCGAAGTTTCGGACCATTGGGCTTAGGGTTCTAAGGTAACTGTAATGTCCTCGGGTCCTTTTCCTCGTGCTAGGGAGGATGACCTATAGTCATTTCCCCAGCCGGATCTAGGACACAGCTATAACCTTCTTACTGAGAAGTTTCCTTTCTAGTATACAACATTTATGACCCATTAATGTTTCAAAGCAGTTAGCACCATCCGCTGGATCTAACCTACAGAAGCTAATAAATGGCAACAAATTAAGCATCAGTGGATCTAGCAATAAGTATCCACTGAGCCTTGAAAGCTTGTCAAGTACTAGCCACTCAGGGTACATCACAGGGATTCAAACCCACGTGTGAGATGCATAAACATAAATGATAATAGATGTCTGCGTTGGTAACAGAGGATAGTGTATTACCTCAAACCTTTAACCCAGTGGCCCTCCTCTTCAAGGATGAGGGAGGTTTAGCCAAGCATCCCTTGATTTGTCATCCTCAACGGGTGTTTGGCAGGTGAGAAAATGCGAGAAAGGGAGAGAAAGTGAAAGAAAATTGCATAGGCGGAGTGAAAGCTTTAGGCGCCAATTTTGTGATGGATAAATGCTGTACATGTGGTAGGCTTATATAGTGCTCAGGAGTCAAGGGAAATTATAAAAGTATGAAAGAACAAAAAATTACATCAAGGCATTTTGGTAAAAGCCATAAAATACGGTCAGCGTTCGGCCGCAGTCTGAGCGACACAACGAAATTTTCGCAACATTCCGCGAGGTTGCGAGAATTTACCCCATAACGATACAAAATTCACAGTGCTCTTCATATTCTGCATTTAACTCCAATTGCCTTCTAATTTGCACATGAAGCTTTGAGTTCGGCTCGGGTTCATCGTATTTGAATCGACATGAAGAAAATGGTGTAATTGGAATGCAAAACTACAAAAATATCCACAAAATATGATCAATAGTATGAAATTTGGGTTGTAGTGTATCAATTTGGTTATCTAAGTTGATTAGTACACAAAAAGTGCTCCAAAACACGCAATAAAAACGAGGGCTTAAAAACGGCCTTATTTGGGCGCTAATCCTCCTAAACGAAACACATTGCTAGTCCTTACTTGATGACAAAAGAAGGAAGAAGCGGATAAGTTATGCTTGCTAATGCAAAGGGGATGAGTATTTTCAAAAGTGTATAAATAAGTAATGCCCTCCCCTCAGTGTGAATAATTGAGACCCTGCATAATAACCAGCTTGGGAGAATAAATGTCATACAGGGACCCGGTTTGGAGAAGGTATCTATCCTAAAGAATCAGCGAAACTTCCACGAAATCTAAGTGTTTATATGATCGGTTTTCCAGCGATAACACCTTTAAATGCTCTCTCCCCAACAACCAAATTCTTGCCAAGTCCTAGCTCCTTGACAAACCTAAATAAATCTGGTTCCACTGATTTGTCATATTTCTTTTTGTATCGTAGGATGCAATGCTGAGAAATCGACCTCACCAAAGTTCGTGTAATAGGGGCCCACCGATGACTCCCAACCAACTAAGGCTTAGGGCATCAAGTCATGAGGATCTCTCGACCACTAACTCCTCGGGTTTCACCCCGGACTCCGAATGAATTCAAAATTCCAGCACCTACGACTCGCTAAACCTCACCTATCCACTCATGTAGTGAGCACTAAGTCGGTGGCTCCCAACCAACTAAGGCTTAGGGCACCAGGCTTTAAAGACTTTCGCCGTAAACCCCTCGGACTGTGCTTGGGTTTCAAGGTAAAGCGTCACGGCTTTTCTCTTTTCTTTTCTTCTTTCTCTTTTTCTTTTCTTTTTCTTTTTCTCTTCTTTTATTTTGGAAGACACATTGGCCTTCTATTCTAGGGAACCATAACTACGGGTGGTCAGAAACTAGGGTAGGTTTACCACGACAAAGGGAAGTTATGCAGTTTCTCGGAGTTATTAAGAAAGTTGATGGTGTGTGTTTGTTAAGGGTGAGAAGATTGATCGGGGACTTCAGCCCGACTGACCACTTAATCATGCATGGAACTAATCTAGTATCATGCTTGGCGAGTGTTTCAATTTCTCAACTTAAAGGATAGGCAAAACCACAAAAAAAAAAAAAATGGGGCAAAAATGTTGCAATGATATGTATAATAGTGTGTATCACTAAATTTTCAACTTTTTCAAAAACAGCTTTCTCAAAAAGAAGCAAAAAGGAAGCCACTAAACATACAAAATGGGCTTTGCTTATACATGCAGTAAATTTGAAAAGTGTAAAACACACTGATATCTACAGTATAAGAAAATCACTTCCTTCACTAACTCTCCCCCCAACCAAGTGTACCATTGACCGCAATGGGGTGTGGATTGGAAAGGTAATGGAGGAAGTGCTACCTCCTTAGTTAGTAGCCGGTGAAGAGGTGTCCTACTTTTGGACGGGCGGAGTCATTTGCGATAGAGTGAAGTACAAGCTGACTATTGCTAGCACATCTGAAGTGCAACGAAATTTGGTGGAGGAAGGTAGTCTGTTGGAGGAGGAGCGGAAAAGGCCTGAGCAGGTACATACGGGGAGATCGTAGGAGACCCAGTATTTCTGGATCTGCATAAGGATGGCTGATTGTGCGAGTGTAGCCTTCAGTGAAACCATGGCAGCCTCGGTGTGAGTTATCCTATACGCTAGGCAGGGTGCATGGGTGAGAGTCGCGAATGATCTTGCGTGTGGCGGAGAATGTCTGAATTTGCATCCATGATGATCAAAAAGTCCCGGGTGGAGATGGTGATAGACTGTTGAGGCTGTGCAGAAGTGCTTGACCCAGCAATATCTGAATGGGCAGTGGGCATGGTGGTCGAGGGCACAGGAGGGATAGATTGCACAAGAAGCGGAGGCATTGGAGCAGTGGTAGTTGGAGCTGGGGGGGCTGGAGCCTGAGGCTCCTCAATGTGCTCTGCTGTAGGGGGCTGGTCCTCAGGTGGAATATCGGCAGCTAGCTGGTCCTCAATTGGGTCCAGAGGTGGCAGATGATAGGAACGGGGCATAGTGTGCCACCGATCAACAGTAAGGACGGCCTCGCAGTCTCGACGACGCTCAAATCTAGGCTCCTTGAGGAAGCCGATATGCTCTAGCACTTGGCACAAGAGTCTCGAGAATAATAGAGGCGTGGACTCAGCTTGGGGTAAACTCCTGCGAATGTACCTTGTCCTTGAAGTGGATCAAGGATGTCATAATAAGCTCCGTTGGGCTGAACCAGAAGCCCTTTGATATGCGGTATAGGGCCTCTAAGATGGCTCCTCTCCTCTGGACTATATGCTAGAGTGGGAAAAGATTAGACCACAAAATGTGGTCTATAAGACGCATGCGCGGCGGGAGCTGCCTCCTGAACAGAATCGTCCCGGTGGTAGTGTCCCCGGAGAGAAGACGGACCATCTCCCTGGGCGAGGGATGGGGCCATTGCCTATAAGCTGTCGAGTTGGCGAGGACCACCGAAAGATTAAAAGTAGTTGTGATGTTAGAGGCCCTGAGTATCCCTGGCTGGCCGTCGATGGAGAAATGAAGAGCTGTCGGGTTGGGCTCGCACTTTGATGTCATCGTGTGGTAGAACTCAATGATCATCCGAGGGTAGACGACGAGGTGTCATGAGCGCTCGAAGTCACTGGCACTAGTAGCATCGAGTCTCGAGCTCGGGTCTTGGAAAGGTAGGAGTCATAATGAACCCCTTCATGTAGATCCCTCTCACTGCAATCAACATTCCTCGGAATGGGGTTGCGGAAATATATTTATGTTGATAAGTAGGGGATAAGTCCCGGATAAGGACTCGGCAATGCCCAATGGGGTGGTGGCCCGTGGCTCATGGTACTCGACCTGGAAGACTCCCTTAGGCCTAAGGTCCTGGCTCTCTTGGACAATGGGGCCCTACGGGCTAGGCTTGGGATGTGATGGGGCAGGCAGAGTGGGGCTAACCCGAGTGTGGTATCTCCTTGGGGCAGGGGCATCAGAAGAGGAGCCCACAGCAGGATTGCCCTAGGTGGCGCAGTGGTGAACAAGGTGGCGGCGGCAGCTGGAGCTGCTGGAGTAGTAGTGGCGGCGGCAGGAGGGGTGGTAGGAGGCTTAGCGGTGGGGGAGGGAGGCTGCGCCCCCAGGCGGGCATGACCACGCGGGTCTTCATGGGTTGGGCTAGAGGAGGAGAGGAGGAGAAGAGGGGAATTTCAGACGGGAAATGGAGATTTGAAATGAAAATGGGAAGGTGGAGGTTTATATAGAGGTAGGGGGGTAAGTGAAAGGTCTTGCTCAATTAATGCCATTAAGTGCCTATTAAATGGCTGGCTAAAAGAAATGCGGTACCCGGAGGTTATAGGAGCAGGAGCGTCGCGATTGGAAGATGAGGCGGGGAGACGAGCAGTGTGATTCGTGCCACGGTGGTTGAGCTAAAATCAACAAAATTTATATACACCTGAGTTCCTACTGCGCACGTGGTTAAAAGCTGCTGCCCAGTATGGTGGTCTAAGTCGAACACGGGGATGGGTTTTCTATCCTAAGAATGATACGCATTAGTGTAAAAGGTAGAGCTCTATTTGGACTTTGGATTTGCTTCAAAAGCAGTGGAAGTAGTTTGAAAATTGAGGGTGTAAAGCGGAAAGTAAAGTGTGAAAAGTTAACTTTGAAGATTTAGGTCACTAGCAGGTTAGGGCAAACAAGTGTCCTCGGGTTTTATCCTCGCGTTATGACATGCAACCTATAGTCCAAGGCATAACCGGATCTATGTTTAACTAGCAAACCTCACCTAACAACAACTCTATTTGAGTGACCACGGGTAACATGCGATTTATGACCTTTTTCGGTTTGAAACCCTAGCATTAAATATCATCTCGAGGCTCGTAAAGACCATCTAATGAACCCACAGTGCATCTAGCAATAAGTATGCCTTTGTATCCTAACATGGAGAGTATTATTGGCCAAATCAATAACATTCAAAGCTATTCAGCCTAATTTGAGAAGATGAGGCCATAAATACGGTACATGTGACTTTCGTACAAGAGGACCACTGTATGCCGCCCACCAAGCTAGCTTCCTTCTCTTCAAAGAAAGGAGATTGTAGCATCTCTTGAGTTGTCATCCTCAAGAGGGTGTTTAGCCTTGAAAAGTAAGGGGGAAAGGAAGGAGAGAGAGAAAAGCAAAACCTAACTAAAATACGAGACTTTATTTACAAAATGAAAAACTTACAAATTCTTCTCTCCCCAAATTGTTGCTTCCCCAATTCTATTGATTACAAAAGAGAGGGGTTTATATAGGCCACCTCAATACATGAAATACCAAAAAACCTACAAATTTGGCTAAGTTAAGACGAAATTAATACACACCAAATTTGGAGTCAGGTTAGCATTAAATACAAAAACATGTGTGATGAATTTATTAGGGTAGAAGAATTTCGCTAATTAGCGAAATCATAATACATAAGCGAAAATAGAAAATTTCGCTAAAGCGGCAGTTTAGTAACTAGCGAGAATTTCGCTAACAGCGAAATTTTTCGATGATGCCGAATCATGATTTCGCTGGGTTTCTTTGATTTATTTGAACTGCGAGAATTTCGCTAGCCTGCTTGAAATTTTCGCAATACCAGCCCGAGGAATTTCGCGGGCTTAGCAAAAATTCTTTGGTTTCTTTGATTTTTTTCTTTGCTTTGCCTCCTGTCTTCTCTTTGCATCAATTTTTTCTTCGCTGCCTTCAGTTTTTTCATTGATTCTTGAAATTTGGTTGATGGCTGACACTTGAGTTCAAACTTCATGATTCATCATACATCCCGATATTGAACTGTTAAAGTGCGCAAAAACTTGCAAAACAACCAAAAATAACCTCTAAACGGCATAAGTGATACTAAGAAGACTTGAACACTTCAATTGGCATTAATGACATGATTAGTGCGCAAAAGCTTTGAAACCTATCTAATATAGGGTTCAAATTGTACTTTTGGGCATTAATCACCCCCAACTGAAGCGTTGCTGTCCATAGCAATGCAAAAGCGAAAAGGAGAGATGCGTATGGTGATTTTCAAAGGTTATGATTCAAAGGTATACTTTTATATAAACATTGCCCTTTAAACTAAAAAAATTGACATCAAAATTGGCCCAGTATGAAGAACTAAATCCATCTGAGAACAATTCTAGGTCAATCTTGGATCCACGATTCTCAACTTGAATTTCCACCTAAGGCTAATGGCTCTTTATATAGCAGTTAAGCCAATAAATTGCAAATTTGGCCATCCCTAACTGGCAGCATGGCCTTAATTTGTTGAACAACCTAGATAAGGATAGTTATGCACTTCTTTCTTTGTTCAACTACCTTTGTAGGATGCAATGCTTAAAATTGACTTCCTGCCAAAGTCGGGTGTAGATTCACCGATGACTCCCAATCAATTAAGGTTTAGGGCATCAAGCCAAAAGGATCAGCGACCACTAACTCCAGAAGCTTCACCCAGGACTCGAATGACTTGAAAATTAAGCACCTACAATCGTTAGACTCTACCTATCCACCATGCGAACACTAAATCGATGACTCCCAACCAATTAAGGCATAGGGCATCGAGGTTTCAAAGGCTTTATCATACACCTGGACCGTCTTTTCGGGTTTTCAAGGCGAAACTACGACTTTATTTTTCTTTTTGCTTTTTCTTTTGCTTTTTCTTTTCTTTTCTTTTGGAAGACAACATTGGTCTTAAAGTATGGGTAACACAAACTATCCTAGGTTGCCAGCATGCTTAAGGCCGGCCTACAAAGTGAAAGGAAGAAAACAAATTCCTGACCTATTGAAATAATCTGGAGTGCGAGTGTGTGAATTAGCATAAGGGAGAAATTTCAAGTTGAGCATCTTTAGGCGTAATTGACCAAAATTAATTCAAACATAGATTTGCTCTAACATAAGGTAATAGCTTGAGTGATTCAATTTTCCAACAAAAACAATTCAATTGTCCAATTGTAGCAATTCAATTGTTCAATTGAAAAGAAAAACAAATACCCATGGTAAAGGCACAAAACATGATATGTACAAAAAGCTGTATATATATAAACTGAATAGCTTTTGATATAGCCAAAATGGCTAGTACATGCATATCAAAGCTAAACATACAAAAATATCACTGCCTACTATGGCTAATACATAAGTCCTAATCAAAATTAGTAGGCAGTTGATAAAGCTGGTAACTATACAAAAATCATAAAAGAGACTGGCTCACGCCTCGGCTGCTTTGTGGTGGTGGTGGTGGAAGTCTGAAGGCTGCTACATTCTTGTTGCCCGAACATCGAATAAGGCTGCGTCTGTGGTGGGCTCCTCTCTACGTCGGGGGACACGAGGAAGACCCGGATGCGTCGTGAT
This sequence comes from Tetrastigma voinierianum, assembly GCA_016808115.1. Lineage (NCBI taxonomy): Eukaryota > Viridiplantae > Streptophyta > Magnoliopsida > Vitales > Vitaceae > Tetrastigma > Tetrastigma voinierianum. The sequence goes on along the minus strand of JAEQBH010001841.1, from coordinate 79,034 downwards.
CTGCTGAAGCGCAGAGTAGCGGGTCAGCCTCGATCTGGGATTTTGTGTAGGCTGCTAAGTGACGAGATGGCATCCATCACGCGACTATCTCTCTCGGCGCATGGCTGTACTCCGTGAATGGTGTCTTTGAATAGGATGGGCCGGGAGTATCTAGCTGCTGTTCTTTGATGTAGTCTGTGAAGGAGGGGATGGAGGTGACATCTGGAACCGGACTCACGCTATATCTCGGGGCTCGAGGGCGAGATATGTCATGCAGCATGGTGGGCCTCGGCTCGACCGGTGCCTCCCTCCACGGTCATGTGGTCGTAAGTGGAAAGATACGGGCATAGTCATCACCCGCTCCACTGACATGACCAGGGGGCATCGGACCCTCATCTCGATCCTGGGCTCCGCTGGAAATCCTAGATGCTCGAGAACATGGCAGAGGAGTCTCGGCATAAGTAATGGAAGACTCTCTGCTCGGGCTAGGTCCTTCCGATGGACCTTCTCCTCGGCCTGCAGAGGGGCCATTCGTGGTAGACCAAAATCCCCCCGAGATCCGGTAAAGCGCCTCCAAGATGGCTCCCCTCCTCTGCACATAATTCTGCAGAGGGAATAAGATCGTCCTGAACAAATGGTCGATCGGCCCAGCATATGGCGGGGCGCACTCTGTAAAATGCGGGCCAGCGGTGGGTGTCTCACAGCCAGTGCTCGAACCATCTCGAGATGAGGCTGGTGGGCCTAATCTCTGTAACCCTCTGCATTGGCCGGCGGTATACGCAGGCCAAGAGCTAACGAAATGTAAACCTCTCTGAGTACTCAGTGGCGATCATCAATCTTGGCCCCGGAAGCTCAGCGGACTAGGCGATCCTCTTGGCGTCATCGGGTGGTAGAGGAAATTGCGGTACCACTTTCGTGGGTATTAACCTCGGGGTCATGAAGGCAATAGCGAATAATCCTCAATCAATCTCATGGACTCCCGGTATCTAGGATCAGCCCTCAGTGCGGGGACATCGTAGTACGACTCCTGATGGAGCAGATTCTGATGGGTCATTTTCGAATGGGGTTCCACATGATGGCCTCTCGAATCCTCGGCGGGTGGCGATGAGGTGATGAAGTCGCCTCCGCGATGTATTTGGTGACGGCTGCGGCCCGAGAGGATGATATTTCGCTGGGCGATGTGCGGGCCGGCAGGAGCTGGGCCTCAGAGACTCTACTCCGAGAGGTACGGGTGATGGGGCACGGGGTCCCATCTCAGGTGTGCGATAGTGTCGGAATCCACGAGGGCTCCTCGGGTATGGCCCTCGGGGGATCGGTGATGGTACTGGAGTCGGGACCGAAGCTGGGGCTGGGGCCTCTCGCTCGGGTGTATTGAATCTCACCCGCGGCCGAATGCGGGACCCACCCCGAGTACGAACCATACTGATATCGAAATAAAATACTGGATAAGAGGCTCAACTCACTTGAAATGCAGGCCGGGCTGCGTATCTCGGCCCGAGGCTCTGCGGTGGTGCAGATCCTCACGAGGCAAACGAACGGGGCTCAGGTACCAGTGTCAAACTCTGAAATAGCCCAAATAAGGCTCGAGTAGAGGACCAAATCTTTGGCGGGGCTCGTGCGCGTGGTGGAGGCTCAGTCCCGGGCTCGAGACAAGTCTGGTGGCTCTGCGAAATGCCTGGCGACGAGAGAAGCCTGAGGGCTTGACGGGGCTGGCTACGGTCGCGGCTAACGGTGGCGGTGGCGAAGTGTCACGGTGGCGCGATGGCCCCGGGGCTCGAAACAACTGTCTTGAAGTGCGACAAGGCGACCGGTGCTTCGGTCGTCTGAGGCGCCATCCGGCGATGCATGGCGATGACCACGACGCGGCGGTGGATGGGACTTCGAGCTTATTTGGAGAGCCGCTAGAGGAAATATGAAGTGACTACTTGGCTATCCCTCTCCAGTTTATATAGAACCAGCATGGGCGTGAAGGGTCTTCACTTAATTTTCGCTATTTTAAATTTGGCTCAAGCAGAAATACACTACTGCATTTCAAAAATTTTCAATTAATTAATAATATATAAATAGGAATTATTATTATAAAATTTACTATATGTCTTTGTAATTAAAATTAAACACATACTATATATACAAACTAACACTAGAAAGAATGAAAAATGCTAAGTTAAAAATTTTGAAAAATACTTGAAACTAACTAAATTAACTAAATTAAGGCAGAAGGTAAAAATTGTGGAAGCACCCAGTCGGTTTAAAGCACAGACAGTTCAATCCCAAAATTACTCAAGGAAATTGAGAATGATCTCCTCAACCTGCGTAACACAGGATTGACTCCATGGTGTTGGGTGCCCCAGTGTTGATTTGCTCCTCTGTGATGGCTTAAATTGGCTTGATTGGCTTGTAGTTGGTCATTGATGGCAAGACTAAACTTTCTTCATCTTCTTGGTGATCTCTCCTGCAGTTCTGGACATTTGCTTTCACTGCTGACCAATTGAAACAACTTCATTAGTTCTTTGATTTTCATTTCTAGCAACTCATGTTTGTTCAAATGAAGATGTTCAACTCAAGGTCATGTTACCAAAAGGTAAGTTGCATGACTCCATTAAATGATTTATGATTGCATTGCTGTGTGAAATGAATCTTCTAAATGATTGGTACATGATTGGGTTCTTGCAATTGGCTCCCGGTGTCAAGCACCACAAAATCTCTTGGATAATTAGAGATTTGTCTATCTTCACTAAGACATCCTCAACTATCTGCCAAGTTTCAGCGATCTATCGGCTGATGAGAAGTGTGATGTTGGTAGGTTTAGGTTCACCTAGACCCTAGCTGCTTTGTATCTTGAATACGGCATTAGATTCTGTGGCTCATAATCAAAGCAGACTTGTCTATGCAATTCCACAATATTAATTTGAAATTGTGGGAATCCTGGATCCTTGTATTTGTGAGAATTATTTGCTTTTTTGGATTATGTGACTTTGTTCGATGAAATGCCTTCTTCTCAATGCCTAATCCCTTCTTGATTGTACAAAGATCTTTCAAAATTTTGCATAAGCGAGGCACTTGTTTGATTATGTCCAATAAGGTATGTTAACTGTACTTGCCTTAAGACCTCTAAAATGCACGCTGGCGAGATGCCTTCTTCTTACCTCTAATGCTAGTGGAAATGGAGGTGGTATGCGGTATTTCATTGAATCTCAGCTTGGAGAATATCTTTCAGGCTGCAATTCTTCTCCTTGCATGGATTCTTCAACAGGTTTTGGCATAGGCTGATCAACCTCTTTTCCACTCCTCAGGGTAATTATAGCCTTAACTTCATCCACTCCTCAGGGTAATTATAGCCTTAACTGAGCATACAATGCTGAAATGTGGCAAGGGCATTACACAGGCCAAAGGGCATTCTCCTATATGCATATGTGCTAAATGGGCATGCGAAGGTGGTCTTTTCCTGGTCTTCTGCAACAATTTCAATTTAGAGGTATCCACGAATAGCCATCCGGAAAGCAGTAGAAGGGTGACGAAATCCTCTCGAAGGCGATGCATGAAGGGTGGGAAGTGATCCTTCCTGGTCACCTCATTTGGCGCTCTATAATCAATACATACCCTCGACTAGGTGGTAAAGGCGGTGGAAATCTCCTCTCCTTTTTCATTGTCACCGTGGTTACCCTAATTTCTTAGGCACCACTGGGTGGACTACGCTAAGTCTTTATCGATATGGGGTAGATGATACCCGACCTACAACAGCTTTAGTAACCCGGCTCTAACCACTTCTTGCATATGTGGGTTGTAGTCTTCTCCTCGTTGCCTCTGACAGCCTTACCTCTCTTCTCTAGGTATATGTGATGGTGCAACTTAAAATTTAATACCCTTCGGATCGATAATCTTCCGCCTAGGGCTTGCTTGTTCTCACTTGGATGTCGAACTACCTTCTGTGAAGTCTTGAGCAATGATAAAATGAAAGCGGACCTTGCTCTGCTCTTCCTAAATAGGCATATTTCAACTCCACGAGGAGCAGCGGTTTGAGCTCCAATTGCAGGGTTCCAGCGGTTTCCTTCCTCAATTCAAGGCATAATTTCTTTGTTTTTTTCTCCATTGCCCCTACACAAGTTTCATGTCTTGGGCTTCTTGTTGCTCTTAAAGACACAGGCGGTTCTTGGTCGGCAAATCCTGTAATATCTTAAAGTCGACTGTTCCTCCGAGGTTGTGTCAATGATGCAAACTTCTTCTGAGCCATCTTCCATTGGTTGCATGTGCTTTTTACTCAAGTGGAAGATGTTGAGTTCAAGGGTCATGTTTCCGAAGGTGAGTTGCATAACACCATTTCGGCAATTGATAATCGCATTGGAGGTGGCCAAGAATGGTCTCCCTAGGATGATAGACACATAGTTGACCCCTGTTGCAACTGGTTCTATATCAAGTACAACAAAATCCTTTGAATGATAGGGTATCCGCGGATGAAACATCTTCCATTGTCCTTTTGGTATCTTGATGGATCTATACGAGGCAATGATGGAGTGGCCTTTTAGTTCTCGGCAGTTGCTTGTACATGGGCGGGAGAGATTCACATAGACAAGTCTAGCAGCGCCTTTTCTACACAAGTTCTCCAATATTTACCGAGATGGTTGAACCTTTTGAATCTGTACTTCAGCGGAGTCTTGCATTGGATGAAATGACTTGTTCGGTCAGGAAGGTATCTTAATCCGCATTAATTCCTCTTTCACGGTACAAGTCCTTCAAAAATTTTGCATAGGTGGGGACTTGTTTGATCATGTCAAGCAGGGGGATGTTGACCTTTACTTGCCTCAGCACTTCTAGCATTTCAGCCTAATTAATAGCCTTCTTTTTAGCTTTTAGTGCTTGAGGAAAATGTGGGGGTGTGTTATTTTTTTCTGCAGTCTGCTTGATCACCACCCCCTCTGGTTTAGTTTCTTCAGTTTCCTAGCCTTGTTTTACTGCTTTGGGTGTTGGCTAGTTGAGCTCTTTGCCACTTCTCAATGTGATGATTGCCTTAACTTCATCCATCGGAGAGTCGACTCTTGGAAAACTCACTTCATCGGCTTATGGGTTGGTTATTAATGCACAGGAGAATTTCCTTTTCACACTTTTCTTCTTTGGTTGGATAGTCTTGAGATTGAATGCAGGTTGTCATATTTTGGGAAATTTCGAACTGCGGTGTCATGCTTTTGAAATTTATGAGTGTGGTGCCTCATTTTCTTGTTAGTGTGCTCTCCATCAAAATTGTCAATTCTCTTTGATTGGCTTGGGCATTCGGTGCTTTGTTTCTCCACAAAGTTACCCACCACCTTGCTCCAAGTTCATATGCTTGTTCCATTGGAGATGAAGATGGTGGTGGTTGTGGGCTGAGGCGAGGATCCGTGTTCTTCTTTGTGCGGCGAGGAGCTATAGGGAGGAGGTTTTGGTTTCAGGGAGAGGTTTGAGTGGTTCCTCCGGGTTGTAGGTATTCTTTGTATGGGGTTGTAGGCGGTGGCTTGTATTGGCCTTTGCATTTGCCTTGTTCATCCTGAAAGTCTCTTGCGAAGGCACTTGAAGCGTGCTCTCGTAGTGCTTAGTGGATTGACAATTGAAGCATGGTTAGTTAGGCATAGATGCCTCAGTCACTACTCATACCTCATGCTGATTCCTCATTTCAAGCTCTTCCAACCTCCTAGCCAAGGTGGACAGCTTTGCTTTTGTCTCCATGTCCTCTGAGAGAGAGTATATGCCTCCCCTTTGATTTGGTGGTGGCCTCATCCTATCTATCTCCCTAGGATTTGGCTCATCCCAAGCTTTGGGTTTGGCTACATAGTTGAAAGTCCATGGCTAAATCGGATTCTTGCTCGGGAAATCACACACATAGTCTCGATAATTTATTCATGTTATTCATGGAAGAAGACATTCCATCATAGAAGTGGTTGACCAACATCCATGTATCAAAGCAATGGTGTGGGTATGCACTGATGGTTTCCATATATCTCTCCCAACATTGGTAGAACTTCTCATTATCATGGGCAACAAATGTATAAATTTTCCTCTTCAAATTATTGGTCCCTTGTGCACTGAAGAACTTTCTCAAAAACTTTGCATGCGCTCGCCACTGATGGTTCGCCTTAGAGAATTAAACCAAAATTTGGCTTAGATTCGTGGTTAAGGGAAAGGCTCACGAAGTGTATCCATATCGACATAATCTCCATAAAAGTTATGCAAACTTCCTTAAACTCCCGGATGTGTGTGTATGGATTCTCATTTTCCATACCATGGAAGGTTGGGAACAGGGACACCAAATAAGGCAGGACAACTATGCCTTCTGCAAGAGGTACAATGCATGAGGCTACACTCACCAAGGGTAGGTCCCCATCGACATGTGCATCGGGTTTCTTGGTATCACCCGTCGACCTTGTTGCCCTCGTGTGGAGGCTCCATCCTGCTCGTTGAGGCTCACTTCACAACCCTCGCTTCCCGTGGACACCGTCTGCCTCTTAATTTGCTCACAAAGGTTCCTATCCCGTGATCGATAAAGTCCCCATGAAAACAAAGATAAGACACAAAAGACAAAAACAAAACAGGCTACCTAGAAATGTTATTGTGGCCAAAAGAATAAACAAGAAATTTGAGTACCCGGGACAAGATAAAATTAAATCAACTAGCAAAGGAATTGCTGTGTGGGAAATAAAAGTAAATAAAAAAGTGTTTAGGATTCACCAATACTTGTGGATGAATCACAAGTTCCGCACCATCACTCGTGACTAAGGCACCATCCCTAAGAACGACGCCATTTGATTCGCGCTAGGCAGTGATAAAAATCGAATCAACAAATTTTGTACCCAAGGATTCCTAATGCCGTAGCAAAGCTACTGCAATATAGTGGCCTAAGGTTGAACTCAGGGATGGGTTTTCTTCATGATAAATGAGTCACAGTTGATTGAAATTGGTGTTTCCAATTCTTAAATTTGGGTTTGCAAAAACAAAGGAGGTTGATGGCTTGTAAAACCGTAATCGTAGAGAAATAAATTGTAAAGAACTCCTCAAGTTTCTACCACCGCTTAGGGTTCCAATCAGAACGTCCTCGAGTCCTTTTCTCTGGGAGGATGACCTATGTCATTTCCCGAAATGATCTAGGTTTACTATAACAACCGAATTTCAGAAGTTTCCTTCTAAGATACAACATTTTCATGCACTCCATTAATGTTTAAAGTAAAGTGAAGCACCATCCGTCGGATATAACCCTAGGAGCTAATAAATGGAAACCACTCAAGCATAAGTGGATCTAGCAATAAGTAATTCACTGAGCCTTGAAAGCTTGTCAAGTATTAGCCACTCAAAGGGAACATCACAGGATTCAAACCCACGGTGAGATGCGTAAACATAAATGATAATAGATGCCCGTTGGTAACAGAGACAAAGGTGGCTACCAAACCTTTAACCTACCGCCCCCGTCAAGGATTTAGGAGGTTTAGCCAAGCATCCCTTTGAGTTGTCATCCTCAACCCGGTGTTTCTAAGGTGTGAGAAATGAGAGAAAGTGAAAGAAAATTGCATACCAGAAAGCCGGAAGCTTTGGTGCCAATTTTATCGATAGACTAAAACCCGCCGTTACATGTGTCATCGAGCTTATATAAGGATCGTAGTCAAGGAAATTACATAAAAGTATGAGAAAGAACAAAATTACATCAAGGGAATTTTGCAAAACCACAAAATACCTGGCCAAAAGCAAATAACACAAGATAGCTGTGGCAACCTCGCGAATTTTCACAGGTCACAATTTAGTAGGTTGCAAAAAATTTCGCAACACCGCAAAATTCCCACCGCTCTCCCCGTATTTAGCCTCACGCCTTTCCTGATTTGCACATGTAGCTCGAAGGTTCGGCTCGGGTTCATCAGATGGAATCAACATTAAGAAAATGGTGTAATTGGAATGCAAACTACAAAAATATCCACAAATATCAATAGTATAGCTGGACCTTAGTGTATTAATCGGGTTATTGTCATTAGTACACAAAAGTACTTCAAACCCGCACAACAGGGCTTAAAACAACACTATTCGGGCACTAATCAATGTGTACATGTGAGACGGTATAAGAGTCCAAGTTGATTTTCTAGGAGTTTTTTAGATTGCAGCTTAGTACGGGAAATTTTTTTGGAATAGCAAGATGTGGCGTTCATACCTCAATCAGAGAAATTTGATTTAAGTACCTATTTTGATAATTTGGATATATTTTTCGCATCATACAGTTAAATTACTAAGATTCACTTCATTAATCGTACTTAGAGTACTTTCAGGGAAATTTTTGCTGTGATTTAGAATTTTTTCTTTTAGTTTCTATTGCTACCGATGTTAATACTATTAGTAGTACCGAAATGTTTAAGATCGAATGAAAAGTCTTCTACTCTTGGCACACGCGTTTGGTCATATTTCTAGACAGAATAGAGAGATTAATTAAGGATGAGATTCTTCTAGATCTTAATTTCTATATTTCTATAATTGTAGATTTACATAAAGCGGGCAAACCACCGCTACAGAACGCTAAGGTTAATAGATGCACCGAGTTTCGGGTTATTCATATATTTGTGTGCCACTCACCTCTCGCTATGGGTGGCCACAAATATTTCATCACATCTATTGATAAACATTCCCATTGAGGCTTATTGAGCTCATTTTGAGAGTCCCACCTGAGGCTTTCAAAGCTTTCAAAGCAAAAGTTGAGCTCCAACAAGGGAAGAAGGTCAAAGTGGTTCATTCTAATAGAGGTGATAACTATTATGGTAGATATGATGAGACGAGACGCAACCCTGGACCATTTGCAAAGTACCTTCAGGAATGTGGCATTGATGTTCGGTATACAATGCTTGGTACTCCTCAACATAATGGGATTCGGAGAGAAGGAATCGCATACTTCTTGATATGGTGCTACGTATTCTTGTTAATTCCTCACTACCTGAGTTCTTGTGGGGTGAAACTTTGAAAACTCCAGCTATTTCGAACCAAGTGCCTAGTAAGTATGTTCCTAAGACTCCATATGAGTTATGGTCACAGAAGAAGCCTAGTATTCTTCCCTTCCATGTTTGGGGATGCAAAGTGGAAGTGAAATTGTACAACCTTCAATCCAAGATACTTGATCTAATAACCATCAATGGGTACTTTATCGGGTTATCAGGTAGATTAAGAGAGGTCTTGTGTTTTATTCCTCTCACACAACGCCGCAGTGATTGGAGTTAGATCAAGCTATCTATTTTGAGGATGATACTGGTACAAGCCAAGGGCTAAGAGAAATTGTGTTCAAAGAACACCCAATTTTTATTCACAGGCCTATCATTCGCTCCGATCTCAAATTTCAAGTATCGACCAACATCCAGTAGCCACTACCGATGAAGAACCAATTAAGGATGTAGATCCAGTAGCCCTAGATGTAGACCTAGTAGCCCTAGATGTAGACCTAGTAGCCCTAGATGTAGTCATGGATATAGCCTTGAGGAGGCTAGAGAGGGTGCGTAGGCCTACAATTTCAGATGACTACATTGTCTACTTGCAAGAGCATGAGTATGATGTAAGTGATGTATAAACTTAACTACCTATAAAGGAGCCATATTGCTACCCTCAATCTAACTTCTAGATCGATGCAATGAAAGCATTATGATGGCTCCATGTCACAGATAAAATGTGGAGCTTGGTAGATTTTTTCGACAAATTTCAGACTTTACTGGTGCAAATGGGTGTCTAAGACCTCGCTGATGCCAAGGGACATGTAGAGAGATAGAAAGCAAGATTAGTGGCTAAGGGTTACAGTCAATGATAAGGTAATGATTTTAAGGAAACCTTCTCTCCCGTGTCCACTAAAGATCTAATGACACAGAATATATTCACTTCTGATTTGAGTCACATGACGATGCAGGATAATTTTCTGATGAGACTAGTCAGGATGTTTACATGTCTCAACCTACTGGTTTTGAGGAGGCCAGGCGGAAAACACGGTGTAAGCTCCAAAAATCCATTTATGGTCTAAAGAAGGTTTTCAAGCAGTGTATCTCAGGTTTAATGAAGTTGTCACCGCCAATGGTTTTAAGGAGAACATCGTGGATCAATACATATATATGAAGTTCACTAGGAGCAAATACATATTCTTGGTTTTATATGTTGATGATATTTTTCTCTCAAACAATGATATCATACTATATCGTCAGACAAATGCTTATTGTTTAGTCATTTTAATATGTTTGATTCGGGGAAGCACCTTATGTTCTGGGTATATGATACTTCATGATAAAATTTTAGTGGCATTCTGGGATTGTCTCACATAATGATATTGAACGATTCTGAAATGTTCGAATATGCAATCACGTTTTTCGTAAGACACCAATTGTAAAGTGGTGACAAATTCAAAGGCCACGTCCATAATGATATCAGAGAGACCATGAAAGCGCCTTATTCTTCAATTGTGGGTAGTTCGATGTATGCTCTGGCATGCAATTTGATATTGCTTTTGTTATCGACGTACTGGGTCGAGCGATCTTGGCCCAGCTTCACTAGAAAGCGGCTAAGAAAGTTTTCAGGTATTCAAGGTACCAAGGATCTCATGTCGGATATCTAAGATACCACAACACTCTCGTGGTCAGGTTTTAGTGATTCTGATTATGCAAGATGTGTTGATGATAAAAAGTCCACTTTCGATTATATCTTTATGATGGTCGAAGGAGTCAAGCTTCATGGAAAAAGTGTCGCGCACTTACAACTTCTTCTTACTATAGCGCAGTACGCATGCGGTTATGAGGCCACGGTCACGCAGAATATGGTCAGCGAACTCATTTCAGCTTTGGAGGTTGTCTAATCAATTCTGCACCACCAAAATTGTTTCAGGATAATTCCACGCTTGTATGTTTCTTTATGAACACTAGGAGCACTTCTCTTTCCAAGCACATTGATGTGAAATTTTTTATTTTTTATTTTGTTAAAGAGAAAGTTATAGAGTCCTTCATTTTAGTTGAGCACACGCCTACGACTAGCATGTTGGCAACCCCATTAACCAAAGACTTACCTATTTGTGTGTTTCAAAAACACGCTACCCGCATGGGATTTTTAGGAGCCTAGACTCTTTGTTTTAGTGGAAGTTTTGCCTTTTTCATGTATTTTGTAAGAAAAGCTCATGTTTTATCATTATTACATGCACATTTTGACGTTTGTCATTATTTTATGATTTTGTGTCATTTTTATTAGATGAATGACATAATTATGTTTTTTCTTTCTATTGATCAATATTATTGTCATTGAAATGCTTCTATATTAGTAGTGCCTAATTATGTACGATTTATGCATCTTCTCGGTGTATAAATTTTATATGATTGGTTATGGCTACAAGTCTCTTTTGTCAGCTTACTTGAGTTATGATTTTGATTAGTAGCGCCTGATTGAAAATGCATTTATGCATCCTCTTGGTGTGTGTTAATTGTATAACGTTGCGCTGCAAATCTATTGAGAAACATTCGAGTTATGATTATGCCATCCAAGTGGGAGAATGTTAGATTAATTTATTAATTATGGACTAAGCATAATCATATTACAATTTTAATTGTGTAATTATGCATGTTAATTATGGGCTATTTATGGGATGGTTTAATATTAACTACCTATGAGCCCATTGTTCTATCTTTTCCCTTGCTTTGGTAAGCTCATTGGACCAAAGCCCAATTGTTTCCTTTTGCTCTATATATATAAGTAAATAAAGCATTAAAATTTTATATAAGGGTTTGGTAGAACACGCTTTAGGGAGAAGGAAATAACCATCTTCAACCCTAACTTTTCTGGGATCTCATCCTTTACAAATTTAGAGACTATGATAGTCAACAATTTCCCTGATCCATGACAGTATGTTTCTACACACTATAAATTGGATATGCTTCATCGTTTCAATAAATTTATTTATTTTGTAATGTACTTATCAGGTATTATTGATTGTTAATCAATCAGATTGAGTTCAATAAATACTTTTGATTTTACAAAATAATCTAGCATTTTGTCCCATAATATTGCGTTTTTTTTTTAAATTACCAATATAGTTTGAAAAGCAAATTAATGCTCAAACTTGTGCGTCTATGCCACAATGGATTACACATCATCCAATCCAAAGAGGGTCAAGGATCACTATTGAATTTTAAGTTAGTGCCGCAACACACGATCACGACATTGACTTCACTTTAAAAAAAAAAAACCAATACTATAGTCATTGACTATGGCTTTACCAATAAAAATCTAATGCTGCAGTCACTAACTACAACTTTACCATTAAAATTCAATGTCGCAGTCATTGATTATGGTTTTACCATTAAAATCCAATTTACTTTAACTTGAAATTACAAATTACATCCACTTGCATTCAAATTACAATCAATTCATTGCACCTGCATTACAACCAATTCATTGAAATTAAATCCACTTGCATCCAAATTACAACCAATTCATTATACATGCATTACAATCAATTAATCCAAATTACAACCAATTTATTACACAACAAGCTTTGATTTCCACCTACATGACACAAAAAAATCATTTCAAATCCAAACCTTCACCGGGATTACACAACAACCTTTGATTTCCACCTACATTACACAACAAGATTTGATTGCCACCTATATGACACAAAAGAATCATTTCAAATCCAAACCTTCATTGGGATTACACAACAAAGTCATATAACTAAAAGATTGTCTATTGTTTAAGACAAAAAATAAAAAATCGTAATACAAATATAAATATAAATACATATCAATGAGTGCCACATGATGGAGGCTTAGTCTTTCTCTTAGGATGCCTAGAATACACAGTTATATGATCTGGAGGGGCATCTGCAATCTGAGCTGAGGGAGCTAACGGAGGAAAGACTCGGCATATACATGAAGTGTGACGTTGCTTAGGTGGGCATGCACCTAACTCTAGAACAAGGTCAACCATGGTAGTATCAATGGATGGCAATGTAGGTGATGATAAGGTGGTAGATGGTGAGGTAATATCTAATGTGGTGGCATTTAAGATTGGTGACATAGGAGATGGTAAACATGTGGCCTCTAAGGCTAGAGATGTAGGTGATATTGGTGGGATGATAAGGATGACATGAGGAGTAGTAGATTAGGGTGGTGTGGAAGTCTCGGGTGCAAATGGGGTAGATAATATAGATGGTAACAACATCGTCTTAGGTGTAGATCGACCACCACCTCGCCCACCACCTCTCCCTTGACCTTGGATAGGCTACATCCTAACTGTAGTGGATGACATATGAGGTTTGATGGATGGTCCATATGATGTAGAAGGCTCCTCATCGTGTGTAGAAATGTGATGCTCCTCTCCAATAAGGTGTAAAATTGATATAGCAATTTGATTAAATATGATAATTAGCGACGAAATTATTTTGTTTCCAAAAGATTAATTTTGTCACAAAATCAATTTTGCAACAAAAATATTTTTGTTTCACGAATGTCGCCTTATCCTCGTCGTGAAAAGTTTTTGCAACAACAAAAAATGTTTTGCTTCTAATAGTCTATAGAGACATAATTTTTTTGTTGTCTCTAATAATTTTTTTGACAAAAAGTTTTGTTATTAAATATTTAAAATTTTGTTGTTGATTCGTAGTGGAGGAATTAACTTGTTGCTAAATTAAATGCACTTAACAATGAAAATTACAATTTTGTTGTCAAATATATTTTGATGAAAAACTTTATTTCCTATTAGAAGTTCTGTTATCATTTTAACAAAATAAATAAATGACACTAAATGTAAGAAGGTTTGTTTTTTTATATAAAAATAATAATTAACAATAACAACAATAATAGTAATAATAATAATAAGTGTATCATCAAATCTTAACATATTAATTATTATTTTTCAAGAATTTAAATTATAAAATCTAATTAATGTTTGTCATAACTTAATTTGTTATAGATTAATAATTAAAAACTATAAATGAATAAGTAAAGTATGTGATAACATTGTTTTAATACATAATTTATAGTATTCCATCAAATAAGAAAGAAACTCTGCTATATTCGCATATAAAATGATAAATTGTAAAAAATAGAATCCAATCTAATGTGATGTAGAACTAAAAGATAAGTTGAAAACTAGCACCTTTACAAAATATGAGAACATAAAGAAATTGTGATGCCCCAAAACATGGGGGTCCCGTTGACCAACCATTAACCTACAGAATACCTATGGGTATCACATATCTCGATACCACACTATCGTGTCTCATTCACTGAGATTCATTTATGAGTAAAAGTAGCCCCATGGGGCCCTTTCAACCATACTCAAAATATTACCTAAGACTATGTCACAATAGTCCTTAAGAGTTTATACAACACTCTTATAAAAAATCATATATTAACACTATTTTGTTCTAGTATATTTTACAAAATGAATATCAAGGCTACATGTCGTCCTTCTTCACAATTATGGCCTCGGATGAGTGTCGTCCACTGGTGTCTGTCCTGCACCTGAAATATTTTTTCCATAAAGGGTGAGCCACGCCAAGTAGAGAATACCTCCTACAAGGGCTAATCTCCACCTAAGTGCACATGCAATGTCCACTCACCATTTCATAATCACATTCCAACAAGAACATGCCAATTCTATATGGAATCCTACATGTCATGCCATGAAATGAGATGCAACTCATCATGTACATGTAACACCCGAAATGTACCCTAGTAGTTTTCAGACTTGTTTAGGGTATATTAAAAGTTAAATAGAAATTTTCGGAAAATAAAACGAAGGAACCCGGAAATTGTACAATACGCAAATATGTAATTTGCCAAAAAGGGGCATAGAAGTCAAAAGATGAAAATGCTATGGGTTAAAATAGAGTTATGCCTAACTCGAATTGCAAAAAGAGATGAATTGAAGGACTAAGTTGCAAAAATGAAAACTTAACCCAAAAATGGGTTTTTGATAGCCAAACAAGGCCTAAGAGATTTTTGATTTAAAGACCAAAATTGGTCTCCATTTTGGGGAGAGCTCAAAAACGGATGGGAAAAGAGAGAAAAAGAGAAGAGGAAGAGGAAGAAGAGAAGAGGAAGAAGGAGGAATCAAGCCAAGGTATGGAAACTAACCTTGATTATGGATTCCATGAGATTTGGTATGGAATTTTAAGGCTTTGTATGGTTAATAGCTTGTCTCCAAGTCTAGGGTTTTGATAGAATTGCATCCTAGCCTTAGATTTCTTGAAATTAGGGTTGGTAAAACCCACAAGGAACAAGATGGTTATAGAATCCCCCTTCGAGGTCGGGATCTCATGGCTAATTGTATGTACGGAGTTGGGGGTTCAACAAACCCTAACAAATCTCTATGTTTGGATCATGTATGGGTTGTGACCCATATTAGAATTGTTTTGGAAGGATTTCATGATACTTTTTTTAAATAAGATAAGTATTGAAAGAGGAATTGAGTAGAAAAGAGGTTACAAGAGAAATATGGAATGGTTTTGATGTGTGTTGGAAGTATAGAAGGTTTAGCTTGAAAAATATGGAAAATGGGAGAAAAACACACATTCTAGGCATTTTTCTATGACATGTACCGAGACACCTTGAACATGTACCAAAGTACATGTTAGGTCTTCCGTCATTAATAACATGTACCTAAGATATGTCAAGGGGGTGTACCCGCATACGTGATGCTCTGTTTCCTATTTCGACCAGGTTTTATATTTTGACCATAACTTGCTCATTTCTGATCCGATTTGAGTTATTCAAGGTGTTGGTTAAAATAGACTTCAAGGAGAACCAAACATATAGAAATAGGCATCGTCAAATTCTGACTCTAAGTGGTCCAAAAATTCACTCAAAGTGGGGCCATGTGCAAGCCACCTCGTGATCGTATTGGTCATAGAGTAGTCCAAGTTGTTTCGGATGTATCTTGAGTTTCGGTGCTCCGAATTGGGTGATTCCAGTTGGAGGAGAACCCTTAGCACCTTAACTTTAAAGAGTATAAAGAACCAGTGTCAAATACGGAGACAAGGCACTGGAAATGAATATTGCAAACTTTCCCGACAAACCGACTAGTTGGCATGAAAATGCCATAACTTGAGTTTGGATGATCTAAATGGGAATGATTCCAATTTCTAAGTAAAATGATTCATAGAGGGACTAGAATACGTGAATGATGTGTGAATATATAGGCATCACACTGTATAAGTAAATGTCTGTGATAAGGACAAGGTTATATAAGTATTCTCAGATAGCCCATGAAATGCCATATGTACAGGCATGAAACAAGAAAAGTATAGGAAATGCAAAATGTAGAGATGTGTTCATGAAACATGAATATAATATGAAACATGAAAACGAACTGAAATCTGAACATGAACATGAACATGAGAAGAAAAATGTCATGAACACAGAATGTGATGAAGATAGGTTATAAGTTCAAAGACATGATCAGAGCGGACTACCTATGACCGAAGAATGAATGAATGGACGCCCCGCTTGGTGCTCTAAGACTCCCGTTGGTGCTGACAAGACTTCGCGTGGTTAGCCACATTTCGATTGGTGCTCCTAAGACTTGTCGGGTGCTACTTCGCACTTTGTTGCGTGAGCGCACGTCCCGGCCTGCAAGGCACTCCCTCGCCGGGTGCTACTTACACTCGCCACAGGTATGTGCATCGCCTGCATTTGGCAAGTTACGCACCTCAAGACTATATTATACCTTCGATACTTAATAGACTTCATCCTACTCATTTCTTATGATCGGGTCTAGGTAGTCGATAGACATATGATAAGACTCAATAAAATAAGTGTAAAGATCCGAATGTACCCCATATCTCGCTCGTAGCACCTACGTACTCCCGTATCCGAATAAGTTCGGGTACTTTACTTCGTACCAGACCGACAGTTCTCGCGGGTACCTACGGTACTCTCAGATTCGATTAAGTCCAAAGAGTACCTACTACCACCAGACAGAAATAAGTATAAGTCCGCAGTACCTACGTACCTCCGAGTAAGTGTAACTCGAATATGATTAAGATATGTTTCATAATCCGTTTATGTTTGGATAAGGTTCGACCGTATGAACCGTATATGTATCTATCAGGATCCGTGACCGCTTACGACCAATGTCCATATCTGAAATGTAACCGCATAAGTCCGACCGACCAGTATGTGATATGATTCGACATGTTCAATTTATCGCACCTATGGGTACCTTCACAAGAATAAGATCCTGTAAGATAAGATATTCTCCTCGTAAGACATGCATAAGATCTAAATACATGTCTAAGTTCCAGAATACCGTATAAGATCCGTAAGATAAGTATATCCAGAAGACATGTATAAGATCCGAAATACATGTCCAAGTTCTCAGAATACCAAAAGATAAGATCCGTAAGATAAGTATATCAGCCTGTAAGACATGTGGGCAGATCCGGAATACATGTCCAATTAATAATGTGATAAGATCCGAGATATATACGTCCGTAAGACAAGTAAGATCTAAAATACATGTCTAAGTCTCTGTAATACCAAAGATAAGATCCGTAAGATAAGTAAACGCTCTCGTAAGACATGTATAAGATCTAAAATACATGTCTAAGTTCTATAATACCAGATAAAATCCGTAAGATAAGTATATGCTCAGAAGACATGTGAGCAGATCTGAAATACATGTATAGTAATACACGTATAAGATCCGAAATCCCAGAATAAGTTCAGTAATATAAGTATAAGTTCCGTAAGACCAGGATATACTTTGTAGTACAAGTATAAGATACGAAGTACAGGTATAAGTTTTATAGTACTTACAAATACTTCCGTATAAGAATAAGTTCTGCAATATCAGTATACGTTCCGTAATTTCTGCGATACCTATGGGTACCTCCGAACAAGGGTAAACTCCGTTGTATAAGAATAGCTCAGAATCTCCTACGGAGTCCCGAATGAACATAAGCCCGGGCAGGTATAAGTTCAGAACTCCGCTGTGAGTCCCGACAAACATAAGTCCGTTAAGTATAAGTTCCGACAAGTATAAGTTCTATAACTCCTACTCTGAGTCCCTGGATAAACATAAGTCCTGCTAAGTATGTTCTAAATAAGTATAGTCTCAGAATCCTACTGAGTCCCGAATAAACATAAGTCTGTTAAGGTTCAATAAGTATAAGTTCTGTAACTCCTACGAGAGTCCCGAATAAACATAAGTCTGTTATAAGTATAAGTTCTGAATAAGGATAAGTTCTGTAACTCCTACGGGAGTCCCAAATAAACATAAGTTTGTTATAAGTATAAGTTATGAATAAGGATAAGATCTGTAGCTCCTACGGGAGTCCCGAATAAACATAAGTCTGTTATAAGTAAAAGTTCTGAATATGGATAAGATCTCAGATTCTCTACTCTGAGTCCCGAATAAACATAAGTTTGTTATAAGCATAAGTTCGTATAAGAATAAGATCTCGTAACTCCTACAGAGATCCGAATAAGCGTAAGCCCCGTTATAGTAGCTAGTACTATGTTCATAATATAAATATGAATTATATTATCTCGTTATTGTTTTATAAATGTGTATATGCATAAGACATATGTTTCCTCACTAAGCGCAAAGCTTAGCAGTGGTTTTAATCCGTAGGTACAGGAGAAGACATCCAAGACTTTCGTGATACCGGCCGGCCAAAGACACTAGTAGTCACTACATGTAGGTTATGCTCGATTTGTAATTGTAAAAGTATAGTTTTCAGATAAGATCGGGACTCGTGATATGTATATAGATTTTACGGACACCACGGTGGTAGTTCTTCGATATATATATGATATTCGATTCCGTTGCAAGATGTGGACCATAACGACGTGTACAAGTTTGGCTTTTAAAAAGAAAAAGTCCCAATATATGGTCTCGCACCAACCGACATTAGGATCCCCAATCAGCCTGACCGGATTCTGGCGTGGACAATACATCACAATGATCATTTTAAATTCAAATCCATGATCCTTTGCGGGTAGAGGATTTTGCGGTCTCAATTCCTGCCTCAGAACCCATACACTTTTATGGCCTTTCACCTCTGGGAATATGTGTAACCATAATTGATATGTCTTCACCCGAGGGGGGTGGTATATATCCAACTTGTTGATACCCGACATATATTTTTCTTACCATTTCAATCAACCGTGCTACTCTGTTGAACGTTGTCCCATTTAACCGAGCCCACCCAATGAAACACCAAACGTAGTGTTGATTTACCAACCATGCACTCATACCTATTTAATGTGTTGTCCCCATGCATATGCAATGCAATTATGCCATTGCGTATTTGTACCATGTCACATATATGATGAATGCCATATGGACAATTTTATCAAACATGCATATCACTAATGCATCCTGGGAAATTATATCAAACATGCATATAATTCCCCTACATTAACTCATTCATATCAATGTATCACACAAGCATATATCAACATTAGATACAAATCATTACTTAGTCGAGTAATGAAGCACTTTATCCTCTAGGCTAAATTCCGACATAATATGTCCACGAATAGAGTACAACATATCATGTAATGGCCATGTCTACACATACAATTCATCACATGTCAATATATTATTACACATATCAACATTTCACCAAACGAGCATGTCATGTCATGCAATTAGTACACTTGGTGCTTATGATCAAAATTTCAGCAATGTTGTGAGCACCAAATTCCATTTCCTAGCATGTGATCAGATTCTATACTCAAAGAGCTTTTCAAAGAGTCTAAGAACACGTGAATCAAAATTCAAACGAGAAAGATATGGTTGTCCTGTGTTTGGAGGAAATAGTGGCCAAGGCTTATCAGGCTAATCCACACAATAGTGTACCCAAGGGTTGTAGGAACATTTTGGCAACTCCCGTACACGCAAGTTTTCAACTCAAATTCGTTCCAAAAGCAGCCCTTTAGACCAGCTACAACCCCGTCTCAATTGAGACCACAAAATGGGCCATATTCCAATTAATACCA
The DNA here is from genome assembly GCA_016808115.1 of Tetrastigma voinierianum. Lineage (NCBI taxonomy): Eukaryota > Viridiplantae > Streptophyta > Magnoliopsida > Vitales > Vitaceae > Tetrastigma > Tetrastigma voinierianum. Next base: position 59,094 of record JAEQBH010001841.1, on the reverse strand, counting down.
CAAAACATGCCATAAACATGGCATAACATGATCCCAAAAGCAGACCAAACCAATAGCTAAAAGGATAGAAAGAAACCGAGGTAGGAAGAATCCCTACCTGTTGGAGCGCAACCCTCGTCGAATATACGAACTTTACTTCTTAGTCTGACGAGTTCCGACCGTCGGAACACCGCTTTCCTTTTCTCCTTATTTCTCTCTCCTTTCCTTCTCCTTCTCTCTCTTTCTTTTCCTCTCTTTCTTTCCTTTCTTTCCCTCTTTTTTTTTCCCTTCCTTTTCCTTCTTACTACTCCCGCTCTACGAACAAATCCCACACCCCATATATAGCCTTCTCCATGTGCCATGCATGTTGACACATGGCATGCCATGTGTCACTCACATGGCTTGCCATGTGTCCTACATGCATAGGCCTTTGTAATGCATTGTGACACATAGCTTGCCATGTGTCACTCACATGGCTTGCCATGTGCCACCCACATGGTGAGCCATGTGTTGCCCGATACCCGTTGTCTCGAAAAACGTGAAATTCCGACTATCTTAGAATTCAACGAAATTACCAGGTAATCAACTCGCATGACGAACCCAACGTATGAGGCTTCGGCTTTCACATCCGAGATCTAGAAACTTTTAATTTCAACCTATATCAGAGCGGTAGTCTAACACCGTGTTTGCCCCATTTTTTTTTTGAGAAAAGCTTAAATTTATCCGGGTTTTTATTAAATAGTAAAGACTATTCACATTTATAAAATGGGATAACTTAATCTAAGACTAAAAGAAAAGTGAAACATGCAAGAAGATAATGTCCCTTAAAAAACAAAACACATATACATGTCAAGAAGAGATAATGTCTCCAAATAAGCAAAACCATAGATACATGTCAAAAAGAGATAGTGTCGCCAAAAAACAAAACCAAGTACTATAGTATAAAGTGTGACTAAGAATCCACGAGTGGCGTCTCATGTGAAGGAGATGAATTTCCAAAGCTTGATGTTTGGATATTCATGTGTTACGATTTCCATTAACAAAGCTTAGTTAACTTATCTATTTAAATTATTGTGTTGGATTCGAAATCTCTCGACTTCAGATGAGCTCTGTCGCTTTTAAGCTCATTCTCCAATTCTATCTCTCGATGTGACTTAGCATGTTTAGATCTTGATGAGGATGGGGGTGGTCGAGGGCCATGACCTAAGCCTTTAACATATCTGGATCTTGAGCCTAGCACTTGAACACATATATCAGCCTCATTTAAGGCCTGACCACCTTCTGCCACTGGTTACTTTTGCAACTCTAACATTTTTTCCTACATAGGCAAAGAAAAATCAAATAACATAAAACATATCCTAATTGAATAGATGAAAATTCTAAATTTTGGTACATTTGAATTCAATCATTCTAAAAAATATAGAAATCAATATGCAACTTTGGTTATGTAACTATAATATATTACAAAAAATACATACATACATACATACATACATACATACATATATACATACATACATATATATATATATATATATATATATATATATATATAGATTTAACAATTTTGTTTATAATGTACATATTTCTTTATGACTAATAAATTTTTTGAAGAGTCAAATCCATTTCAATAGCATGTTTATAAATTTTCCATCACATAGAATCCAAAATTTTAATTAAAATACTAATGTAATTCATTTCTATCAACATTTACCAAATCATGAGTAGAAAACCACAAAATTATAATTTGAAAACAATTGATATATTGATGTAATTAAGTATAAGTTACAAGTAAGTTAATAATAACCATATAAAGTAAATAAAGTAAAGGATTTTATAATGAAAATTCACAATAAAAGTTTGTTCTTCTTGGTTTGCAAAACGGTTTGAAGTCGATGCATTAGCGAAAGTTCTATTTGGCCTAGTGCTTGTCCACTATGATGTGCCTAAATAACAATATGAAAAAAAATGAGTGAACAATATGACTATAATTTTAAGAAATAATAGGCTAGTTAAGATCCCTTAAATAAATTTACATTCATTATGATCAAAATTATTAAGAAACCAAAGAACAGTCTTTAATCAATGACCAAATTTGTATTTGATGTTCACAATATTGTAAAGTAATTAATTTTCTAATATTGTATTATATATATATTTGAAGCTAAAAGTATAATATTTATGATAAATTGATTCACTTAGAAAGAAAAAAAAACAAATATATAAGCTTTATTTAAAGAATGTATATCATAAAATTTACAAGTTACAATATTTATGGTAAAGGAAAGAATAAAAAAATATATATCTAAAATAATTGACATATACTTAAGTTGGTAGCCATCTATTTATTTATCTAACACTACATATCATTAAATAGCTACATAAACAATCAAAATACAACTTTAAGAATTCAATTTCATTGCCTTAAATTCAACGATGTGTATAATATACGACACTTTATCCAGGGTCGGGTTGACAACCCCATCAACTGCGGAAACTTTATGGATATCGGGTAACCCGATGCCACATCATCATGTCCCATTTATCGGGATCCATAATTTAACCAAAAAATCGAACATAGTCTCCTCTATATGGGAAGCTCTATCCAAAATACAACATGTATAACAATACATCACAGGACCCATCCGAACTCAACATACCACACCGAGTCATTCATAGCGACCAATCGGCCCCATTCAACCATACTCTGAATACTATACATGCAACTATGTAGTGATGCGTTTACAAGAGTTCAATTATACACTCTTATACAATATGATATATTAAAACTGATTGTTCTAATATACATATACAAGAATATGAGTAGAAGTCATATCAAACTTTCTTCGTATATGCGCGATCCGAGAATCACGGGTCGGCCGCTTTCAAACGACACATCACTAAAAAGGGTCCACGACAAGGTGAGTAAAGCCTTGTAGTGATAATCTCCTACAAGGGTTACTTCCCACCTAAGTGCTCATACAATGATCAAACCAACCAATACACATCCAAGTGAAAATGTCTACATGAATGTCGTATCATATCATTCGTCTATTCACCTCGAAATACGTGAAATTTTGATTGTCTCAAAATTCAATGAAATTCAACTGTGTACCTAGATTTCGAGAGACGAACTTAACGGTGTGGTCCGCTTCGTCATCCGATATCTAGAGAAATTTCCAGACTTACAGTCTGTATTGTAATGGTAGTTTATCATTTCACTTTACCTAGGTTTTCACATGTATGGACACCATCATGCCATAACTCTTTAAGCTCATCTATCAACGAGCGAGTATATGTCCATATCCTTACGTGGAACTTATGGCCCAGGAATAAGTAATGACATCATGAAAAAACTTTCCTTCATACACTTCCACAATGGGATATTGTATGGAACAAGGACAACATGCCACATGCTATAATTGTTACTCATGGTATCAAATGGCTTGAAACCATTAGTTGCAAGGCCTAACCTAACATTTCTAGAATCATGAGCAAACCAAAGATATTGATTATCAAAATCCGTCCATATTTTTGATCTGCTGGATGCCTTAACACCCCATCTTCATGCAATCTTTTTTCCTTATGCCATCGCATATCAACTGATGTATGTCTTGACATAAACAATCTCTATAGCCTTGGTTTTAATGGCTGTCGCAATACTTTTTGTGGGATCTTTCCATTTTTATATCTTGGCTCACCACACACAAGACAATTATGAAGTTTCTCATTATTTTTCCAAAATAATGCACAATCATACTTGTAAGTATGAATTGAATCATACCCTAAACTAAAATCTCGCAACATCTTCTTTACACCATAATGTGATTTTTGAATGCTTGCGCCATTTGGAAAAGCATCAAGTAATAATTCGAGCAACATGTCAAATGACTTATTACTCCATCCATTGAGCACCTTTATATGCATCAACTTTAAAAGAAAAATCAATGCCGAGAACTTTGTACAACCTGGATATAGAGCTTGATGAGCTTCACCAAACAAATAATCATTATTCTTCTCATTTATACCCGTTTCATGACTAGTAGATTAATTTGAGTCATGTTCTTTATTTATTAGAGCATGCATATCATTTAGTGCAACGATAATGTCATCATCAACATAGTTATTATTTACTGCACACCCATCTCTATCACCATGCATACCAGTTTGACCAAGTGAAACACCTCCAACATTTTTACCATGATGTATCCATCTATTATAGCTACTTGAAAACCCATATCTAATTAGGTGTTGTTCAATTGTGACCAAATTATGGAATCTTACATTTAGACATTGTCGACATGGGCATCGTGTTTTATTATCCACTCTGGGTGACTTTGTTGGCTATGAATAAAGGTTCTCCACACACCTTGACATATTCATAGATAATGTCTATTTTAAAGTTGCATCCAAGACCTATTCATCTTCTTAGATCTAACATAATCACCAATATGTATAAACTAGATGTGAAGTAAAGAAATGAGATAAATTAGGTGAAAATAATGCATGTATAGTCTATAAGATGATCATGCTCACATATGTAATCTTAAGGAACTTGCTCATGCCCAAATAGTTTACATTATGAAAAAGAAGTATGCAATAGGTAAAGTCATGAAAAAAAATTTAGAACTTGTACAAAAATATCATATCAAACTTCTAAAGAAAATTACATTCAATTTCCAAAATCTTATAAATCAGCATAATTTATCAATTACTATCTTTATTACTTTTATTTAATTTTGTTTCAATATTTTCTAATATGTCCAAAATTCTGTAAAACAATTGATGAATTCCTTTATTCATCATCCAAGTGTTTGAATTAAATGAAAGTCCGCAGCATGTAGTAACAATTGGTGTCTCTCAAATAAAACTTCATCTTCACATCAACTCCTTCCTCCTACCTTTATGAAAGTTTTCTTTCCTCTTACCTTTATAAAAGTTCTCCTTTCTTGTACCTTAACAAAATTTCTTCATCCCCTACCCTTAGAAAATATCTCTTAAACACAACTACTTAACATGAGTTCTCAAAATTTATAAATAAATGACCAATCTAAACAACATCTTCACAATAAATATATACAAAGACAAAGTATAATCACTCACTAAAATGTCATAATTTCTACATTTCATTTGAAATAATTGAGATTATTTATAGAAAATCAAAATAATACAAACTTATTGAATATAGAAAGAAACAAAATTTAGATAAAAGAAAAAAAAAACATCCACATGCTATACGTTGCAAATTACTATATTTAATTTTCTAAGACTATAAAAAAATATAAAATATGAAAAATAAACATGATCTAATAAAAATAAAAATGGAAACATTAATACCCTTCATTTTTTAATCTATTATTTTCCTAAAATTAACAATTTATTTATTATTTTTTCAAAATAGTAGGACAATCGGAAGCAAAAAGTAAAAGAAAATTTTAAAAAACATTTCTCCATTACGATTAGGATTTCTATACCCATAAGAAATATTTTGATAAAAGACATCAAATAATGCAAGATATGGGAATCTAACCTATTAGTCCAATTTTTTCCTTGAAAAGTAATCCTTTTTGGACCAAAATACCCCTTTCTATTACATTTATTTACATTATGTTTAAAACAAGGGTTACTTTTACAAGAAAACATGGGTATCTATCTCTCTCTACTTCTTTATTTCATTTAATGGTATATGTTTTTTAATCCCCTATTTGTGACGCCCCAAAACCGGGGTGTCTAGTTGACAACCCGTCAACTCGCGGAATACTCGTGGATGTCGGGTAACCCGACACCACTCACAAAAATCGGGCAGAGTCTCCTTTGTACGGGGATCTCTACCCAAGGTACAAAACCTATCCTAACAATTAACAATGACCACACAGGGTCCACATGCGAGTAAAATAATGGCCACTTGGGCCCCTGCATCAATACTTACAAAATACATCAACTATATACAATAGTTCAAGAGTTAATAAATTACTCTTAATTCAACATATATTAAAATGTACAATTTATAATACATGTTATACAACATGACAATGCCAAAGCCACAGCAGACTTTCTTCTAAGCCTTGACATCTAGTGAGCGCCGTCCTCCCCACTCCCGAGTGTACGAAATAGTGATCCCTCGATAGGGTGGGCAAAGCCCGTGGTGATAATTTCCTCGTGGGTTTACTCCCCACCTAAGTGCACATGTCATGAAACAATCACATCAGTAATTACATGAACCACTTTACTCGAATGTCAACATGCGATCCATGTCGAGTCCTCATCGCTCCCTCACATATGCCCCTAGATCGAGATCTGAGTAAAATCAAGTTTTCAAAACAAAAACTTTATTTCTCGAAAACTTACTACGAAATTAGGTAAATATGTTGGACTACCCTCAGGGCGAATCCCAGTGGATAACCCTCGGAAACAATTCATAGGCCCCTCAGCGTGGATTGTTGGACAAACTCAACACGATTCTCCCGAGAAAATCTTGGTCAGAAATTCCTTTCTAAACGTTTTCATTTTGTTTTCTTTCATGTCATGTACTCACTCCTAATATTCTAGGGTACCCCAGTGCATATGGAATGCATTATGTCAATCCCAACAAACTCATGCTAATATATAAAACATGTATATACTAACATAATTAATCCACATAGATCATGTTATTAAATTAACATCAAGAACACCAAAATTAGCTCACATGGGCTAATTAACAAGCACAAGCAATTCAATTTGAATCACTTAACATCAAAAAATTCATACCAAAATCACGTAACTATTCATGTGAATAGTGAAACCCTCGGGTTAGCCTTTACATTCCTGGCCATAACAATAGAGTTTTGTCCGCTCAGTTCAAATGTTTGGGAGCTAGAAAACACGGCTAATCAAGCCTCAAAACATCCCCAACCATTTACATGGCTCTTAGCCAAATAATAACACAAGTAGGAAAAGATCCCTACCTCTTGGAGTTGTGGGAACTCCACCAAATCGGTGTCCACACGTAGCCCTCGCCGCGTAGAACAGCTTTACTTCTTGCTCTGAGTCGGGCGCAGTGAGACGGTCGGAAATCTAGAGAGAGTACCTTCTCTCTCTAAAATTTGGAATTTCAGCCTACTGCACGTTTTCTCCAAGTTTTGCTTTCAAATGGAGAAGATAACTATTTGCCCCTTGTCTAATTCTCATTAAACATTTTCATAATTCCCATCTTGTCCCTTTTTATTGATTTTTTGACACATGGCTTATTCTAAGCCATCAATCTCATCCTCTCTCTAATCATGCAACATGTGTCACATGGGTACATGTAGTAGGTGACTTTTGTCACATCACATGTCTTTCACAAGTTGTTTTACAACACGGAGCACTCGGTACCTCGAAACGTGAAATTAGTATCTCGAATTTGACAAAATTAGGCAGTGGTAGCTAAGATTTCGAAGACGATTGGTGAAGTCCGTTTTGTCATCTGAGATCTAGAAAATTTTTAGATTTTGACCGAAATTACCATTTTACCCTTTTTCAGAAAATTTGAATTTTTCCGGGTTTTACATTCTCCCTTCCTTAAAAGGAATTTCGGTCGAAATTACGTACAATCACTCTGAGCCGCATGCATATGTAACATTCACTATACCATGCATGTAAACTAGTCATTAAGTATTAAGCGGCTGACCACGTACCTTCATCCCTAAACAAGAAGGGATAGAGGTGGCATATCGTAATCCTCGCGCCACGTTGACTCCTCCACTCCACGGTGCTGCCATAGCACCCTCACTAACCTCACGGTCTTGCGTCGCAAAACCTGATATCGGCTATCCACAATGCACACTGGTCCCTCCTCAAAGGTCCCATTAGTGTCAACCTCTATCTCTCCCCAATCCACTACATGAGCTAGATGCGGGTGTACCTCGAGCATGGAGCGTGAAATACCTCGTGGACACACGACATGCTAGGGTAAAAACCAGCCGATGCCTTCACGATTACTGCCATCTCGAGTATCTCGAAGGGCCCGATAAACCCCTTAGCGATAGCTTCCGCGCTTCGGGCGACCACTCCTCTCTTAGACATCGCAGCCGAGAAAGTCTTGATCCATGACCTCGAACTCTAAGGGTCGGCGTCGCACATCGGCATAAGCTCTTAATCGGCTTTGAGCGTGAGAATGACATCGTATAAACTCACCTTCTCGGAGGTGTCTCTAATCAAAGCAGGACCAGTGATGGAGCTCTCTCCCACCTCGGTCCAACATATCGGTGATCTGCATGACCTCCCATATAATGCCTCATGGTGCCATGCGTATGCTCGCACGATAATTGTTGTAGGCGAATTCCACTAAGGCAAGTGCTCTTCCAGCTACCCTTATGATCCGGAATGTATTGCCGCGGCATGTCCTCCAACACTGTATGGTTCTCTCGGGTGACCATGCATGCGTATGGGTGGAAAAAATTTGCTCATGGTCGACCTTATGCCCATGACACCTTTGGAAACTCCTCCGAGTGCGTCGTGAAGCCCCTCGGGTCCCTATCAGGCCACTATGGATACGTTACTCCATGTAGCGGATTTATCTCTCGAATCTCTGACCGACATAATCTCTCGATGTGAAGGTCATCCTTACGGCTAGAAAATGTGCCGACTTCGCAGACAGTCACTTTATCACTCACTCTTGCGCGTCATGTCGCCGTTATGCGCCAGCAAGTGGGTCACAAAATCCATTGTGACATATCCGCTCACTCAGCCACCTCCGATGCATTTGAAATAAGCCACATGGCCACGGTGCTTAACACTGCGACCGCGTGGGGGTCGTCGAGAACAAAGTCACCTCGTGTCTCTTGACTGCTCCGTGAAGTATTGGCGGCGAAGATCCTGAGTACATCTTAGTGCCACCTCATTCTACGACGAATCGAGAGCGAGTGAAACTCCACGAGAATCTCCTCTCTCCGTCATCCCAGCTGGGAACCCTTTGCGAGTCCTCTATCACAGGGGACTACCATCTGCGTGGATGATCCCGACCTCAATCACTGTACTGTGTGCTGGTCCTTGATGGACACTATCTCAGCGTCTTGCCCGCAGGACTTCGATCACTCTGCTCCTTGACGGTGTAGCCACTAAACTCCCCAACGTACCTAAACTTGCTTTCGTTGTACTATAGCTAGCTTGTCCCACGATCTCAAGCATCAGCCACTCAGGAAGCTATACTATGTGCTCCGTGACCGAGTTGAGTGCATCGGCCACCACATTTTGCGCTACCGGGATGGTAATGCAAAGTGAAATCATAATCCTCTGGGGACTCCATCCATCTATGTTACCTCATATTGAGGTCTCGTTGCGTGAAAATATACTTTAAGACTTTTATGGTGCAGTACACCTCGGTATTAGCCATATAAATAGTGGGCGTAGATCTTGGCCAAGACTAACAATTTGCCCGACCATGTATTATTGGGGTAATTCTACTCATGATTCTTCAGCGCGGGAACCACCAATACTACCCTCGGTTGCATCAAAGCAGTCCGGTCAAGGCCGTCATCACAATACCTTTGTGTAACCACTGTCCCCTATCCGGGACTATCAAGATAGGAGAAGTAGTAAGCCTCCTCTTCAACTCCTGGAATGCCTCCTCTCATCGGTCATCGATCAAACAAGCCTCTTTCAGACCAATCTCGTCACTTAGAGTGCTAATCGGGAGAGAAATCCTCAATGAATCTCTGTAGTACCCGGCCAATCCTGAAACTAAATCTCGAAGGCCGATTTGGCTTTATCCCAATTATCACGGCCTTGACCTTATAGGTCAGCGGCCAGCGCGATCATGACACCAATGATGAAAATCTCACCTGGTAGAAGCCGAGCAGTATTCTTTTGAACTTAGCGTCTGGTGATGGTCTCATGGCGTAAACAATCCTCAAGTGATACTCTTAGCCCTGGCTGGGAGTAGATCAAAATCATCATCCACAAAGACTACAAAGGGCATGCATAAACAAAGTGCATGCTTGGCAAATCTGAGGGCTATCTTAGGGATATCTGTCTCCCTAACCCTCAGTTGATGGTAACCAGTGCGAAGGTCTATCTTGGAGTAGACTCGGGCTCCTCTCAACTGATCAAACAAATCATCAATCCTTGGCAATGGGTACCGATTCTTGACCGTAACCTATTCAACTGCCTATAATCAATGCACAATCGAAGGGTCTTATCCTTCTTCTTCGCAATAGGCAGGGTGCCCCGTGATGAAGTGCTTCGATGCGATGAACCCCCTTGTCCATTAACTCTTGTGATTTGGACTTTGAGTTCTTGGAACTCAGCGGGTGCCATCCTATCTTGGAGTCATAGAGATGGGCGAAATGAGGGTGTAACTTCGATATCGAAGTCTATGACCCTTCTTGGGCAATCAGGTGGCTAATCCGGAAAAACATCATCCTCATACTGCTAGACTCACGAGGTGGACCTAAGTCCGGTCTCATTGGCCCTAGTAAGGCTTTCATAGCCAACCCACCAACCGTCCCCGCACCTAGACTCGTGACACCGTCTCGGGGCAAAATATCATGTTTGTCTCCTAAAATACAACGCGAGTACTGGCCCCCGCGTGGTAGCGGAACCCTCCCACGCCTTCACAATCGGGCAACAACTCGTGTCGTCACCATCCATCCCTAAGATGACGCCGAACTCGACATGTCCATGACCCTCAGTCCAATCGAGTAGAAACCCCGACATCTCTAACTCGCAACCACGACATATCATCCTGGTCCTCGCCCTAACTCGGGAGAACTCACATACAAGTGGCCCTCCAAGGCCTCAACCTCTAAGCCCAACTCTATCATTAACCGATGCAACATCTCTATAAAACACAACCCTCGAGACACTATTCACATACCGAAAATTTTATAAACTATGTCCGTGCATTCATATGTAAATGTAAGCACAATAATTTCATATTTTAAATCATATGCAACAAAAAATTCCTATTTTATAAAATTTTACTTTATTTTATTTATTTTTAAAATTTTTTATTTTATAGCAGGCAAGGGTATATATATTCATTTTCCATAGAACCAAAAAATATTTATTTTAAATATTTTATTATTATTTTTCCCGTTTTAATCAGGAAACAAACATAAAAAAATTTTCCCTTAACCCATTTTTTTTTCATTTAATTCTTGACTATTTGCCTAAAATTCCTCAATCAACTTGTTCTCACACTAAACCCTAATGTTCAACATTTTTTTTTCCTATGTGCTATTCACCAAGCACACAAATCACACAATCTGCAACACACAATCACACATCACACAACAATCATCGAGTGCACAGGAATGCTGTGGATCTAACCCAGGCCCTTCAAGTCTAGGTAATCGTAGATACCTAACTTATTGACACTAAGCTCTGTGCATTTATAAACCTAAGCTCGATACTGCTTCGCGACACCCCAAAACCGAGGTGTCTCGCTGGACAACCCGCTTACCTAATACCGTGGGATGTCGAGTAACCCGATACCACTCATCAAAAACGCAGAGTCTCCCTTTGTACTCTGAGCTCTACCTAAGGTGTACAAAACCCTCGGTCCAACAATTAACAATGACCAATACATGGTCCACACACATGCGAGTAAAAATAATGGCCACTTGGGCCCCTGCATCAATACTCACAAAATACATCAACTATATACAATAGTTCAAAAGTTAATAAATTACTCTTAATTCAACATATATTAAAATGTACAATTTCTAATACATGTTATACAAAATGAAAATGACAAAGCCACAACCCGGCTTTCTTCTAAACGCGGCCTCTAGTGAGTGTCGTCCTCCTATACACTCCCTGTACCTGAAATAGTGATCCCTCGACTGGGTGAACAAAGCCCAGTAGTGATAATTTCCTACGTGGGTTACTCCCCATCTAAGTGCACATGTCATGGCAAACAATCACATCCAAGAATTACTTGAACCTACTCGAATGTCTACATGCCCAATCCCATGTCCCGAGTCCTCATCGACTCCCTCATACATGCCTAAGCCGAAGACAGAAATCACGCTTTCAAACAAAGCTACTCGAAAATTACTACCGAAATTCAGAAATATTAGACTACCCTTCGAGGCGAATTTGTCGATAACCCTCAAACAATCTACGGCCCTCCAACGTGAATTGTTGGACAATCTCCTAACACGATTCTCCGGAAAATCTTCCTTCGAAATTCCTTTCACAAACGTTTTCATTTTTGTTTTCTTTCATGTCATGCACTCACTCCTAATATTCTAGGGTGCCCTAGTGCATATGGAATGCATTATGCCAATCCCAACAAACTCATGCTAATATATAAAACATGTATATACTAACATAATTAATCCACATAGATCATGTTATTAAATTCACATCAACAACACCAAAATTAGCTTACATGGGCTAATTAACAAGCACAAGCAATTCATTTTGAATCACTCAACATCATAAAAATTCACACCAAAATCACGTATCTATTCATGTGAACAAGGGAGTTCCCTGCCAAAATTGCTCACTGGCCATAACAACGGGATTTTCTCAACTCGCCTCAAATGTTTTGAGATCGAAACACGGCTAATCCAAACCTCGTAACATCCTAAACCATTTACATGGCTCTTAGCCAAAGAATAAATATATAGAACTTGGAGTTGAACTCCACCAAATCTGTCCACGCCAGAGCCCCCGCCGAAGGCAGTAACGCCTTTACTTCACGCTGGTCGAGAACCAACAACCCTCGAACGGTCGAAAATCTAGAGAGAAGGCACACCTTCTCTCTCTAAAATCTGGAATTTCAGCCTACCGCACGTTTTCCAAGTTTTGCTTTCAAATGGAGAAGATAACTATTTGTCCCTTTGTCTTATTCTCCTCATTAAACATTTCTCATAATTCCCATCTTGTCCATTTTTCTTGATTTTTGACACATGGCTTAATCTAAGTCATCCATCTCATCCTCTCTCTAATCATGCAACATGTGTCACATGGGTACATGTAGTAGGTGACTTTTGTCACATCACATGTCTTTCACAAGCCATTTTACAAAGACCCGACACTTGCTCAAACGTGAAATTCGACTATCTCGAATTTGACTGGTAGCTGATTTTGGCATCATTCCACTTATGAAGTCCGCTTTCACATCCGAGATCTAGAAAATTTTAGATTTTGACCGAAATGACCATTTTACCCTTTTTCAGAAAATTAGAATTTTCCCAGGTTTGACACTATTTCTCTTCTTTTATATGATTAACAGCAAATCAGGTGCCTATTTAGTGGAGCCTCCAATCTCCACTCACCCTTTTGGTTTTATTTTTTGATGCCTATGTGCTCTATTTGTTAATTATATTTTCTTAATTATTCAAATGGGTGGAGTGGGTGTGATATGCATTCAAGCTTCAATCCATTGTGGAGGTTGAATCTGGCCCAAATTTCTTATCCCTTGTCACCACAACAATAGTCCAATCCCCATGCAAGTAGCCTTGAATTTGACCAATCAAGTACCACAACAACTAAAATATGCATCAATCTCAAGTTTGTAGAGATTGACCTTATTTATACCGAAAGGGTACAAAAATATTACTTCAAATTTTAAAATATAAAATAATATCATGATACAAATAATGATGAAATTACAGAGAGTATTATCATAAAGAAACAAAAGGCAAAGACAATATAAAGAGGCATAAATTTGAATGATCGATATTCTATTATAATCTATGACCGACATCAATTAACACCTTTCAAACAACTTTATTATGATTATCATTATTCGCTTAGTTTACAAAGTTGTCGCTTGACTTGGGAAGCCATGCCAATCAAATGATAATATAATGTAAAGTCATTTTAAGCCTATTGCGCTTGTAGTGGCTAACTCCCGCATTTTCGCTAAAACAAAAGAAGCAAATTCCTTGAGAGAAAATGAGAACGAAGAAAGAATTTTAATTAATGCATTCAATCAATTACAATAGTCCATGCATTTCTCAACCTTTACTTCACATGAACTGAGCTATGGCATTTCTCAACAACCCACTCTCTCTCTACACCACCATGGTCACAGTGCCTTAGCCTTATCCTTGAGGCACTACCACACATTACCCTCTCTTCCCTTAGGTTTTCCTTTTCTTTTAAGAAAGGTCTCCATAGACACTGCCTTCTGACGGACTCACCCACCCTTTTATATTAGATAAAGGGAACCAACACCGACTCAATTTGTTGGGATTTGAAGATAATCGGCCTTTATCTACACATACAACCCTCTAGCAAACTCAAATCTCATTCTAAAACCTGTACCTAATTGACTAGAATTACAAGCAAGATAAGGATCAAATTTATAAACTCTAAGTACTCAAACCTTTTAAGAAAGAAAAAAAGTTTAAGGAAATTTTCTAAAAAAATGATATCTTTCATCTAATTCAAGTGAAACAAAAGAAGTCCAATTAAATATATTAATATCTACCTTTGCTTTGCTTGAAAGTATTCAACTGTGGATATGCTTGAAGTTGCAGAAAGACACCATGGAAGGAGAAGCGAGAATCAAGAGAGAGGGAATGATTTTACCGGAGAAAAACATGGTTGGATGAGAGTTGCATTTTGGTGGAAAGGGTTGTTTCGGCAATGTTGATGGGAAGGGTCGTTTCAACAATGGTGCAAGCTGAGAACCTAGAGAAATGTTTGGATGAGAGTAGAATTTTTGTGGGGTTGTTTTGCACGCCGCAAACCTACCGGGTAGGGAAGGCAGAGTGATACATTGATGGGGGTAATGAATCATTATCCCTATTGAAAAGACTACACAATGACACTTGATAACTTCCTTTTTGACTTTGGAATTATTTTTTGTATATATTTTTTTTCACAAAAGGTTTTTCTAATCTATCACACGAGTTATTTTTATGAGAGTGTGATGCCCCAATTTTCGGGGGTCCCGTTGACAACCTCGTCAACCCGCGGAATTTCTATCTTAGGTCATCTTACACCTAAGCCTTGGTACTGCATCGCATACCTACTCCATGGACACCGACTACTCTAAGACCACTTTACACGCCCCACGGACCCATTCATTCATATTTAAATCTAAAATATGAAAAGAAAATGAATAATTACAGTCCGTAGGGTCCGATCACGACTCTCTTACCATAATTACATACCCGACTATTTATACAATAGTCCAAAAGAATTTTATAAAAATCCTTTCATAAAAATACTTTACAAATGTTACTCAAGGCCACATGTCGCCTCTTCACAATCATGGCCTGCCGGTTGGCCATCTCTCTCAGACACTCCCTATACCTAAAAGGGGGTCCTACGACGAGGAGCAATGCCCAGTAGAAAAATTCTCCTACAAGGGCTACTTCACCTAAATGCACATGCAATGGCATACATACATCAAACCACATTCCATATAGAAAATGCAATCCTTTATGGAATATTTCATGTCATGCATGAGATGAGATTCCTCATGCCCATAAACCAGAGTCCTGACCGACTTCCTCACACATGCAATGCCAAGTGTAAAAACCAGTCATTGGTGTTTTACCCAGTGACTTAACCCATTGGACAACCCTCCAATATTTATTTAATTTCATCAACTCGTGGTGTTTTTGTGGGAGTAGCGACTTCCGTGTTCACCGTGATGCTTCGTGACGCTTCGACACTTCTGCGGAACTTTCATCGCTGGATCCATATTTAACTTCAAGAATAAAATTTTTGTCCTTCTAATTGGGGATTTACCCCATCTTGTTTGCACCTAAATGTACAAAATTTTTATTATTTTTATGCACCCGTGAGTCTCAATTTTGAATGTTGTCCCAATTTCCAATCGCACTACACATTCACCAAGAATGGTGAATAACCAATACCATGCACACCCGACTGAGACGATGTTACCGCATATGAAATGCAATTATGCTATTTCCTCATACTATAACATGTTACATGCAAAATGAGAACTACATGCAACATATTCAAAAACATAGATAATTATATTTTCTACATATAATTCACATCAACCATAAACGGCGTCAATACATCCATAAGCATGCATTAACATGGTTTTCACAAAACCAACATGTTATTCAAATTTTTGCAATAACACATAAAAAATAGCAATACATAGTCCGAAATTAGTCTTTGACCGCCCGAAAATGTCCTCGAAAATCCTCGTCTTATTAATGGGCCCAAAAAATAGTCCCTAAAATTTAGCTCGGACTGTTTCTGAAATAACTACACTCAGTCCTAATATTTTGAGACTGAAATTTATGGCCTCTCACGGCCTTAAAGAAAACCTCAAGCCATTAAATGGCCTTTAGGCTAGAAATAACCCAAGTAGGAAAATTCCCTACCTCGTGGAGTTTGACGAAAACTCCAAGATTTTGGTACCCGCAGTGCCGTGACAAGCACCTTCTCACGCACGCACATGCCAGAGCTGTGGTGATGGGCCTGGCCGAGGACATGGCCCAGCGCCAAAGGACGTCAGATCTGGCGATGTTCACACATCACAAAGACGACTAAGCTAGCAAATCAGTCAGTTATACAAGGTATGTTTCTGTTATCTCGTGAAGGGACTCAACCTAGATTTCCTCTTCCTAACCCGTGGGACCCTCCCGACACTCCTACGGATTTGAGAAAACATTTCTTTTAAACCCTTTTTAAAAGCGAATCCGTGGAGCGAACCCATTTATACAGTTATGCTTTCCACTAAAACCTTATTAAACATGGTGGGAAAATATTTTTTTATTTATTTTGTTTTTTAAACATTAAACCCTTTTTATATGATTAAACATTTTGTAGAAAATCGGGCAGAGTTTCCTTTGTTTTTCAGTCATTTCGCAATTTTACAACACCTGCAATAAAACATTTTACACTCCCAATAATGTTCATCTACTCCACATCCAACTATGGGACATCAAGTCCACAACAAGAAATTTCAAATCAAAATTTAAAATCATTTTCTGAACACCATAGAAATATAAACAATATTTTTATAACTATTGGGCTCGAGTCGGGGATTACACCCAACCGCCTACGTACCTCTACCACACAGAGGATCAAAGCTCTCGTAGTTCATTTCTTTAAAACATATATACATTACAAAATAAAGGTGCATAAGTAGTTATTTACAAAAAGGTCCATACATTTTCAAAAAGTAGTCATTGAGTGAGGCGTATATCAATAATCGAGCCTAAGGATGCTCGAATCGTCATTTTACCTTCGCTAAAACATTTTATAAAACATTTGGAAATAGGTGAGCTAAAGGAGCCTCATGAGAGCACAGCTCATAGGAAAATAATGTTTCCTAAGATATAGTTCAAATAAGGCCAAAAACAAATCGTATAAATATCTCATTTCAATAAACATTTACTTTACTTTCTTTTCGTTTTTGAATCCTTCATATCCAGTGGAACCCACCTACCGTTAACCACCGTTTACCCATGAAAGAACCTCTGATGAAACAACCTTACGATCACCGATGGCCCAAAGGAACCTTCGAGCAATCATGCCTTTCTTTGTAAATACCATTGAACTATGGAATAAATCATATCGCGGCGTTGGTAACCTTTTCGCATTTCTTTTCAATGCATGGCGATATGCATCACTCTTCCCTTCCCTCTATAAAAATCCTATCACTTTCCCATGCTACCATGCATGCTTAAAGCATTGTAGTCGACTTTCCTTTAAATTTTATCTTTGTAACATAGGGTAACCATGGATTCAATCATAAATATTTTCATATAAACACACACACACACACACACATATATATATATATATATACATAAACATTTCATTTAATATGGAAACCATAAATCATGCTTTATAAAACTATGGAAATCATAATCATTTCATATTTTCTCAACATAATTAAAGTCAAGAAAACCACATTTCCTTTTTCATTTAAACATTTACAACATAGATATGAAAACTTATATATTTGTAAACATTATATATATATATATATATATATATATATATATATATATTTTACAAACATTTACATTCTCCTCACCTTAGTTATTTAAGCCCTTTTTCCTCCTTAAAAACTTTCCACCTCCACCTTCTCCTTAATCACTTTCCTTCTACAAATCACATTATCCATAAAATTAATAACATTCATACTTTAACATATTCAATTAAACCATTAACTATTATAATATACTTTCTATTAAATTAGAAAGCAACCCTTAAGCATTTTCTTATTCAACTTAATCTCAACTTATCCAATTCACTTCCAATTAAATCAAGGCTCATGACAACCATGACAAGCCTTAAATCAAGCCATTAGCATGCTTAAAGTGAAAAACCCATAATGCCCTTCACCTTAGCAAAAATTACATTTCTACCTTAATCAATTCTTTTTCTTAAAACTTTAATTATAATACATTCCATTAAGCATTTAATCACTTCCCATTGATTAAAATCAATTGAAACTCAACATTTTCATACTTTTCCTAGGGTGGCCATATCCTACATGTCACACATTCACCATTATTTCTTCAATTTCTTCCATTTTCTTTCAACAATTTCATTTAACAATTCATCTAATGCCATAGATTCAATTAAACTAAATCAAACCAATGTATTTCAATTAACCTCTTGGCCGAAATTCTACAACCCTTATAATTCCCACTCTTTCTTTTCAATTTCTTAGCAAAATCAACATAGAATCATGTCAATTTAATAGCTTAAAGCCTTAACATAACTTAATTCGAAGGTTTAGACAAATAATCCATAAGACCCTTAATTGCATCAGAAGGTTTTGGTGTCTTGGTAAGCAAATTGAATTCCAATGAAATCTTTGTTCAAATCTACCTAAAGACATGTCAAGAAACTCATTTACACCCATCATACAACCACTCTCTCCATTAACCTTCAAATTCACATAAACTAGTAAGGATCTCACCTTAAAACTTGCTTTTCTTTCACTTAGGGTTTGATCTAAGGCTCTTCATGGACATGATGAACACTTGAAATGGCATGAGAATCACTTGCTTAGCTTGGAGAGGGGCTGCCAAATTTTCTCCCTTGTATGCTTCCTTTTGCTTCCCTTTTCTCTTCACTTTTGCTTTTAAATTTTATCTCACCTCGATGCACAACCTAAGACTGCCAATTGCACTTAAATGATCCTTTTCATGCCTAATTTGCCCTCCACTTGTCCTTAAATTCACCCCATGCCATCGGGTTAGCATCCTTGAATTTAAATTCTGGTCCATATAAAACTATATAGTCCAAAAGCAACTACACAACTTTATGCTCCATAAAATCCCACTAACTTAAACCATAGTTAGGCTTAATTAACTCTCATGGCATTAACACAAATATCTCTTTAACTTTAGTTAACTTTAACTCATCAACTAACCAAAGTTAAGTTAACTACTTTATAACATGGATCCATTCTCATAGGTCCATTCTTAATCACTTGAATCACCAAGCTTACATGGCGCCATTCTATTAGTTCTTGCTTTTCTTACTTAGACTGTTTACTCATTAAATGACTTAAATGCCTCCTTGGAAAATAATATCCCTATACCCTATAGCTCGAAAATATTCCATGATCATCCAATCATAAATCGACCATGGAATACTTCTACTTAAACTTATTTCCTATCATGAACATGCTTTAGAAAAATTTAGGTTACAAGGAATATTTTTAAAACTATTTAAAAGGGCATTTTCAATATAAATCGTCGACGCTTCAAAACTCTTAAACGACTCGTTTAATTGCTGTGCCCTTTAGACCCAATACATTATTTTGAACATTTTCAATTTATAGGGCTTGTTTTTCGACAATTATTATTCATTTGACCGTTTCCAATCTAATACATGACTTATCGAAAACAAAAATTATTATTCATGGAAACAAGAATTGCTGTCTTATATCTCGCCATGGGTAAGGGTATTATTTGATTCGTGCATTGTATTCATTCATCGCTTCCATCATGTGTGCGTAGAGTTGGGCTTAGAGGTTGAGACTCGGAGAAACCCCTATATGTGAGTTCTCCTTAGGGACTAGGGGTGAGCGTGATATGATCCGGTCGGTTACGAAAGCCAGAGATCTCCGATAATACCTACAAAGTTGAACCCGAGGGCCATGACATGTCGAAGTTCGATGTCATCCTCGAATGGATTGGTCGATCGCTTATCGAGTCAGCATTGGACAGAGCATAGAGGGTTATCATCACACAAGACTCGCATCAGGTTACGCTTCGTGGGGACAAGCATGATGTTTCGCCTCAGATCGCACGGCCCTAGATGGAACTGGACAATGACGGGTCGGGTTAGCGCCTTAGCTCGACTACGAAAAGACAAGACTTAGATCTCCCTCCGAAAGTCTGCGAGTATGAAGATAAGTTCCTTCGATGAGCTACCGATTACCTCCGCAGGGACGACTTCCATATTGATATACTGCACGCGCCATCCTATGACCCCGGGATGTGGATTTGCAGCACTACTGAAAGTCAGAGGAACTCAAGTCCAGAGCATGAGTCATTGGACAAGGTTCCTAGACCGAGCACTTCACCATGAGGTTTTGTTTTGCAACAAGAAAGACTAGACCTCTCGACCGTGCATTGACTACCGACACTGAATAGGGAAGTGATCAAACTGCATCCATTACCGAGGATTGATGACTTATTTGATCAGCTGAGAGGAGCGCAAGTCTACTCCAAGATAGACCTTCGTACTGGTTACCATCAATTGAGGGTTAGGGAGGCAGATATCCCTAAGAAAGCGCTCAGACGCTGAGGGGCACCAGTTCATGGTGATGCTCCTTCTGATTGATGAATGCACTGAAGAAAGATCTTTGATCTCATGCATGCGGTATTCCAATCCATCTCGATCAACTTTGTCGTGGTATTCGTGGATGACATTTTGATCTACTTCCAGTCTGAGGAAAAGCATGAGGATCATTTGAGGGTTTTTCTCGCCTCGAGAGACCATCAACTGTGATGCCAAGTTCGCAAGTGCGAGTTTTAGCTACTCGTGAGATTCTCGGACACGTAGCGTCGCCCCTAAGCGCGGTCGACCCCGAGAAGGTCAAGGTCGTGACGAAGCCGGGAGAGGGCTAAGTCGCCTTCAAGATAAGCTACCAGCTGATTAGCAAGGTACTGATAGAGGTTCATTGAGGATTTCTTTCGAATTAGTAGCACCTATGACGAGGACTCGACCTGAAGGAGGTCAAGTTCGAGTGGAATGACTGGAAGGTAAGAAGGCATTCTGTGAATTGAAAAAGGAGGCTTACTTCAACTCCTATTCCGATAATTCCAGCAGAGGCCGCAAATACATAGTGTATTGTGACACCTCAAGGCCTGGATCGATGCCTGATGCGCCTAGGAGGGTAGTAGCTTAAGTGTTCCCGCCAACATAAATCATGAGCAGAATCCACCCACACACGACATTTTGTTAACTACCATAGTCCTTGCCTTGAAGATTTGGCGCCACTACCTATACGGAGAACAATTTGAGGTGTATTCAGACCACATGAGTTTGAGGTATACCTTCACGCAGCGAGACCTCAATAGGAGGCAACGCAAGTGGATGGAGTTCTTAGAGGATTATGACTTCGCTTTACATTACCACCTTGGTAAGGCAAATGTGATGGCTGATGCACTCAATCGGAAGTCACAGGGAGCATTGGCTAGTATAGCTTCCGAGTGGCGTGATGCTCGACCGTAGGGCGCTTTGACTACAGATAGAGAGTGTGCTCGTGGTACCTTGGGGAGTTTGGTAGCTACGCCATCCATATTGAGCAAAGTGATCGAGTCCTAGGGGCAGAATGCAAAGATAGTGTCCATCAGGGACCGGGTATAATTAGGTATCGGTGACAAAGGCTGGACCATTCACACGGATGGTAGTCTTTGGTATAGAGGATGGGTAGTGGTTCCCCAATTGACAGATCTGAGAGAGGAGATCCTCAGGGAGTTCTATTTCTCCCAATTTTCTGTGCATCCAGGTGGCACAAAGATGTAACGTTATCTTTGTCGCCAATACTACTGGAGCGGGATAAAGAGTCACGCGGGGACTTTGTTCGATGATGCCTCACGTGTCAGTAGGTTAAGGCTAAGCACCAGAAGCCAGTAAGGCTACTCTAGCCATTGGAGGTAGCTAAGTGGAAGTGGGAGCACGTCACAATGGATTTTGTGACATACTTGCCACCTTTACACGCGAGGCATGATGCCAGATAGGGCAAGAAGTGATCGCTCATGAAGTCAACACATTTTCTAGCCATACGGATGACCTTCACACTTGAGGAATTCTACTGGTTGTATATCCGAGAGATTGTCCGACTACATGGAGTGTTAGTGTCCATAGTGTCGGATAGAGATCCCAGATTTACGGCGCACTTTTGGAAGAGCTTCTAAAAGGCCAAGGGGACGTGGTTGATGATGAGCACCGCCTTTCACCCATAGATATAACAATCAAGATGACCATACTGTGCTCTTAGAGGACATGTTAAGTAGCCTCAGGAACCCGATCATAAGGGTAGTTGGAGGAGCACTCACTTAAAGTGGAATTCGCCTACAACAATATTTATCAGGCGAGTATACAGATGGCAACCTATGAGGCTTTGTATGGGAGGCCATATCGATCACCTATTTGCTGGACAGAGGTGTGGGAGAGCTCCATCATTGGTCCGGATCTGATTAGAGACACCTCGGAGAAGGTGGTTGATACGGCAGCGTCTTCTCACTACTCAGAGTCAACAAAAGAGCAGAGTTATGCCGACAGCAACTTCTGATCCCTAAAGTTCAAGGTGGGTGATCACGTCTTCTTGAAGGTGATGCCTAAGAGAGGAGTGGTTAGATTCGACAAACGAGGGAAGTTAGCGCCAAGATATATCGGGCCCTTCGAGATACTCGAGAGGGTAGGCATAGTTGCGTATCGGTTGGCGCTACCATCGAGTTTATCATGTGTCTAAGGAGGTTCCACGCCTCCATGCTCCGGGAAGCATACCTGTGATATAGCTCATGTAGTGGATTAGGAGAGATTAATGCTGACACATATGGGACCTCTCGAGGAGGGATTCAAAGGCAAGATCACATAGCCTGATTAGGGTTTTGAGACGCAAGATCGTGAGGCTAGTGAAAGTGCTGTGGCAACACCGTGGAGTGGATGAGGCAACGTGGGAGCGCGAGGACACGATACAGGCCACCCATCCCTTCTTGTTTAGGGACGAAGGTACGCAGCTTAGTCGTTTAGTAATTAAATGACTAGTTTTACATGCATGA
Organism: Tetrastigma voinierianum; assembly: GCA_016808115.1. NCBI lineage: Eukaryota > Viridiplantae > Streptophyta > Magnoliopsida > Vitales > Vitaceae > Tetrastigma > Tetrastigma voinierianum. The sequence continues at coordinate 35,941 of JAEQBH010001841.1, read as the reverse complement.
GATTGTGTACATTGCATATGCATGCGAGTTGATGTGGATGTGTATGGAATTTCGAGATGAAATTCTTTTAAGGGGAGAAGAATGTAAAACTCGAGAAAATTCAATTTTCTGAGAAAGGGTAAAACGATAATTTCAGTAGGAAAATCTGAAATTTTTCTAGATCTCGGATGACAAAACGGACTTCACCGTTGGAATTGTCTCGCAAAATCTAGCTACCCTGTCGAATTTCTCACACCTCCAAGACACCCCAAAATTTCCACGCTTTTCAAGGCATCGTGTCGAGTGGCTCAAGCATTGGAGACATGTCAAATGGAGGGCAAGTCAAACAAGAGACTATGGGATCCATGTGTGACATGTGTCAGCACTTGATAGGAAGGAAATCCAAAGTTATGGATAAGGTGATAAAGGAAATCCAAGAGAGCCAATGGGAGAGTGACACGGGGTAAGATGAGAACATCCCACTTGACCTTGGACCAAAACAAATTCAGTGGGGAGGAGAAGAAGAAAGGGGGGAGAAAAAGAAAGAGAAAAGAGAGAAGAGAGAAAGAGGAGAGAGAGACTCCAACTTCTCGCTACGATCTATGGAGATCGATGGGTCGGTTTTCGTCGGGCCAAGAACTAAAGATCATATGCTCGACAAAGGCTACGCATGGGTACCGAAAACACGAGATTTCGCTGAGGATTCAAGTGAAGAGTTTGGGAAATCAAGGGTTTCGGGTTTAGGAAGTGTCCACGGGACTTCCTAAAGCAACTTCTATGCTTTAAGAGGTAGGTCTTCTCCTACTTCGGTTATTTTCTATCTTAAGGGTTGTGTGGTTGTGTCTTGCCCCAAGGGGGATGTTTGGTTGCATTTTGAACTATGGGAAGCTGTCTTATTTTGATCATACTCATTAGCCGGACTTAGGACTGGTTTTCAAATGGGAAACGAAGGGAATTTAGCTGTGTGTCCTTCGGGTAAATTGTAGCCACATCAGTGAACTTGATGTTAAGCCAATTACCCAAAAACGAACCTCTATGTACCTTGCTATGATCCGTTTAATTCAAATGGCCTAAAGTGCAAAGTCTTTTCTCGTTAGGTCCGTCTGGAAATTAGGTTTGTCCGGCTAGGTTTATCCTACTAGGTTTATCCGACTAGGTTTATCCGGCTAGGTTTGTCCGGCTAGGTTTATCCAACCTAGGCTCATTCCTGGCCAGTTTATCCAACTAGGCTCAGGTGGCTAGGTTTGTTCACTCAGTCTTTCCGGCGGTTTGTCCAACCTAGGTTCGGTCTGGTTGGGTCCATCTAACATGAAAGTCCGCCACCAATCCGTCCATTTAGTGGAAAGTCTGTTTCGCTATAGGTGAAAATCTGTCCGACTGGGTCTAACTATTCATGTGAGGCCTCTAACTTTGGAAGGCTATAACTTCTTCGTCCGAACTCCGTTTCGAGTGTTCTTGGACTATATGGAAAGGCCATTGAGTCAAGATTCCATCCATGGTCCTGTGGAGGATATTAGGTGATCATAAATCTTGTTGAAATCTGCGTTTTGCACCCAAGTGTGCGTTGCTCGTTGTGTCGATGTAAATGATGGTTTTACTACGATTTCATCGTGATGGCATGTTGCGTGCTATTGTATTGGGTAGGAATTGTCATGAGTTAACCAAGGCTATATGACATTATTTGTTTAGTCATGGATTGATGGATGCTAATATGCTTTTTGATATATATATATATATATATATATATATATATATATATATATATATATATATATATATATATATATATATATATATATATATATATATATAAGTATATATATATATATATGTATATTGGCATGAAATATATGGGAACTCCATATGCTTGAGATATATGTTTCAGGCTGGTAATTGGACATTGAAGTACAACTTATGACAAATGGTTCATGTAGTTTGCATCACATGTAACATGTATAATCAGAGGACATTAGCATTGCATAGGCAATGCAGGACATCAACATATTGTAAGTACAGAAACCAAGACCACCATTCTTAGTGAATGTGTGGTGAGCTCAAACAAATAGCGTCCCAATCGAGACTCACTAAGTGGTATAAAATGAAAAAAAAAAAAAAAATATATATATATATATATATATATATATATATATATATATATATATATATATATATATATATATATATATATATATGGCTACGTGTGTTAAGGTGAAAAGATGGGTAGATCTCCACCCCTAGGGTGAAAGACCCAAATCTACATGCGATTAGACATGATCACTAGCTTATGAAAGCCCGTAAAATGTCCGAAGTGCATGACGATCCCGCTTATGATACCTCAAAAAATGACGTAGCCCAAATAAATAAACACACGGAATTTGATGAAATACAAATGAGTATTAGACGTTGGTTCAATGAGTCAAGCCCTTGGGTGAGACACCAATGACTGGTTTTTCACACTTGGCGTTGCATGTGTAAGTGGAGGCGCGAGGACTCTGCATACGGGACATGTGGTGGGTCGATTTATCTTGATTCATGGTAGAATTCCATTCTAGGTTTGCATAATCTAATTGGAATGTTCTTCTTCTTGGTGATATGACTACTTGTGCTGAACTTAGGTAGGAGTAGCCTCTGTAGGGAGTTTACTCTATTTGAGCTGCACAGGAATGTGTAGAGAGACTCAGCCACTTCGCAGGTCAGAGACAGAAGGAAGCCTTTCTGATTGTGGCGTTGATTTATATTTTGTAAAACATGTATTAGAATGCTTAATTTTGATATATGTTTTGTATAAGAGTGACGTAATTTAAACTCTTATAGACTATGGTTTTAATAGTCATGTGCTTATATGTTCGAGTATGGGTAAATGGGCCCTACGTGGCCATTTTTTACTCATAGGTGAAACCGTTGAGGTTGTTGTATAATATTGGGCCATTTTGCCATGTAATTTCACAGGTTGTATTTTGGGTAGAGCTCCCCGTACAAAGGGACTCAATGGTGTGGTGTCAGGTTACCCGACATCCATGAACCTTCCGCGGTTGATTCGTTGTCAACTGACTTCGGGATTGGGGGGGGCGCCACACTATATCTTTGAGGTCGCCCAATATATACTCGATTTTCAGAATGTGCCTAATGAGTTTCAAAAAATCTTTTGTTTTGAAAAAGAAGATTTCATACATGGAAAATGCATGTGTGAGGGAGTTGTTCAAGACTCGAGACATAGGGCATGACATGTAGACATTCATGTAGAAATATGCATATTTTTACTGAACGTGTGTGAATGTGTGAATATGGCATTGTATGTGCACTTAGTGAGAGAGTCTGTAGGAGATTTTCACCGCCATCGCTTCTCACCTCGCCGTGGAAAAAATGTTTTCAAGGCCGGACGCCACCCGAGGTGGAGACATTTGAGGTCTAGAGCGAGGAAAAGGTCGATTTGGCTTATTCTCTCGGTTTTGTAGTATTCTGACAAAACATCCACTTTTGATTGTAAATTGAGGAGTTTTGTAACAAAACTTATTTTTTAACTGTTTAGTTCAAAGACTGAAGCCTCCCAAAATTTAGAATGTATGCAAAGGTTGATAAATGCGTAAAAAATGAAATGACAAAAGAACCGGGTGAGAGTCGAAGCGCGGAGCCGAGAAGCGGTAGCTTTATCGCCCATTTGGGGTGGCCTGTGGTCGTGGTCAGAGTTCTCTGTCGCAACAAAGTGCTTCAGATGTTGTGTCGTGACATGGCCTTCTGTGTTGCGACATGGTTCTTAGGCCAAGTGCACGATAGGCACCCAACAAGACATGATGTATGATTCGGGTTGTTCTCGAAAGTACCATTCATGGACAACACTGCTCATAACTTTAAAAACCCCGAGATTTGGGGTGTCACAATTTTAATAAACGGAACTCCATTAAGGATTATGTGCCTAAAACATATAGAAATTTAAATGTTCAAGAAAATAGTAACATAACATGATACTATGGCATGACCTTATTTGTATATGGTACCTGGGTAGGGATGTAAACCAGTTAAGCTTACTTAATCTCAACTAGTCGAATACTGAATTTGATCAGACTCATTCAATCTGAGTTTGAGCCCGAGTATTTAATAAATGAGTTTACTTATCACAATACTTGAGCTGCTCACGAGTTTAATCAAGGTTTACCATTTTATTAATCGAGTCGATTTCGAGTTCGAGTATAATTATTTATTAATTTTTAATTGATTCGAGCTTTGTCGAGTTGAGTTTGAGTAGCTCGATTATTTTTCTGGTCAAATTTTGAACATTTGCAAAAAAAACTTGATCAAACGCTGAGTTCAAGCTTCAAATTTTTTAATCGAGCCGAGCTTAACCTCGCCTCGTATTGACTGACTCAACTCTACGACACCCCAAATCTGGGGATGCGCCATGGTTCACTTAGAGGAAAGTTTCTACTTCCAAATGCCGATGTTTATTATTATTATTTTTAAATTATTTCAAATATTCACAATTCAAATATATCGATCCTTAATTAATTTTCATTTTTATTGTTCTAATTTATATGTTCAATGATTAAACATGATCAACAATTTGAGAGGAGCATAGCCTTGTTCAATATGAAGTTATCAAGGCACAAAGTAGTTGAGTAGAACGCTTAATAAGACTCATTTACAATCTTTTTCTCGCTATGTGAAAATTAATCGTAAAGCAATTGTTTTATATCTTTTTTTTATCTTAAAAAGTTTAAAACCAAAAAATTCCAACATCTTAAAAAAATTGTTATGATGTTTAGTTGTTCTTTAAAAAAAAAAAAATTAAGAATCCAAATAGGGGCAATTATTTCAATAGGAATTCCACGAAAGAGATGAGTAAAATTTCAGGTGTTCCTAAATTAGGATTTCTTAAGGAAGGATAAAAATGGTAATTTCGATCAAAATCTGGAATTTTTCTAGATCTCGGATGACGAAACGGACTTCACTGTTGGAATTGTCTCACGAATCTGAATACTACCACGCCAATTTCGCTGATTCCGAGGTGGCTCCGGATTTCGCTGAGGCGTGAGGTGCCTACGACATGGCTAGGTGGGCAGGGCGGGCGGCGTGAATAGAGGGCTGCCACGTGGCAAGGGACCACCAACAATTGCATGTTCTCATGAGGACACATGGCAACTAAAATAAGATACATGGCCTACATGTAGCCATGTGTAAAGTGGGCTCAGAAAGTCAAAGAAATGAGGGGCAAACTTGTAATTTTGAGGAGAAGACATCATCTTCTCCATCTTCATTTTCTTCTTGCCTGGTTTTTGGACGGCAGTGGCTGGAGAGTGAGTTTTAGAGAGAGAAAGTCCGGCTTCTCTCTAAGATCTACGACGATCGGACCGTCATTCGGTCGCAAGAGATGTGCTCTGTCTACACGCGAGGGCCACGCTGCGGATACCGATTCGGGGAGTTTCGACAAACCCGAAAAAGTGCAGGGTTTTTCTCCTTACTTGCTTTACTTCTTTCGTTTAAGGGCCATGTAATGGATAGGATTTCTATTGAGGCCTCGATGTATCATGTGGGTTTCGCTCCAAAAGATTTGGACCGAGTGAATAAAATCCTCGTGTGGTTCTGGATAGTCCACGCATCAAGCTTCAGCGATGGTGTGGCGGGTGTTGTCGCTATGGGTGAATAACATGTTGATTGTGAAATTGTGGGCTGTTCCAAGACGAACCGCCGGATTGTGCCTTAGCCCATGTGAGCTAAGTTTATGTTATTATTATAAACTAAATAACATGATGTACGGGATTTAAATTTGTTAATATATGCATGAGTGATATTAGCATGTGTTGTATGTTTGGTGTGCCATTGCATTGCACTTAGGTGGGGAGTAACCTAAGTAGGGAAATTCAACCACTGCGCTTTGCTCACCCGCTTCGGGACCCCCCTTCGTGCACTCGAAGACGACGGAAACGACGCATCCGGTTTTAGAGGCAAGAACCGCCAAGATGGCCCTCTCGTGTTTTATAAAATTCCGCACAAGACTCCGCTTTATAAATTGTAATCAAAGAAAATTGTAACAAATCCTCTTTTGTATAAAATTTATACTGGGTTGTATGGATGTGCGGGCCCTGTTGGGCCGTTTTACACACGTACGTGCCTCATGAAGTGAGACATGTAGAATCTTTCATGTCGACGGTAGTCAACTGACACCCCGCTTTTGGGGCGCTTACATTTTGCAAATGAATACTAAAGTCGGAAAAATTGTTTCATAAATATTATTTAATTTATGAATACATAATTATTTATTAAAATAATCTTTTCTTTTTGAGCATTTTCGAGGAAAAAATCAGGGTAACAAAGAAATGTCGTGAAATTAAATAATGATATAAACGACCTAATTACGTGGATGAACTTATATCCTTATTTTATTTTTTAATGAGTTAACTATATAAATAAGAATAAATTGTAAAACCTGGGAAAATTTTAATTTTTCTAAAAAATGGCAAAAACAGTAAAATTGCCGAAATGGTTTAGGGAAGCTTAGAAATTTTTTTAGATCTTGGATGACGAAACGGACTTCACCATTGGATTCGTCTCGTGAAATCTATTTACCTAGAAAATTTTCGTCGAATTTCGAGACAATCGGATTTTTTCGCAATTTTTTTCGGGGTAATAGGGTATCTGGGAAGGACTCCCTGTGGACTCGGATTTTTATAACAACTTTAAGTTAGGAAATAACTCGTTAAGTTCATTTAAAATAAATTGAACTTGAACCGAGACAAAATAAATTGTTTCGAGCAGAACGAACCCGAACTGTCATGGACATGTGGCTGATATGGTCACATGTCCAATCTTAGCCAGTTAGAACAAAAGAGGGTCAAAATAGGGATGAGGGCAAAGAAAGTCCATTTTTATACGAGAGAGTGAGAGAGAAGACGAGAGAGTAGAGAGAGAAGCTCCAGCTTCTCTCTACAATCTACGGAGCTTGGTTGCTCGGTTTTTGCCAGGCCAAGAACTAAGTCCATCAATGCGATGAGAGTTACACGTGGGTACCGAAAACAAAGGATTTCGCCGAAAATTCAAGAGAAGAGTTCGGGAGATCATGGGTTTCGAGTCTCTAGGACTTTCGAAAGCTTTGTCTTCGCTCCAAGAGGTAGGGATTCTTCCTACATTGGTTTGTTTTCCATTCTAGGGGTTGTTTAGTTGAGTTTTAATGCCCTAAGGGGCTTTTTGGAAAAATAATGGGTTATGGGAATAGTGCCCTATTTTGACCCTATATGAAGTCCATTTTTTGGGTTAGTTTTCGGTTAGAAAAATAGGGAATTTGGACTAGTGTCCTTCATGAAAATTGTATCTGAAGTTGTGAACTTGGGGTTAGGATTTTGAATTACCCAAATTGGACTTCTATAGCTCAAGTTATGGTCCATTTAATTTTTGGAAGTGTCACACCTTAGGCTGTTAACTGTTTGTGTCTAGGTTTTGAGACTGATTTTCGGTTGAGAAAAAGAGGTAATTTAGACTAGTGTCCTGCATGAAAATTGTAGATGAAGTTGTGAAATTGAGTTTAGCTTTGAATTACCCAAATTGGACCTCTTAGCCTGGGTTATGGTCTACTTAATTTCTAGAATCGTCACAACTTAGGTTGTTAACTGATTGTGTCCAGGTTTTTGGATTGATTTTCAGTTGGGAAAAAGAGGTAATTTAGACTAGTGTCCTTCATGAAAATTGTATCTGAAGTTGTGAACTTGAGCTTTGGCTTTTGAATCACCAAAATCGAACCTCTATAACCCAATTTATGGTTCGTTTTCCAAGACTGCCACAGGCTGCCCTGTTTTGGCCGAACCTACTATCCAGATTTTTGGGACTGATTTATGGTTGAGAAAAAGTGATAATTTAGACTAGTATCCTTCAATAAAATTGTAGCTCTATCTGAGAACTTGATATTAGGCTTTTGAATTACCCAAATTGGACCTCTATAACCTGCTATGCTCCATTTTCGACTCGCTTATAGATTAGCCGCGAATGGCTCAGGTTCGGGAGATTGGGATCGTTAGTGGGGGGCTAGTTTTTTTAATCGAGTTTAGAACTATCCCGTGGTCTGTTATGGCTTGTTGTGTGGAATGTTTTGTGGGCATCTCTATGCCACTATTGGTCTTGAGAGTGAGGTTGTTATCGTTTAGCTGAATGACATGCTTGTAGAATTGATCGATGTCAATATGTGTGTCCTAATGTATTGACATGTGGAGAGTATGTATGTGTGTATGAGTATGTTGACATGATTTGTGTGATCTAATTGTAAATTGTATGTCGATTGATATAATTGTCCAAATGATGCATGGGTGTAATGCAGAATGAAATCGGTCCATATAGCATCCATATATATATATATATATATATATATATATATATATATATATATATATATATGTGTGTGTGTGTGTGTGTGTGTGTGTGACATGGCATAAGCATGAAATGGCATAATTGCATTTCATATGCACGGGGACATCGCATAAAATGGGTGTGTGTGCACGGTTGTTGTCATTCACCATTCTTGTAACACCCCAAAATATACCCTAGTCGTTTTCAACGTGTTTAGGGTATTTTGTAGGTATAATTTGAATTTTTTTTCGTAATTTAAATGCAAAACGTGAAATCTGAGAAACCCGGAAATAAGCAAGGGTAAATTTGTGATTTGTCAAAACAGGACACAAAAGTCATAATATAAGAAGATGATATGCTATTATAGAAATAGCATAAGTTGCGGTGCAAATAGAAATAAGTATGGGCTATATAGCCATTTGGGAGAACTTAACCAAAAAATGAGTTTTGAACCAAACATGGCCTTAAGAGAATAAGTGATTTAAGACCACATTTGGTCTTGGAAAGACACATCATGGCCAAAATGTTTTCGAGCAAGTGTGGAAGAAAAGCTAGGGTTTTTCAAGAAGAAGAAGAAGATGAAAGGTATGGAAACTATTTGTGTATGGATTGCTATGGTTTTGTATGGATTACTATGGGTTTGTATGGATATTAGTTTGTTCCATTTATAGGGTTTAGTTAGGAATTCATCCTAACCCTGCATTTGTGAAAGTCGGGCCGGTAAAACTCTGGGGCTTGTATAAGATGGGTATGGAATCCTCCTTTGAGTATGGATTCTGGTTTATGATGTATGGATACCTATATGGGTGTTAGGGAAGTTAACCTAACTTACAAGTATTTGAGTTGGGTTTGGAAAACCCTAATTAATCTCAATGTTTGGTTTGCCTGGGTTAGAAACACTGGGAGATAAGTCTTTTTGGAGAGTATACGAGTTTTGTTTTGATTTGGTCGATTTCTAGAAAAAGGGATGAAATTAGCAAATATGGGTACTTCTCGGTCCAACGTCAGAAACAGAGGGATCCATGCAACAACGTAGTCCACGCAGGCGGCGGGCCAGGAGCTCGGGATGTTTTCCTCGAGTACGCCGAGGAGTAGCAAAGCTACGTCAAGGGCGTAAGGTCTGTCTTACAACAGAAAGCACTATTCACAAACATGTGTTTTTTTCTATGTTTTGCTATTCCATTATCGACTTGTCTATCGGACTAATGAGGTCCTATAAGTGTACGAAAGTGGTCCATTCATGTTTTTGTAAGGTAAAGGAAAAAAATTAGACTGCACTTTCACCTTCTGGCTAAGTGAACGATGTTGGCAAAACTTAATGCCCCCTATGATAAGATAGTAAGTTCCTCGAACACGTATAATTATGGGACTCGCCTGACCTGGACATCAATGACACTAAGACTCGCTACGCGGCAAGCACGTATAGTACTGCTACTCTAATTAGTGCGACGACACTGACCGCGGTGTTTCTAAGATTACTTTAATACTTTGGTACTCTCTGATTAGTGTGACGACATTCTCTGTCAGTGCTTTGGCACTCCTACTTTGTGCTACTCGCAGACTCAAAGAGTGTACCGCACTGGCACTTATCAGTGGGTCGCGGTCCTACCTACTTTATTATCGGGTCTAGGTAGTCAAACAATTATATGATAAGAGTATGAATAACGAATAAGAGTGAGGTAATGTACATCGTTATGCTTTAAATATACCTACGGGTACCTTTGTACAAGTATAAGTTCTATAGTACCTACGGGTACCTCCGTATAAGTATAAGCTCTGTAACTCCTATAGAAGATCTGAACAACTATAAGTCTGCTATAAGTATAAGTATGTGTATAAGTTTGTTATATGAATTCATGAAAAATTCTAATATCTTCTACTGTGTATCTATTACTGTTATATGCTTACTGTAAATGAGTATTAGTTCATGTGTATACGTATAAGTCATATGTTTCCCACTAAGCGTTTAAGCTTAGCATGGGTTATAATCCTTGTAGGTATAGAGGAGGACGTCTCAGGATTCTTCCGTGATTCTCACTGCCAAGACACTGGTAGGGTCCATCACCCGTAGGTTTTCATTCCGATTATGTAAAATGTAAAATGTACAAATTTTTGTATAGGTATATGTAAATGGGACTAGATCGTATGTATTGACACCGTGAAACACCAATACGGTGGTAGTTTTATTTTTGTATCTTCAGATATGATATTTTGATTCGCTTATAAGATTCGGGGACCACCAATGTCCAAAAAGCAAGTAAAAGAGTCCCAAGATAGCTACGCTCTTCATCCGCCTAAGCTGGCCGTGGACAATTTCGTGAATGGGTGGTGGATTACTCGCATATCGGACGACGCCCAATGTAGTTCCACGGTTTGCATGGTCAGAAATTAACACCGTTGCGTCGATCAGGGCGGGTTTCAAAACGGACAACGTCCAAATTGAGTCGCACGGTGTGAAAATGGAAAATGAAATTATGTGTCGGGTGAAAGCTCCGTCATCTTTTTGGTTACACATATGGATCCATCGATGAAAGCCCGTAAAAGTGTGGGAAGGTTTGCAAAACCTACAGTAGGACCTCGAAAAATTCGCTACTCATAAAAGACACATGGATTTTTGAAAACAAATGATCATTGAGGTGAACATCCAAAAAGCTTTTGGTTTGAAAACAAATGAAATTTGTTTTTTAAAATGATCATTAGATGTAATTCAAGAATGATGGATTTTATACGACGGGTTTTATCAGGTGATGTGAGTCGGTTTGACTGCCTGATGGATCTTGGTGAGGACCCATACGGGATATGGTGAGTCGATTCATTCATGGCATGTAGAATTCTATGAAAACCTAGTAATGCGAACGAGGGCTACCATACGCACTAAATCCAGAAATCTAGAAATTTCTTCAGACTTGATGACGACGCGTAGATTATGCCACTGAGTCTGCCTCGCAAATCTATGCAGATTATTGCCACCTCGCTGAATTCCGAGACGCCTGACTCACATATTTGCACATGAGTAAGAAATCACAGTAAGGACAAGCCGGCATAAGGGGGGCGTGTGCCATGTGGCACTGGGAGCTGGGGACACTCGCACATGGTGGCAAGTGTCATGCCCTCAAGCCTTACATGAATTGAGGATGCAAGTAGATGGAGAACACATGGCATTAGTTTTCATGCATGTGTCAAAGTGGTTGGTGTTAGGGGCAACTTACACCTATGTCAAACCACTGTGGTTTGAGGTGGGAAAACAAGCCAGGAGTAGGGAAGTGAAGAGGAGAAGGGAAAAGAAAGGAAAGAAGAAAGAAGAAAAAGAAAAGGAAAGAAAGAAAAGAAGGAAAGAGGACGTAGTTGGTTCAGCACCCAACAAGTAGGGTTCTTCTCCTACTTGGTTTACCTTGTCTAAGTATTATTCAACGGCTACGAAGCTCACCTTTAATATTAGTGGCTAGCGTATTACAACAGACAAAACTCGGTGGTATTTTCTAGTTACATTTGGTTCTAGAATTTCAGTTCTGTAATAGGTTTAAATATGCTATTTTTGTGTAGTGTGCTGGATTTTTGTGCATGTTGTTTTTCTGGTTTGAAAAACTAGAAAAAAAATCCAGGTTTCATGTTTATTTTTCTTGAATGAAAAACATACAGAATTTTCTGGGTTTTAAGATTGAAAATCCAGCCTGTGTTATTTACATGCATAATTTTCTGGTTAAAGACTGAAAAAAATCTAGTTTGGTGTGTTATTGCTTGAATGAAAACATGCATAGTTTTCTCGGGTTTTAAGACTAAAAAACTCTGCTTTTGTGTGTTATTACTACATGCACTTTTCAGGTTATGAGACAAAAAATCCAGCTTTTGGTGTGTTATTGCTTACATGCATAATTTTCTAGGTTGTAAGACTGAAAAAAAAAAATCCAATTTAGTGTGTTATTGCTTAAATGAAAAACATGCAGAAATTTCTGGGTTTTAAGACTGAAAAATCCAGTTTGGTGTGTTATTGCTACATGCGTAATTTTCGTTGCAAACTATAAAAATAAAAAAATAAAATATCCAAGCTTGGTGTGTGTTATTATTCAATGAACAACATGTAGAATTTGTGAATATACATGTTGATATGTGCATGTTTGATAGATCAACATGATGCTTGGACAAAAGCATGATATATATATATATATATATATATATATATATATATATATATATATATATATATATATATATATATATATATATATATATTGCATCTTAGTTTTTATTTATGCATGTAACATGAGATTTTATCCAGTAGCATTTCATTTCACGTGCAAGGGGACATCAAGTCTATCGGGTGTGAGTGCACATGACTTTGAACAAGTAGTTTTTGTCAGATGGTTGTCCAACAAAATATTATCGGAGTATGTCCTACACGCACTCACGGAGTCCGGCCCAAATGAAAATATCGAGGGTTGTCCACAAGACTACCCGAGTCCGGTCCAAATGAAATATATCTGAGGGTCAGCTCCATAAAGATTCATCGGTCTGTCCAAATGAAAAATATCGGAGGGTTGTCCACGTACTATCAGTTTGTCTAAAAGGAAATATACTCCGAGGGTTGTCCACAAGATTATCGGCATGTCCAATCGAAATACACGAGGGTCGCCCATAGTATTATCGAGTTTGTTCAAATGAAAAAATAATATATATATATATATATATATATATATATATATATATATATATATATATATATATATATATATATATATATATATATATATCAAGGGTGGTCCAATGTATCGAGTATGTTCAATGAACTCGAGAGAACCAAAACAAAAACCTTTTGTTTTAGAAATAATTTTCATACATGGAAAAATGCATGTGTATGGGAGCTCATGAGACCGAGGCACGGGTTTACATATGGCATTCATGTGAAAATCGCATAATTTTTACTTGAACGTGGGTATGAATTTTTGTGAACATGGTATTGCATGCGCACTTAGATAGGGAGTGTACCTGTGTGTGTACCCTTCTACCGCATTGCTCACCTCGTCATGGGAAAATATTTTCAGGTACTAGTCGTACACGGGGAAATGAAACAAGTCCAAGAAATTAGTTGAGAAAAAGGCCAGATTTGGCTTTGTTTTGTATCCTGTAAATTTTGGGTAGAAAAACCCAATTTCTCTTTATATAAAAAGAACAGAGTTGTAATTAAACTCATTTTGTATAAGAAATGTAGTTCGGTAAGGTTTCACCGTGTTTCATATGCCCTTGTGGCTAAAAAGGTTTTATAATCGAATTTATGACGTATTGAAAAAATGACCCCCGGAATCGATCGTCACAATTGGTGCATCGAGCTTAGGTATACGAATACCTAGGGGGCTCAGGTGTGGGATCCATTCGCATGGTCCTGATACCAACTTTACAACTGGATACTAGAGTTTAGGTATACGAATACTAGGACTCAATGGGGCACGAGTTTAGATCATACATACATTGTGTATCAGGGGTGAAATTGAGGGTGTGATTTGGTGGTGTTTGAATTGTGTGGAATTTTTGTATGATGAACACTAGGGTTAGAGAACATAACCTTAGGGGTTCGGAAAACATATTGAACACAATAATTCAAAATTAAATTCGAATTACATTAGTGGTTGGCAAGTGCACTACTAATAATAAGGAAGAAATCTTAAGTTTCCATTTGACTTGTGAAGATGGCAAGTCGAGGACGAGACGCAGGTCGCCTATAATCGAGGCACACCACTGCTGGGCCACCAGCTCAGGAGGCCATGGTACAGTGTATTTACTCAAAGGCATAAGCTTAGTGCAGTCAATGTGGAGGACCAAATGACCTTCAAAGGTTTATGGCATATCATCCTCCGACATGTATGGGAGGAGGGGACTCGAAGGATAGGACAGCCTTGGTCGTCGGAGTAGATGACATGCAGAGCATTTGGGACTTGGGTGCTAGTGCTAAGAGGAAGGAGAGTCAACCTTCTTCTAGCTCCAGGAAGAAGCAGAAGACTTTTGTTTCGCACGGATCTCAAGGACAGGGCTATGGCCACCATGGTCAAGGCCAAGGTCAATCATCCAAGGGTGGGGACACTTTGTGGCTCCCACCATCAGGCGCTGAGCGTGTTTCCATCGCCACCACTCTGTATTATTACTCAGATGAGATTGCCTCGCGCAGTGATCCCGTAAATTATGGACATCACAAATTCCAATCATCAATGGGACATGCGCAAATGTGGTTTGTTCCTCCTTACCACAGCATAGGCCAGGGGAACCGATATCAGTCCTAGGGTGTTGCACAAGCACCTACTATTTCACTGATGGGCCACATGGGCCAAAGCATGAGTCGAGATCGGGGATAGAACTCACAGGCATGTACTTCAGGGACCCAAGGTCATGTCTACGCTGTGGTACCATAAACCGAGCTTATAGATCAGCCTGATATACAGGGTATGTTTCTGCTCTCATAAGAGTGTTATTTAAATTAGGATGCATCATATTCATGCTTATCATTGCACCTTGTGTGTAACCCTAAAAACACCCTAGAATTTTTTTATAATTTTATTATATATTCGAGTATAATCAGCCTAACTCGTATTTTTCCGGGAATTGTTAAATGAATGTTGACTAAATTATTATACGTAAGCAAAACTAAATGCAAATATTAAATGCTAAAATGATAAATTAATCGAACCCGAAATAAAACCAAAGTGAAAAAGGGCAAAAAAATTAAAATTGAAATTGTGAAATAAGGATCTAAGGTCATGTTAGAAAAATAAATGTCTAAGTGTGATTGATGAGAATTTAAATAAAATAGAAACAAATAGTGGGCAAGCTAAAGCACAAGAGAACTTAAACCCAAAAATGGATTTTTAAAGAAGGACAAACAAGGCCTTATGTGACATGGGATATTTAAGACCAAAAGTGGTGTTGGAAGCTCATTTTGAGCAAAACGGTTTGAGAGAGAGAGGAAGGGAGAGCTATGGCTTGCAAAGCTGAGGGAGGTTTCGGTGGATTCTCGCCTCCATTAAAGCAAGAGTTTCTAAGAGATCAGTCAAGAAGAAAGCTTGGCATTGAAGATTGAAAGGGATTTAAGGTAAGGAAAACCAAACCCTAACCCCCTTTCTACTTGTGTTTGGGTTTAATAACACCCCAAATGTGGTATAGTGCGTTCTCGATGGTTTTAACTAGCTCAGATCGTTTTCAGACGCTAGACGGCCGGCGAGTGTCTGTAAAAAGGAAACAGCTGGGTTTTCAAAGGAAATGATGTCAAAATTTTGTCAAGACCCCTGCTCTTGTTTTGGCTATAGATTGCTATAATCATCCAAATGAAGTGATTCTAATCAAAGAACCATAAAGAGATAGGTCTACAAATTTATGTAAGGGGTAAGAGCAAATCGAGCCTAAAGCTCCCAAATACGGGCTTAAAGGTGAGCCTCGGGCAGCTCACGGGTTATGCTCTCGTTTTGGGTATTGTTATAGTGTTTGGCCATAAGTTGAGTTTCACTCATCCAAATTGAGAGTGATTAGAGTAAATTCTGGGTAAATTATACTCTAGGGGAATAATTTACACGAAGGAAGTGTATGCAAATCAGAACCCCAAAGTGCCCATTAAATTTCCAAAGTGGAGCTATGTGTAAGAACAGTCTGATTCTGCTTTGCAAATTGGAGTAGTCTTGATGTAAAATGCAATAACTTGAGTTTTGGTGATCCAAATTGGATGATTACAATTGGAGAAGAAACCTTAGAACCATAGATTCAAATGAGGAGAATGAACCATTACCAATTTATGGAGTTAAGACCCCTGAAATTGGGAATAATAGTAGGTAACCAAGTGAGTTAGGCATACTGACCAGTTTGGCATTAAAATACCGTAACTTGAGTTTGGGTGATCCAAATGAAATGATTCCAATTCCTACTAAAAATAGACTCATAGAGCTAGAATTTTCTTGAAGGAAGCATGAGCAAATATGGCTCATATGTCCCCAAAAATTTTTGCAAGTGAAGGGGTATCTGGTAGACATAAACCCTGACCAAAAACTCCTAGAATAACCTACTAATATGTGATTGTCATTGTATTTGAATAGGGTCTGACAAGGAGGAAAGCCCGCATTGAAGTCGAGATTCCGAAGATTGGTATCAAAGCGAAGATTTTGGTTTGTTCTATCTTCTCCTATTCTCGTTTCAAGATTTGAACTATTTGTTCTAAATGCATAAGAAAAGCATATTGAATTGTTTTAATTGATTTGAAGAAATTGATTGTGAAATGTTAGCAAATGAAAATTGCATGAGTATTGAAAATGAACCGTTTATACAAATGTACATATTGTACTGTATGTTGCTATAAAAGATTTGAACGCCCTTAATTGAATGTTAACCGTTTAGTTCGTATGAAGGAAAGATTGGCATACCGATAGGGGTCAAAATAGCAATACTGCGAACGATTGTATTGATGTGTCACTCTGATCAACAGCCCAGCTAAACCGTATCGGTAGTGTTCACTAATTATTTTTTTTTAATAACCAATCAACAACCCAACTGACCGTACAAAGGTTATAAAACGCTTTATACTCTATCGCACCCGGGATCATGTCGATGATTCCGATATCCTGTATATCGAAAACAAAGGTTAAATTTATTAAGCGCAAAGATCGAATTGAATTGATTCAGATCGTGGACAAATCGAATCTGAAAAGCATGATTGTGAAATGAAATGAAATGAGTATTATGAAATGTATGATTTGATTATCAATGACTTATTGCATATGGAAGTGTATATTCGGATTTGATCAATGAACTATAAATGATTGTATATGAAATAAGTATATGTATTGTATTGATATTGATAATCCAAAAGGATCTGAAAGTTTGTTTAGTAAAACTACATGATTTGATTTAAACTGAAACCGAGAATGGAATTGTATAGAACCACAGTATGAAATGCTTAGCTTGTAGTTTTATCTACAAGAAAATTACAATTGAACAGAGCTAATAGCAAGATCGAGGAGCGTCGAGTCATAAAGAAATAATTGCGAAGTATGTTCCGACATATGCATTCACCCCATATCTCTTTTTTGAACATTGATATTTTGTAAAAACAATTTAAACTTTGAATATCTATTTTGTAAATCATTTGAAAAGGCTTGATATGCCTTTATAGTAATTGTACTTTTGCATGAATGAAATGAAATGGGCTTACCCCTTTAAAAACGCTTCCGCATATTTGAAAAGGATTAACACTACGGTGTGTTTTTGATAAATAATTTTGATAAGGTGATTGAGTGACATTAGAGCAACCTGAACTCGATTCGGACCCGCTAAATGGCCTGCCGAAAGGGGTGCTATAGTGTGAATGTTTTAGGCTTATGGCTAAACCTTTAGGAAAAGTCAAGTAGATGAGTCTCCCTCCCTAGTGGATTGTGGTGAGGGTCAGCATCGATATGTGGTTGCGGTTAGGATCTCAGATCCTACTCATAATGGACCTGAGGGCCATGGACATGTCAGAATTTGACGTCATCCTTAGGATGGACTGGTTGACGGCACACCGAGTTGTCACCAATTGTGAGTGTGGGAGAGTTACTGCCTACACGTAGGATGGTACTCGAGTTACATTTAAGGGGGACAAGCACGATGCTTTACCCCAAACCGTGTATGACTCCAGATGGCACCCCATGAGACTCTCTATGGGAGGCCATGTCGATCATCAATTTGTTGGACAAAGGTGGGAGAGAGCTCCATCACTGGTCCAGATCTTATTGCATTAACGTCCTCGGAAGGCGGGTATGATTTCGCAAATGCCTTCTCACCGCCAGCCAAGCAGAAGAGTTACGCCAACGGGCGGCGACGACCTCAAGAGTTTAAGGTGGGTGATCACGTCTTCTTGAAGGTGATGATTAGTGCTCAAAAAGGGCAATTTTGAACCCTGTTTATTACATGTGCTTCGAGCACCAGGTACTAATCGTTGTAATTAACCCATCTGGTACATCTATACTACTAATCGTGTATTTTAGTATTATTTCTGTAGTTTTTACAAGATAATTAGGCCAAAATTATCGAGTCAATTCAAACACTAAGAACTGAAGTTAACCCCATCATGCACTGATCCCGGAGTGAAAGGAAAGCAAAAGTGGCAATGGAGCACCAAGAAATTTCTTGTACTTTACAAATTTCAAAGAAGTTAATAAAATTCAGCCTACCAAACCCCCTATTATCCAATTAACTCCCATTTGGACTTCCTTTTGTGATTTTTCCAATTTCGTCTCTTCATGTATTATGGGGTATTGAGGGTATTTTTGTATTTTTTCTTATTTACACCATATAAGCTCAAATCAAATCTTTATACAGGATTCTAATTTTTTTTTCTTTGTTAATATCACTCAGCGCTTCTGTATAGTGAGTTTTCCGTCGCTTTTCTTTCCCCTCATTTTCTCTCCCTTTCTTCCATTTTCTCTGCTGCCAAACACCCCTTGAGGATGACAACTCATGGGATGGTTGGCTAAACTCCTTTATCCTTGAAGAGGAGGGCACTAGTTACAGCCGAGGTAAACGATGGTTCTCTCGTTTTTAACACAAGCAATTTGATCATTTATGTTTTCATCTCTCACTCAGGTTTAAATCTCTTAAATGTAAATTCTTGATTAACCTATATTTAAGTTTTTAGGTTAAGTGGATGCTTATTGCTGTATCCACCGAGATTCATTAGTCGCCATGCCAGATAATCAGGTAGATTTAGGGGATGTGTTTTTACTGCCCAGGAACATTTATGTCCTATAAATGCTATATTTCAAAAGGAACATTTTTAGGGTTCGGTTTTTATAGCCAAATGAAGATCCAGTTCGGGAAATGACTATAGGTCATCCTCCCCAACCCAAGGAAAAGGACCTAAGAACCTCTCATTTACCTTAGGATCTCAAACCTAGTAGCCCAATGCTTCAAGAAATTCTTTTTTATATTTTACTTCATTTTATTTTCGGTTTCCAAACAATTCAACCCACTATTTTTACTAAACTCTTAAAATCCAAAACAAACTACCATTTTAAAACCTCACTGCAAATCATTTTCTCCAAGGCTAAGAAACCCATCCTCAGGTTCAACCTCAGAGTTACTCATATCAAGTAAAGAGGCTACAGCACGCGCAGGAGGAATTTAGGTTATAAATTTTGTTGATTTCGGCACACCCTACCGCTATATGAATCAGGTGATGCCGAAAAGATGAGTGGTTAGGTTCGGAAAACGAGGGAAGTTGTTGTCGAGGTATATCTGGCCCTTCAAGATACTCAAGAGGGTGGGCACTGTTGCGTATCAGTTGGCGCTACTGCCAAGCTTATCATGTGTCCACACGGTGTTCCATGTCTCCATGCTCCGGAGGTATACTCCAGATCTAGCTCATGTAGTGGATTGCGAAGAGCCTTCTATTGATGCAGATGGGACCTTTGAGAAGGGACCTGTGCGTATTTTGGATAACCGAGACTAAGTTTTGCGACACAAGACTGTGATGCTAGTAAAGGTGTTGTGGCAAAGACCAAGGAGTCGAGAAGGCAACATAAACGTGAGGACACTGGCATTCAGCTTATCCTTTCCTCTTGAGGATGGAGGTACGAGGTTTTAGCCATAAATGATAAATGTCTCACATATGCAGGTGGATAAGGTGTATATGTGTGAATTTCTAGACTAAATTTTTTAAGGGGGAAGATTGTGAAAACCCTAATGCTAAACGAGGTTACCATTACAAACCACCCGTAAATCTAGGAAATTTAGATCTTGGATGACTACATCTTACGCTTCATGAGTTCATTCTCATGAAATCTAAGTACGCCACAAATTTCATTGAATTTTTGAGAGCGCTGGAATTTTACCGTATTTTCGAGGCTTTAGGCTAATCACTGTAAGGACATGTGGCATATGGGGTGTGGTGTGCCATGTGGCACTAGGATGGGGACACTTAAGTACATGGTGGGCCAAGTGTCATGCTCAAGCCTTACATGAATTGGAGTGGATGCAAGTAGAGTATGGAGAACACATGGCATTAGTTTTCGCTTATGTGTCAAAGTGGTCAAGGTTAGTGTCCCACACCTATGTCAACCCAATTTTTTGGTGGTTTGAGGTGGGAAAACAGTTCGTGGAGAAGTGAAGAGGAGAAGAAGGAAAGAAAGGAAAAGAAGAAAGAAGAAAAGAAAAGGAAAGAAGAAAGGAAGGAAAATAGATCAGCTGGTTCCCGCACCCAACAAGTAGGTTCTTCCTACTTGGTTTTACCCTGTTCATGGGTCATTCAATGGCCATGAAGCCAGCCTTAATATTAGGGCTAGTGCATGACAGCTTAATAAACTATGGTATTTAGTTACATTTGGTTCCAGAACTCGCAATTTCGAAATAGGTTTTTAAATTCGGTTATTTTTGTGTAGTGTGGCCGGATTTTAGTACAAGGTTTTTCCGTTTGAAAAACTGTAGTGTAATCCAGGCTATGTTTATTTTTCTTGAATGAAAAACATGCAGAATTTTCTGGGTTTTAAGATGGAAAATCCGCCAGGTGGTATTGCTTACATGCAGAATTTTCTGGGTTGTAAGACTGAAAAAAAAAAAAATCATGTTTGGTGTGTTATTGCTTGAATGAAAAAAACATGCATAATTTTATGGGTTTTAAGACTGAAAAATCCAGTTTAGTGTTATTCCTTACATGCAGAATTTTCTGGGTTGTAAGACTGAAAAAAAAATCATGTTATGTTATTGTTGGAATGAAAAACATGCAAAGATTTGCTGTAAGACCGAAAAATCCGCTTGTGTATTATTGCTTACATGCAGAATTTTCTAGGTTGTAAGACTGAAAAAAAAAATCCAGTTTGGTGTGTAATAACTTGAATGAACAACATGCAGAATTTATGAAAATACATGTTGATATGTGCATGTTTGATGATCAACATGATGCTTGGATAAAGCATGAATTATATATATAGTGCTATCGGAGTCTGTCCAAATGAAAATATCGGAGGGTTGTCCACAATACTATCGGAGTTTGTCCAAATGAAATATATCGGAGGGTTGTCCACAATACTATCGGAGTATGTCCAAATGAAAATATCGGAGGGTTGTCCACAGTACTATCGGAGTCTGTCCAAATGAAATATATCGAAGGGTTGTCCACAATATTATCGGAGTCTTTCCAAATGAAAATATATATATGTATTGGAGGGTGGTCCAACATTTTATCTAGCCCATCCAACAAACCTTATGGAACTAAAACAAAACCTTTGTTTTAGGAAATAATTTCATACATGGAAAAAAATGCATGTGTGAGGGAGTTAATGAGGACTCGAGGTACGGGGTTTGGCATATGGCATTCATGTGAAAATCGTGATAATTTTTACTTGAATGGGTATGAATTTTGTGAACATGGCATTGTATGTGCACTTAGGTGGGGAGTAGCTCTCGTAGGAGATTTCTCTATTGGGCATTGCTCACCTCGTTGTGGGAAAATATTTTCAGGTATTGGAGGTACACGAGGAAACGAAATAGGTCCAAGAAATTAGTTGAGAAAAAGGCCAGATTTGGCTTTGTTCTGTATCCTATAAATTTTGGGTAGAAAAACCCAGTTTCTGTTTATGTAAAAAGAACAAAGTTGTAATTAAACTCATTTTGTATAAGAAATGTAGTTCTAGTAAGGTTTCACCAGGTTTCATATGCCCTTGTAATAAAAATGTTGTTTTATACCGAATTTGTGGCATATTGAAAAAAAAAAAATGACCATCGGGAATTGGGGCGTCACAATTCCATTCTAGGTTTGCATAATCTTGATTGGAATGTGTTTTTTTTGTGACATGATCATTGCATGTGCACTTAGGTGGGGAGTAGCCTCTGTAGGGGTTTACTCTACTGGGCACTACTCACCCCATTGTGGGACCCTTTCAGGTACACAGAGGTAGGAGACAACAGCCACTCGAGGCCGCCATAGTGAAGAAAGCCGGGGTTGTGGCTTTGGTTCTTACTTTTGTAAAATATATTAGAACAAACTGTTTTGATATATGTTTTTGTGTAAAGAGTATTGTAATTAAGCTCTTAAGGACTATGGCATTATAGCCTTTTGCATTGTGTTTGAGTATGGATAAATGGACCCTATGTGGTCATTTTTACTCGTAGATGGACCAAAAGAGGTCATGATATGATATTTGACCCTCGATGTAAGGTCATGCTATTTGCTAGGCTGTGTTGTACTTTTGGGTAGAGCTCCTATACAAAGGAGACTGGTCTCGATTTTTGTTAAATCAATGGGTCCCGGTTAAAAGGACACAACAAAGGTGGTATCTGCCAATCTCACATCTACAAGTTTTCCGCTGGTCGACCCGCTATCAATCCGACTGGGGTTTTCGGGGCATCACATAAATATATAAAGGTATTTTCTTCTTCCGTCTATTGGTTTCTAAGAAAATTAAGCAAAGGAAAAGAAAAGTGAAACATGAGTATGATAGTCTTAAATGTGTAGATGGTTTCTTTTTCATTTCCTACATTTCTTATTACCAATTACATGGTTTAATTTCAAAATTTTTGCATTTGGTTTTTTGGATTTTATAATCAACTAACTAGTTTGATTTTATTAAAAAAAATTCAGAGCTTGTGAACTCGACTTAGAGTGAAACCCGATCTTTTAGTTTGTTTGTTCGATAACTTAAGCTTTGCTTTCCCATTTATTCAATTGTACACATTGAAGATGAGTTATTACGTATTGTGTTTGTGGATAATTCTCACCGATTATTGAATAAACATTCATAATAATTGGATGTATGTTGCATTCTATAGAAATACCATATGGTGATTTAAATCTATATGCGTATTAATTGTAATAGTGTGAATGATTAAACACTACATTTAACCATGAAGATACTTACACCAAACTAGGTTTTTTTTTTTACCATGAAGATGCTTACACCAGACCAATTTGTATTTTAGTGTTAAATTTCTAATTGCTTTTTGTTATTTGTCTTACCCATTTTATGATATTTTGAAGATCTTTTGAAGTTTAACTGTGTTATTTTCTTGCGTAACACAAATTTGTAATGGTCATGTGAACTTGTGAAACAAAAATTTATTTCGGGATAAATTTGTACTTTTATGGTGAGCCTGTGAAGCACAAATTTGAAGTTCATTAAAACATAAGAGAAATCTTTGATGCATTTTCTTTTGATGGCAATATCACAACTAGGCCTGATAAAATTTGATATGACTTGTGAACGACACTAACTAACTCGACATGATTTTCGAGTTTAGGTTGAGTATAATTGTGCTTTGGTCAAATTCAGGTTGACTCACATAATCAGTTTAATCAACGGATTATATTCGTGTCAATCCACATAACAAATTTGACCCATATTAATATGTTTAATTATTATATTAATTAATATTTAACCTATATTAACCCATTATATATATTATTTGTATTAAATATTGATGAATTAATAATAATTTATGTTTTTTTTGAAATACCAAATTAATAAACATGTTACACATGTCGCATCGTTTTGCCCTATTATTAATTGGGTCTTGTTTGAATTTGTTATTTTTAATCTGTTTATTATTTGAGGCATGTTCGGATTGATAAATGCCGTAAAAAAGCTGTTATTGACACGACCCAAACACGAGTCGCGAATTGCCACCCTTATATTCACATCCAATCTCTATCTTTGATTTTTAATCCTCTAGCGTATGGGATGAAATGGTCCATGATGATAAGAAATCTTTAATCAATGGGAAATTATAATTAAGTAACCATCACTTTTCCTACTTCATTTTTTAATCCACTTCATAATATATACATATCACTTCCTGACAAGCCGTGGAGGACAAGTCAATCCATCTGAAGTGTCATACCACCTAAACCCAACTTATCTATCAGAAGTCTTAGTCCACCTAAACCGTTACAGTTTGTTAGAAGCCTCAGTCCACCTAAACCATTCTTTCTCTGTTGAAAAAGCCCATAGTTTAGAAGAGCACTATATTCACATCCTTGCTTTACAATTTTTTCTTGATATGTTAGGGATTGAATCTCATAGATTTAAGTGGCAACCAGATCAAAAGTGAGGTGGGAGACGATTTGGTGTGTGACATGGGCATCATCATTTCCCTGCAGTTGGTTAGTAAGCCATAGCAATTCACAATTTTCATATTGAATATCCTGCTTCCATATGTTTTGTAAACAACCAAACAAACGATGGACCTATGGTTGAAAAAGGCAAAGGGGAGGGAAGATGGGAGAAAGAGCGAAAAAAAAAAAAAAAAGCGATTCTTTGGTTTTGGTAGCCGGAGGAGACAGAGCGGAGGTTATACTCATTATTGCGGGGAGGGAGGTGTTGTGAAAGGGGGTTGGTCGAGGAGGAAATTTGAAGGTGAGAGTGATAAGAGAAGAAAGTCAAGAGAAATGGACAAAGGAGGAAATGAGTAAGGAATGCCTGGGGTTTATGGTGTAATATAAATTAAATTAATATAACTTTCTAGTTCTTACAATTCATTCATAAATAATAACCCAGAATATAGGATCTTGATTTCATGATATTCCCATTTGTACAAAATAAAATTAGTTGTTACTAACTGAATCCATAATGATAACAAGTCTTCAAACCAAATATTATGTTTCTATCCCTTTACCACTTCTTTGGCCTCTCTAACTTTCAATGCGTAGTCGGATGTTTCTTTGTCTTGAAACGATGGGCGAGGAGACGCCTCTCGCGGGTTTAAATTTAAATTTAAACATTTAAATTTCCACCGCTTCCATCAAGCGATGCAACCCAAACCAATTAATTATACCCTTTTATTTTATTTATTAAATCCCTTTTTTTATCACCTGAGTCATATATAAAAAAAAATTCTTACATTCTCCCACTTGACTCGTGTCATAATACATTTATGATTTAATAAATATACTCGTCATAATGCGCATTACACACTGTTATTCATTCATTCATAATTGGTACTATTATAAAGTCATTATTAAGAATAAGAACTAACGAGGGTCATGGCGGTTGTACATCAATATTTCGATATAGTCCCTTTGCATGCTACCTGTTAGCTCACATAACATGACCACAGTAAATGAGAAGTCTGAAGAAGGTCCTGATAAATGTCTTTGTCAAAGACTTTCCTTTTAACATTCATATATGCAGTCGTATACAAACGGATATAAGAAATTTCAAAAACATATAATTGAGCTCAGGTGTTCAATAAACAATCGTCATGAGACTATTACTATAATGTGCTCAAGAATCATAATATTCACGTGGCATTCGATGTCTTAGTACAAACCTCCCTTTGATCATTAAGGGTCTCAAATGCAAGTTATGCACATAATCCAATAAATTTAATACTCCTTTGTTCCCGAATTATCTCCATACTTACCTTAACAAATAGAAACCTTATATCCTCAATAATCCTTAAAGCATTTGAGGAGTGACAACATAATCTATTCTTTTTAGCAACTTGGCCATAAGTCAATAAATCCAAGTCCTAAAATAATATTCCATTAACCATAATCCATAATTTATGACATATTTATATCATAATACATATTTTGATAGTAGATACTTATACCTTTACATAATATTGTTCATTTATATAATCATCAAATAGGAACAAATAACAAAGATAAAATTTCAACTATCGTCGACGCAATTGAATCTAAGAGCAAATAAAAAGCATGCACTTGAATCATTAAGGTTCTTCATCATGATGCTTTTAATCCATTCGGTAACCCAAAATATTTAAGTACATACTATTTATAAGGCAATTTGAAGCCTTCATATACTTTATGGGACATCTCATGTATCTCAATCCATCATTCAATATCTCAAAATCCTTTAAATATATACTTTATGAGACAATTTAACAATTTACATTACTTCACTAGGATATCCTATCACATAATATTATCTACTTTTATTTTCTTTGCTATAATTTTTAAGATCTTTTCATAAGTTAATGCAATAAAAATTAATTCACTAATAACTATCAAGACATAATCAATAATTTTGCTTCCCACTAATCTTTGTATATTTATTCACTGGAAATAATAGTGTTCTTAAGTCCAAATAACATTATGATATCATAAAGCTTAAGATATCATGAACAAACATTGTAATACGTATGTCAACTTCAATCGAAGTAATTGTATTCGGAGGAACAATAATGAACTTCATATTGCTAGATAATAAGCAAATGCGAGAACAATAATAAAACATAAGATATATGTTTTCATAATTAAAGCTGAATAAAAGCGCAAGCAAATCCCATAACTAGATTCAAACAAATAATTTTTAAAACAATACAAACTACTAACTCTCCTTTGGGGTAGATATTGTAATATATAATACCTTTATGATGTTTTTAGTACATATTTCTTTAATGGATATTCTTCATAGTTCATGTTAAAATTAAACTTGTAATCTTTGGATGTACAAATATAATCTAACAAAATTATAATCATATCTCATAATATTAGATTATTCATAAGATGGTTAGTTTACCTTTGGGTAAATTCTTAAATATCTTATAACTAATGAACTGATATATCATTCATCAAGTACTTAAATTTGTTTCAAGCATCCATAAGAAATAAGTAATTGAATAGCATAAGTGTGTATTCCTCAATTTGAAATTCATGGAACATTCAAATTTGGCCACTTTGGTGACTAGCGAACTTTACATTAAGCAGATTTAAAAAAGGATTCTTGTAGCCCTAAATCCCAGGGGTGTCGGGTTAATGACCCATCAACCCACGGAATACCTTTATCTCATCTCGAGAGACCCGTACACTTGAGTAAAAATGACTTGTGGCCTACACACATCATACTCATCATCGTCCAACAATATTGCAATAGTTTCAAGAGTTATTACATTACTCTTAATCAAAACATATATCAAAATTAGGGTTCTAATACATGTTTACCAAAAATATCTGCAAAGCCACAATCAAACATATTTATCGACCTCAATGATTTGCAGTGCGTATTTATATGCTTTTGCAATAGTGATCTGGTTGATAAGGGTGGCAAAATGCCTAGTAGTGATAATCTCCTACATGGGTTACTCCCACCTAGTGCACATTCAATGACTCAACACTAACCACATTCAACCTGATACATGATTCTACTTGAATGTCTCACGTGATATGGATGAGAATGTGACTCGCGTTCAGCTTCTCAAGCCCTTACTGACTCCCTCACGCATGCCTAAGCCAAATGTGAGAAAAATACAGTTTTCAAAACGAAAGGTTTTTGTTCTTGAAAACCTCATACTGAGTTTCGTTAAATATATTGGACTACCCTCCGAGGCGAATTACTGGATCATTTTTTAAAAACAGTCCACAGGTCGACCTCGAGATGAGCTGTTGGACCACTCTCGAGGCAATTCTTCGGAGAAAATCTTCCCTGAAATTCCTTTCACAACCATTTTCCATTTTCCTTTTCTTTCATGCCATGCCTCACACCTAATTTTCTAGAGTTGCCCCGGTGCATATAGAAATGCATTATGTCATTTTACAATAATTCATGTTAATATATCGAAACATGCATATATATATATATATATATATATATATATATATATATATATATATATATATATATATATATATATATATTAACGAGCAGCATCAACATACCATGGATAATTATAATTGATACATATAATTCTCCTCCATGCACAACCCATATTAATACATCATACAACATACATTAACATGTCATATTCACACTGCATGTTATTCACACAAGCCATAACACACAACCTAACTGGCCAGCACTAACCTTCTCGATTGGCCAATGTCATCCACGAGAACATGGCTGAAATATTGACTCAATGGGCTTTCCATAGAGTCCAAGAACACCCGAAACGGAGTTCGGACGAAGAAGTTATGACCTTTCGAAGTTAGAGGTCACACATGACTAGGCAGTCCTACCCGAACATCCTACCTTACTTGCCCGGGAGCCCCTCTCCGGCCAGCTCCAGTACCCAGTTCCCTCCATAGGAATATGGATGAAATCTTGACTCAATGGGCTTTCCATAGAGTCCAATAACACCCGCATCGGAGTTCGAACGAAGAAGTTATGACCTTCCGAAGTTGTAGGTCACACATGACTAGGCAGCCTTACCCCACTAGCCTACCTTACCTGACCGAACGCCCCTTTCCGGCCAGCTCCAGCACCCACTGCCCTCCAAAACATCTGGCCCGGAAACTTGACTCAATGGGCTTTCCATAGAAGTCGAGAACCGCTGTCGAAGTTTGGGCGAAGAAGTTATGACCTTCCCAGTTGGAAATTAAGTGCGTGATCTGGCCGGATGGAGCCATCCGAGGTGAACCATCCCGGGTGACCCCGTGCAGGAGTGAACCCATCCCAGTAAACCTTGACTGAATAGCCCTTCAACTAGGCATTCTGGTAAACGGATATAACTTGGGCTACAGAGGTCGATTTAGAAATTCAAAAGCCTAACATCAAAGTTCATTGATGTGGCTACAATTACCTGAAGGACTCGCACGAACTTCCTTTGTTACTACCCAAAACCAGTTCTAAAGTCCGGTTAATGTGTACTACCTGATATGGCTGACTTCCTATGGTTTTAAAACACAACCAAACATTCCCCTTAGGGCCAGACAACCACACCTTCATTCATTTTAACATCATAAAATGGCACCTGAGGACAATTACTTAGTCCCATGATCGATCTCGAATTGCCGAAGTAAACGATCTGGAAAATCCGGCCCCTGCATCCCGAGATCTTGGGACGGATTGCTCTGGCCACTCACGGCCTCACACAACCCATGCCATTTGAATGGCCCTTAGACAAGAATTAAACCAAGTAGGAGAAAACCCATACCTCTTGGAGTTTTTTTCAAAACTCCCTAAGTCCGGTCTCTTTGCGAAGCCACTTGTGAGTTGAACTCTTCCTCTTGCTCACTTTGGCTTGTCGAGTCAGGTCGTCGGGGAGATTTAGAGAGAAGGTGGAGTCTCTCTACAAAACTCTCTCTTTTTATTCCTCTTTCTTTTCTTCTCTTTTATTTCTCCCATCCTTTGCTTAGTCGAGATGGGCTAAGAGCTTCAATCCTTTCACTTGCCACGTATCCCGATTTCTCGATTTGGCTCGTAGGTTTCATATCATCTTGTCAAATACTGCGGATTTATCAATGACGCTGATGTCACATGTCACCTATAATATTATGCCAGTCCTCATTGTTTGACTTGCTCCGCGGCTTGACATGTGCCCGCACCAGTAGAGAGCCACTCGGTACCCGACCAGCGTGTCACGCGTCACTCCAGGTTCACTCGAAGAGCGTGAAATTTCGGCATGCCGGTCGACGAGAGTCGATGCGGTAGCTAGATTTCGCGAGACGATTCCAACGGTGAAGTCTGTTTCGTCATCCGAGATCTAGAAAAAAAAATCCAGATTTTGACCGAATTTCTGGATTCTACCACTTTTCAAAAGTGGATTTTCAGAGACTTTCCACCGATTACAATTAACAATATTTACATCATTAAATATGATTATCAAATCCTTCAGTGTAGTCATTCTAATGACTAGCATACCATAAATGTCTTGTCCTCATACATGATAATATAATTATCATACAAACATTATATTATGATAAATCAATAAAATTAAAAAATATGATTTTATTGGAAAAACCATAATATTATCACAACTATCATCAAATATTTAAGTACAAAAGTAAACTTAATGAGACTTCATAAATATGGAAAATATCAAAAGTTTATATAATATGACAAATCATAGACTCAAATGTGTTTCTATAATGTGAACTTGAGATTTTAAAAGAAATCTCACATAATAATTTCCATTTAGATTTATATGAATAATACCTCGAAATCTCGTTAGTGTCAATTAGCATCATGTTGACAAAGCTATCCATAATGTATAATTCATACAATGGATTGCTATAACAAGACCTTTAATAGAAATGATCTTCATTCATAACAATTTAAACAAATTCTATATGACATTACATTATCTCATTTATAAGCATTTCATGTTAGGTAACCAATTATAATGTTATCTGATTGGATATACATAAAACTTCATGGTTCCAATCACTTTGGTAGCCTAATAAACCATTCATAAGTGAATTCAATTGTATAATATAAATAATTATGATATTCAAAACATTAAGGCTCAGCCATTTTGATGACCATGAACAAAAATAATTTGAATATCAAATTGGATAAAATGTTGATGAAGGTTAAAAAAATGAAATATTACCAAACAAAACAGCATGTGTTGCGACCACTTATAGTTTTAGAAACCTTGCAATTAAAGAGAGATATTTATAGTTATGGGTTTCCAATCTCCCTTTTTGTTATTTATTTATTATAATTATTCTTTAACAAATTCAAATCCCGGCTCCATCATGATGCACGAGAGGATTAAAAATAATAATAATAAAATCAATATTACATATGCACGAAATTTAGGAAAACAAAAGGATACTAATTATAATATCACCCATTATGGATGATTCCACTTTTCAGGTCAAATACCACATTAATTTATCAAATTTATATTATTGAGATAAAATATTGAAATCCCATGATATCGTTTTCTGTGTTTGGTTATTATCATTAGGTATCAATTGATCTTATATCAATTGATTTTAGAACAGGATAAATGGTATTTATCTATTAGTTTTCAATAGAAAAAGGTTGCTTCCCATAATAAGCTGATTATGCTGAGCATGGCTTAAATTCCAACCAAAATCAAACAATGATAACACAATTTTTTTTTTTTATTCGTCTGTGAGAACCTAGGGAGAAAACCCCGGAGAGCCATGACCCACCTTACTTTCCCTCTTCCACAAAATCCCATTCTAACTTACTCTCTTCTTTCCCTCTAAATTGTTCCTTCCACAGGTGAATCCCATAATCTCCATAATACCCACATCATCATTATGATAGAAACATGAATACAGAAAAACATAAAATATCATTTTGTAAACCTATAAAACTGTCCGCTAAATTTCTAACAATCAAACTCATTCAAGGAAAATCATGAATCTCTAAACATCTCGCTCTAATACCACATGTAATATAAATGAAATTAATATAACTTTCTGGGTTCTACAATTCATTCATAAATAACCCCGAACCACGGGATCTTGATTTCATGATATTCACATTATGCAAAATAAATTGATTATTTACCAACACGGATCATAATGTGCTGAGTCTTGAGCCAAATATTGTAATACATTTCCATCCTTTACCCTTCTTTCCTTTCTCTAACTTTCAATACGTGATGGTCAAATATTTCTTTGTCTTAGAGAAACCTGATGGGCAGGGAGAGGACCTTATATACATGGGTTTAAAATTTAAATTTTCACCGCTTCTATCAAGCGATGCAACCTAAACCAATTAATTATACCCTTTTATTTTATTTATTAAATCCCTTTTTATCACCTGAGTCATATATAAAAAAAAATCTTACATATGGGTCTTGGAGGTTGATTTTATGAGAAAGGAAAAATTTACAAGAACAAGCATACTCACTATTGACAAGAAGGTTGTCAGGTAAGGATCAACAGAATTTATGTGTGGTATTTTCTCATTAATTTACTTTCTTCTCTATTGATTTCTGAGCATTGTTTGATTGTGCCTTTTGACAAGGCCTTTCCACTTTTTTCACAGCCAGGCAAGCAGGCAAAACAAAAAGGAAAAAACGTGAATTGGATTTTATACTTGCATACCTCCTTAAATCACTCTTACTAGCTTTGTTTTTTGTATGTGTTGGCTGTCTCTTTTGAGAGTCAAGAGTCCTTTTTTTCTCTCCTTATTTTTTATATTTTAAAGTTATCAGACCTTCTTCCCATTTTGTTTCCTTTGGGTCTATCTTCTTTACATCTCTCTAGTTATATGGGAAATGATGGCGATGATACTCCCTTTATGTTTCTTTTGTGGAGTTATAAATTCTGAAAATGGTTGCCAATCTTCTTTGGCAGTTTAAGGATGATTATTGGTAGATATTGGTGTGGACCATTACCCGATCCACGGGCTGGCGCGACTCGCTTTTAAATGGAAGGAAAATGTGGGTTGATTTTCGAATTTTAGAAAATCCGTCCTCGAGGAAGACAGTTTTTCTTTGGAGTCGCCACTTCTTTTGTTGTTGTTTCTCTAAAGGGAAAACAGTAAGAGCAAAAGCCCCGATGACTCATTATGGAAAAAGCGGTGCGAAACTAGATTCACGGAATTAGGGGGTCGGATTACCTATCGGGAAGGTACCTCATATGAGGTAGCACTGCCCCCTCTAGGCCGAACTCGGTCTCTACCTAGTGAATTAGGTATGTAGGAGCATATGGGTCACGGATCAGATGGTCTCTAGGCTAAACACTCTGACTTAGATCAGACCCGACCTAATTGGTATCTAGCATGCTTAAAACACTCGACCAAAGAGCAAGTAAGTGTACGTGGTCCTGGCCCACGCTACATCAAGGTTAGCCAACAAACATAGCAAACATGCATGCCACCTGAGCCTTCGAAAGCATCTATGTGAAATTCATTTTGACATTAAAGCACATGCACATGGTCCACAGCGCTACATAAGAGTCGGTCAAAGCTTCAAATGCATCACAAATGTCGAATCAAACACCATGCGCATATGAATACAAATACCAACGACTAAGCATGTACCGAGGTCCCTAGCCATATATAGTAGGAATAGATAGAATAAATAATACATCATACATCATGCGGATTTAAAACCAATATTGGATCTATACCCAAAAGAAGAGACGGTGAAATATGAGGTAAGTGGTTTACGCTTTACTTTAGCACACATTCAACTAAAATCCCACAAACTAAACCATACATACCAATCCCACATTGCCCACTACCTCACTTTGTTCAAACCAAAACTGAACTCAGACCCTAAAGACAGCCTACAAGTTTCTTAGGGTAACTAAAACATATGATGGGTCGGGATTGAAACATGCTAAAATATAGAGTTTGCCATGGTATCTTGCAAAACCAGTTGAATTTGTTCTCAACTAGTCAACGATTGAGAAAAATTCTGAAACATTAATCATAAAATTCCTCACAAAGTTGGGATCAACAAAACAAAAGAATCACGATTCGATTTCTAATGACCAAGAACCCCAACTGAAGCAAGAAAGTATCCAAAGTATCATTCAGTAAATCGAACCTAATGGGCAAGGTTCGGTTTCCCAACCAGTCCAGACGGTTGAAAAAAGATTTCAAAAAATTTCAGAACCATCCTTACAAAGTCAGGAATCTAGCACAACAAAGCGATCGATTCTCAGCTCGGATGAGTGAGAACCAACCAAAACCAACCGAACCACGCAAAATGCCGCTCACCTGAAACCTTACCTAAATGAAGCCAGGCGATCGGTTTTCCAACCAGTCCATATATCATTGAGAGAGGCTCTCAAAATTTTCCAGAATTGCATAAAGAGTTAGGAATCTAACAAAACAAACAGTGATCGATTCTTAGCTTGGATGAGTGAGAACCAGCCAAAACTTGGCAAACTACGCAAGCGCCTTGCACGCAAACCCTAGCCTCAATGAGCAGTTAATCCTCTTGTTTCAAACCAGTCCAAATCGTTGAGAGGCTCTCAAAATTTTCTAGAATTTTATAAAAAAGGGACAAAATCTAACAAAACAAGCGGTGATCGATTCTCAGCTCAGATGGTGAGAACCAACCAAAACCAACCAAACTACGCAAGCGCTCACGCAAACCTAACCTAAATGAACCGGCTGATCTGGTTTTCAAACCAGTCCAAATCATTGAGAGACTCTCAAATTTTCCAGAACTTTTATAAAGAGTTAGAAATCTAACAAAACAAACGGTGATCGATTCTCAGCTCGGATGATCGAACCAGCCAAAACCAACCAAGCTACATGAAATTGCTTGTGGCGTTGACCCGGCTCACGTATGAGTGTGAAAACCGGCTCAAATGGTTGAGGAGAAACCTCAAATTTGATCAGAATATCTCTTCAAGAATAGAGTGGAGCCAGGGTCTATTTCTTACCTCTTCCACAAAACGCAAAGAAGAAGCAAACTAAGCATCCAGGCAGAATCAGTAAACGTGCGTTTGAACCCGGAAAAGTGTCTTGCCCAAAAGATCCACTTTCACTTTGATCTTTTTCTCCTTTTGTACTCATTCCCACCTCAGCCTCTGAGCCTACCTGGTTTTTTTCACCTTCAAGCTTTGGAAAGAGCCCCAATTAGTCTGGAAATAGCTTCCCCATTTAACTCTTCTCACTCATTTTCCATGCAAGTTGAATATCTTAAGTTTTCAGCTTGCTTCACCACCAAGTATCCATATGGATTCATGGTGGGCTGCATGTAACTTAAGCCAAGGCCCAAAATGGACCCACAATACTTCCCAAGGTCGAAATGGAGCTTATGGGCCCGAACCAAATAGGTTTTGGGCTCCAAAATCACAAAAAACAGCGCTCCACACAAGTCGGCCCGACTAACCGGTTGAACCAGATTCCAACCAGTCCAACCGGTTGAGGAAAATTATGACATTTTTATAGAATGTTCCCTGAAGAATAAGGACCAACAAAAAAGCGGTGCACCATTCCAAGGTCAGGATGGGGAGATATGATCGAAACAAGGAGGAGTGCTCACCAAAATCATCCAAAAAAATTGTGTTGTATACGTATTGCCCTGATGAACTAGTCAAACCGATTAGTCAAACGGTTGAAAAAAATTATGAATTTTTAACAAAAACCTACTTAGCGAATAAGGAATCCAACAAAACAAATAGTGAACGATTCTGAGTTTGGACCAGGGATTGAGCTAAAACCTCGAGGGGGCCCCACTTGCTTCCTATAGCACGATGCCAATAACCAAAAAAATAAGCCATGATGACACTCTAAAGTGAACTACATACGCACTCAACGGACCACATACAAACCCACCCGAGGCTCAGAGACAGACTAAGCCTAAAAGGGCCCTAATGGTGTTATATGAGAACGATGGGTGAGTGTGACACCCATAGGATAAATGCAAGTGTTGAGGGGCAAAATTGAGGGTCTACAAATATGCCCCTCTTCAGTAGAGTGAATGAACGAGTGAATCGTGGGTGTGAAGTGCAAGCGATGCAAGAGTGAAATGAACTCTAGTGAAGAACCAAGATGACCAACAATTTTGTCCCCTTACTTAGTACCGAAGACTAATGGAACAGAGTCACTCCAATTGAAGGACTTAAAGAAAACTAGGCATGATGCCTGGGAAGATGAGTGATCGGGCATTATCAGGAAAGATATTAAATCGGGCGTCTTGAGGAAGATGAGAAATCCGAGCAAACTAGAAAGGTCCCAGGGCAAGCACCGAAAAAGGTTGAGATCCGGTGAGTCTGGGAAGGTAGAATCCCAATGAGTCTTAGAAAGGTGGAATCAGGGTGAGTCTTGAAAGAAGGGTAATCGGGCGATCGGGAAGGTAAATCTGAATTGAGTCTTAGGGAAGGGAGAATCCGGTGATTACCAGAAAAGGTAGGATCAGGAGTACCGTAAATGGGGATCAGAGTGAAGTCTGAAAATGTGGGATCCAGTGATCTGGGAAGGTAAAATCCAGGGTGAGTCTGGGAAGGTGGGATCAGGAAAGTGCAAATGGGGGATGCGGGCCCAGTGTCGGAAGGTAAAATCCGGGT